>WAAB01013228.1:25499-55537 GCA_013389865.1 Piaya cayana
TACATTAAATGTGGATCTATATTTTGATGTTATTCTTAGTATAGTCTTTTTATAATTTTTTTTTCAAATTATTATATTATTTCTCCATCCTGTTTTATTATGTTTCAGAATCCTGGACAAACATAAAAATGTTTTCTTTCTTCCAAACTGCATAAATATAAAGCATATATTTAAAATATAATCATCACCAAAGTAAATGACCCAGAATGCTGACTGTTTGATCACAGGCATTTAACTACATAAGGTTGAAAACCAAGGCTGAAATTCAACTTTTATCAGCTATCAAGATCCCTCTCTCTGCTTTCTTTTTAGCAGAAAGTAAGCTAAATTACATTTTCTAACTTGGAGAGTAGAATCAATGATCAACCTCTGCCTTCTTCTATATACAAAAACAAGGAAAAATGGTGTAGTTATTTTTAAACTATGGAGACTTTTGTACTGCCCCCCTCACAGTTAGACTCATTTTCCACAGAAAAGTAGGGAGTGGAGCAAAAATTAAAACCACCACAAAACAAAGAATAGCAATTTATCCAGCCTCATAAAACTTTCTCTGTAATATAACAATTGTTTATCTATCTGTAAACAGGTTTATGACACACTGACACCAAAATTATGATACAAGCTATTGACATAAGTCAAAAGGCTGAACTACTTAATTTTGGTTCTGTCAAACAATAACTAAACCAAGAGGCTTACTTGCAAATTTTCCTGGTCAATCTGACTGGAAACAAGAGTTTGGTGTCCTGAGTTTATATCAAAAATTAGTTCCATAGAACTACTGCCTTTAATTTATCACGTATTGTAATTCAAATTATGTTTGAAATCATATGAAATACAATTTATCTCAGAGCTTCTTTCCTGTGGTAAACATTCTCTTATTGCTCAGTGAGTTTGCATAGCAGAATTTCAGTAAAAATCTATATTTAAAGACAACTATATTTCTTAAAAAAACGTTGTTTACATCTTCCTGTATATTTAAAACCGTAATCTCACTTCAAAGAGCAAAATTCCTGATAGCAAAACTTGATCGTTATCTTCACTTTAAAAAAGAAAATAAGATATATTGTGCAGGAAGTTAAATGTTTTTTATTTATCATCTCCTTCCTTTGTTGACTTGCTCAATCATTTCTGAAAAAAATAGCTTTTCCTGAGACTAAAAAATTACTTTTTTTTGTCCTCCTTTCTAACTATTTCTTTAAATACTTCAACCACATCTTTGCAAGGTGAAGACTTGAGTAGTCCTCAAAATGCAATTTTAGTTGCAATTCTTCTCCAGAGATAAAGACTTACTGACAATAAGTTTTCACTTAACATTTCTTTTTTTTTGTTTGTACTAACCTAGAGCATGAGATGAATGTTGCCTTTTCAACTTGTTATTGCTCACACTTTATTACTTCCTATGTTTTCTAGTCTGTTGTTTGAGGCTGTATCTTCAAGTTCATGTGATAAGCATAGATGGAAGACAGGCACATATTTCTACAAATCTTTTAGGCTGACAATTTTTCGTGAGCTCAAAAACCCCTGTGCACATAGGGGATCCTAGTTTCTGACATTGTGATATAAATATACATAATATCTAATATCCAAATCCAAGTACCTCCATCTCTTATTATTACATCTTTTCAACCCTCTTGTAACTAAGGAAAATAGTTCAGAGAAATGGTCTCTTTTGATGCTCTGAGCTGTTTGAGGGAATTGAAGATTTCAAAAAGAGATATTACCATATGAGCAGTGAGTATCTTCTGTAATTTGCAGGAATCAATATAACCCATAATACACACAGCAAATAATGACGCTATCTGGAATCAAAAGTGAAAGATAAGTTAAAAAAATCTGCAGTGGTATACTCTTTCTAGCTCAGAATCACAGAATCACAGAATGACCGGGTTGGAAGAGACCCACTGGATCATCGAGTCCAACCATTCCTATCAAACACTAAACCATGTCCCTCAGGACCCCGTCCACCCGTAACTTAAACACCTCCAGGGAAGGCGAATCAACCACCTCCCTGGGCAGCANGGCTGCCCAGAGAGGTGGTTGAGTCACCTTCCCTGGAGGTGTTTAAGGCATGGGTGAATGAGGTGCTGAGGGGCACAGTTTAGCGTTTGATAGGAATGGTTGGATTCGATGATCCAGTGGGTCTTTTCCAACCTAGTGATTCTATGATTCTATAATGGTTTCTTTCAAAAAACTATTTTGGTGCTCTGAATAACAGTTATCAAACATACTCGAATATTTAAGAAATAAGTATTCAGTTTTACAAAAATGCAAGTCATCAAAATACAGCATTAACACATCACCATTCATCCTTAGATTTTTAGAACAAAACAAAACCAAGAAGTCATCCATTATCATTATTTAACCTTAACTTTTCAGCAAAATATGGCAACATCTATAATTTGTGGCTGAGGTAAATGAAATTCATTGATTGGGCAGCTTGCCCAAAGTCATATGGTAAATTAATGAAATGACGGATTTAACCAGTAATTTCAAGTTTCAGGCCCAGCATCCTAAAGAGATTATAGAAATGAGTGTCTCTCAATATCCTACAGAATTTGATGGCTTACTCTTCTGCAGTTACAAAATTTGCATACCACAGCTACAATGATCATTCAAAACTATCAACTCAAACCAAGCAAGATCTCCTTCAAGCAGGACAAAGAAGTGAAAAGGTATGGAGACAAACAGATTTCAATTAACAGGCAAGAATTCAATAAACTCAACACTAAACATACACTGTTTGAGAGTACCCAACTGCTCACATTACCATATACTGTATTTCAACATTAGCTAAAGTTACTTAAACTGTTTGAACTTTCAGTTCAGTTAGGCACCACTCACAAGCTCATCAAAATTAGATGGGAAATCATGCAAAATCATGCCAGATACTACATGCCATGCAAACATTGCTCAATTTGAAAATCTGTAATAGCCTAAAGAGATTAAAGATCAATGCCTTTTTTATTTTTGTGCTTCAATATACAGAGATTTTTCTTGTTCCAATGTACTGATCTTAGGCTGGAGGCTGCCATTAAGAGAAAAGTAAATTTTTTAGTCCTGGAAACAGGAGACTGAGTGGTGTAAAATGATCTCCTTCTAAACGTAAGACAGGAAAAATATTGACGTGACAAATGCTCTGAATCTTTCCTGACAGCAAGAGTGAAATCTAGCTAAAAGGAAAGGATTGCTATAGTTGTGAATTCAATGGCTATCGATACGAAGCAGTCAATTTGCCTAGATAAGACAAAATGGCTATTTAGAGGTGAATATGGTCTTACCTGTGTTAGAAGAACAAACTGAGCAAACTGCCAGGGAAGCATGAAAAAGATATTAGAAACACACAGTGCAATCAAGCTTCCTGTATTAATATTCGGAATCCTTGAGGGAAAAGAGACAGAATAGGCATAAGTAAGTAAAATTACACAGGTGTTTGCATATTATTGAAAAGCAAAACAGAGAATGCAATAAAAACAAAGTTACCTGGGAAGTTAAGCTAGCAATATCGATCAACTACAAATAACACTGCTTAGGTAAACTTAATATCTACATTCCGTCATTTTTCCAAAAACAATAGTTCTGATGCTTTATGTTTTTTAACTGTGAGTCACTCATTACCAAACAAGTTCTTCTACCAGCACCATGTAATATTGCAGGCCAACCTAAGTCACCTGCAGTGGTCCACCTTCTAGCAACTCTAAAGTCAGGTCACAACCACTTCCATTTCAGCTGGGTCCACAACTACTTTAAAATCATAGAATGGTTGGCTTTAGAAGGGACCTTAAAGATTATCTAGCTCCAACCTGCCTGCAATGGGCAGACACCTTCTACTAGATCAGGTTGATCAAAGCCCCGTCCAACTTGGCCTTGAACACCCCCCCAGGACAAGGCATCCACAACTTCTCTGGGCAACCTGTTCCAGGGCCTCACCACCCTCACAGTCAAAACTTTCTCCCCAATATCTAATCTATAGATAATCTATAGATACCCTGCTGTATCTTAAAACTGCTCCCCCTCTAGCTATCCCTGTAATCTGTGATAAAGAGCCCCTCTCCAGATATCCTATGGGCTTCCTTTAAGTACTGGAAGGCTGCTGTAAAGTCTCCCTGAAACCTTCTCTTCTCCAGGCTAAAGAAGCCCAACTCTCTCCGTCCGTCCTCATATGGGAGGTTCTCCAGCCCACTGATCATCCACGGGGTGGCTACAACAGATTCATGTTCTTCCTGTGCTAAGGACTCCAGAACCGAACATGGTACTCCTCCTTCAAGCTGCTGGTCATGCTTCTTTTGATACAGTTGGCTTTGTAGGCTGCAAGTGCACATTGCCAAGTCATGCTGAACTTTTTATGAATCAACACCCGCAAGTCCTTCTTCTCATGGCTGCTATCAACCCATTCTCTGCCCAGTCTGTATTTTTGCTTGGGATTGCCTTGACCCAGGTGCAGAATCTTGCAGTTTGCCTTGTTCAACTTCATGAGGTTCACACAGACCCACCTCTCAAGCTTGTCAGGGTCCCTCTGGATAGCATTATTTCCCTCCAGTATGTTGACTGCATCACACAGCTTGGTTTCCTCAGCAAACTTGCCAAGGTTGCCCTCAACCCCACTATTAATGTCTATGACAAAGATCACAGAATCACAGAATAACTAGGTTGGAAAAGACCCACAGGACCACTGAGTCCAATCATTCCTATCAACCACTAAACCATGCCTCTCAGTACCTCAACTACCCATCTTTTAAATACCTCCAGGTTCCTTAGATGGTCTTGAAACTCATTCTCTCACACAGATGGCAGTTCTTCATTCTACCAGTCTCTGTCTTTGCCTTTTGTACCTTGGACAGTGTGGCTTAAGCCCTTGCTGAAGACAACTGAGTCATTGAGTCCTCAGCCTTCTCCATTTCCTGGGCATTTCCTCATTTCCTTCTGGAGAAGGCCCATATTTTCCTTAGTCTTTCTTTTATCACTAACACATCTATAGAAGCTTTTCTTGTTGTCCTTGACATCCTTGGCCAGATAAACTTCTATCAGGGCTTCAGTTTTCCTAACCTGATCCCTGGCTGCTCAGACAATTTCTCCGTATTCCTCCCAGGCTACTTGCCCTAGCCTCTACCCTCTGTAGGCTTCATTTCGGAGTTTAAGTGTCTAGAAGGCAGGCCTCCATGTCCATGCAGGCCTCCTGGCGATTTTGCCTGACTTTTCTTTGTTGGTAAGAGCTTGGAAGAAGTGATCTGTGANTCTCTCACACAGATGGCAGTTCTTCATTCTACCAGTCTCTGTCTTTGCCTTTTGTACCTTGGACAGTGTGGCTTAAGCCCTTGCTGAAGATGACTGAGTCATTGAGTACCTCAGCCTTCTCCATTTCCTGGGCATTTCCTCATTTCCTTCTGGAGAAGGCCCATACTTTCCTTAGTCTTTCTTTTATCACTAACACATCTATAGAAGCTTTTCTTGTTGTCCTTGACATCCTTGGCCAGATTAACTTCTATCAGGGCTTCAGTTTTCCTAACCTGATCCCTGGCTGCTCAGACAATTTCTCCGTATTCCTCCCAGGCTACTTGCCCTTGCCTCTACCCTCTGTAGGCTTCATTTCGGAGTTTAAGTGTCTAGAAGGCAGGCCTCCATGTCCATGCAGGCCTCCTGGTGATTTTGCCTGACTTTTCTTTGTTGGTAAGAGCTTGGAAGAAGTGATCCATGAACATTAACTAGCATTCTTGGGCCACTCTCCCCTCCACAGCTTAATCCCATGCCACTCTACCAAGTATATCCCTGAAAAGTCCAGAATCTGCTCTCCTCAAGTCCAGGGTANCAACTGAGTCATTGAGTCCTCAGCCTTCTCCATTTCCTGGGCATTTCCTCATTTCCTTCTGGAGAAGGCCCATACTTTCCTTAGTCTTTCTTTTATCACTAACACATCTATAGAAGCTTTTCTTGTTGTCCTTGACATCCTTGGCCAGATTAACTTCTATCAGGGCTTCAGTTTTCCTAACCTGATCCCTGGCTGCTCAGACAATTTCTCCGTATTCCTCCCAGGCTACTTGCCCTTGCCTCTACCCTCTGTAGGCTTCATTTCGGAGTTTAAGTGTCTAGAAGGCAGGCCTCCATGTCCATGCAGGCCTCCTGGTGATTTTGCCTGACTTTTCTTTGTTGGTAAGAGCTTGGAAGAAGTGATCCATGAACATTAACTAGCATTCTTGGGCCACTCTCCCCTCCACAGCTTAATCCCATGCCACTCTACCAAGTATATCCCTGAAAAGTCCAGAATCTGCTCTCCTCAAGTCCAGGGTAGTAAGCTTGCTACACACTCTCCTTGCTGCCCTAAGGATCTTGAATTCCACCAATTCATGGTCACTGCAGCCATGGCTTCCCTCGAGTTTCACATTCCCCACCAGTGCTTCCTTGTTGGTGAGTACAAGGTTCAGCATAGCATTCCTCCTCGTTGGTTTTTCTACCACTTGAAGAAAGAGTTACCATTACCCCTACAACAGATATGGGGCTGGCTGAAGTTAACCATGAGGATCAGGCCTTGTGAATGTGAGGCTACTCGTCTCTGTCTATGGAGGGCTTAATCCACTTGCTCTGCTTGGTCTGATGGCCTGTAGCAGACCCCCACTGTAATCTCACTTTTCCCTGTCTTCCTTTTAATCCTGACCACAGGCTCTCAGTCAATTCCTCACCCAGCCCCAGATGGAGCTCCATGCACTTCACTGACAGAGGGCCACACCCCCTCCTCGTCTTCCCTGCCAGTCGTTCCTGAAGAGTCTGTATCCCTCCAACCCAACACTCCAATCATAGGATCCATCCCACCATGTCTCCATGATGCCAATGAGATTACAGCCCTGCAGGCATGTACACATCTAACTTCTCTTGTTTATTCCCCATGCTGTGTGTGTTTGCACAGAGGTACTTAATTTGGGCCACCACTGAAGTAATTTTCCTGGCTTAAGATAATCTTTCTCTTCAGGTGACCTGTGCTTCTTCTGCAGGCTCTGGGAGAACAGTTTGCATTTGAAAGTGATTTCACTCCCCCCTCTCCTATTTCCTCCATATTTACTTTTCACAACTGTCTGCTAGCAATTCTGAGTGAGGCTTCAGGGCAGGAGACTGACAAATAGATGAGTCTCATCTTTAACTGAAGACAGTTCATTCTCCATGTCCTGCTCTAAGCATTATTAATTTAATCCTGTATTAGCGTTGAGTTCATTTCAGAAACATGTCATATTTCAAATTTCACTAAGTGGTCTCCAACAGATGAACACACCATAAATATTCTGCTGTAAAACCCAAACCAAACAAATCACAGCAGTCTCGCTAAATTCTGTAAAATTTTCTTCGGCTTCTTTTACAAAGCCTCAAGATTAACCACTACTGGAAGTCATGCTGATAACTAGCCTAAGGTATTAAGTAATACATCATACAAATGTGATACAAGTGATACAAACAATGGAAAATTTCAGTTCTAGTCTCTGTTTCAAAGATAGGCCCTATACTTCATTGGAATACTGCTATAAATAAATCAGAGCTTCCCTTGAAGCAGGAATTATATCTGAGAAACAGGAAGTAGAGCATTTTATCCCCTTTTTGGGACCTTGCTCTGAAATGCTTCAATTAAATACCTACTTCTCATCAGTCAGCAAGCCCAAAGTACTATTTTATGTACCTAGATCTGAAGAACAGCAATGAATCTATCTAATCAAGAAGTATCATAATTATAGGTATAGAATATATGTACTCTGATCATCCTAACTTAAAGTGTAATTTCCTCATTTTTTGTTTGACCTCAAAATTTAGCACTAAATGAACAACTGTTTTTCTACCATGAAATCAAGCAACGACTCTACGAACTATTCCTCAACATATTTTTCTAGACAGCGTATATCTTTTCCTCACCTAAAACCCACAAGTTTATAATGAACACAATATATTTGTGGTTTAATCATCAATAGCTACAAATCAATATGACCTAATAAAGGAAAATATGGGGTTACAAGTACAATGTTGAGCTAAATCATAAATATACCACAAATCTGATGCCACACTGTTGATGGTAAAGCTCTCAAGTATTAAAGACCACGCTTATTTTTCAAAAAAAGAGGCAAGACTGTAATACAATCATGTTGCAAGGCAGAAACAACCACTATTAACAACTAGTTAACTGGTCACAGAAAATTGCAAGGGTGTACTATCTAATGGGTGCCTATAGCATCCTCTCTTGCATAGCATACGCTTATTCTAAGTGCAATCACCATACAGATCTTTAAGGACAAAACCAGTTGATGAAGTAACTCCTTGTTTCTCATAGGAAGGAAATTACATCAGTAAAAAATTCCGATTTTTTTTTTCAGTTTAGATATGTGCTTGCCAACACACTAATTCTGATCTTTATTTTAATCATATCTTTGCAAAGTTTTTCCTTCTTGTGAGTAGTATAACTGTAGTTCCACTGGTGCAGTGTCTGCAATTTAACAACCACAGGGAAGTTTCTATGTTAATGATATCATTGCTATAGCACACAGAGGAACTTAAATATTTAAATAAATGCATTCAAATAAACATCCTGTGACATTAAATTTTTTTAATCATCGTAAAGAGCTAAGTATAAATCAAGAGGTACCTGAGAATATAGGTCAAAAGCAACATCTGAAGCACGAGGAATGGGTATGAGAAACTTTCACGAAGAGGTGGAGTCCACATGACGCGAGTGCACTAAAAATAAGAGCTGGGTTAGATGATAACATTTGGGGCTACATTTCTATAGAACAATGCATTTGTATTTCAAAATGAATAACCACAAATAAATAAAGTGGAATCCATGCTACATGATATTTTACTCTCAAACTTAAAAAGAGCAATGTAGGAAGCAGAAAGGAGGAGGAAAAAGGAAGTGAGTTTCAGACTTGAGGTCTACCTGTGATAATTAAAATAGCTCTCTGCTTTTGCAAAATTAGATGTGGCAGCTACAAAACATCCAAGAACAAAGTCAGGACAGCAGATGTCAACTAAACAGGTAACTAAAGTTATTCTCAAATTCAAGAATACATAGATGGAGAAAGCGTGTGGGGAGAGGATCTGAAGGACAAACAAACATATTCTTCATTAAGCTAGAGTGTGTTAGGTTATAAACATTTCACATTTTTACGAGGAGCAGCACAGAAAGTATAAAATCTAAAGCCGCTCTCCAAAACAGGACAGTAAATTTGAACATGTGAAATTAAGCTCTTACAGGGCTTATACTAACTTACATAATACACTAACTCTAATAAAGCAAAGCATAATACAATGAAGTCAACTGAATAGATTTGTCACTAATTTCTTGGGGTTCACAGCAAATGGCTTAGCTATAACTCATATCTCCAATGTTTATACTCAGCTCTTTATAAAGCACTTGCAGACACCGACCATCAAAAAATTAATTACAACTTTACAGGATGACACTGATATACAAAAAAAATGGTTTCAAAATGGCTAGCAATAGATTTGCACTAAAAATTAGAAGTAGGTTCTTTACAACTACAGAGCACAATGTAGTTCATCTTACCATGGACCATAATTAACCTATAAAAGCTTAAAGGATGTTTATGCCAGGGTGTTCCTTCTCTTTTGCTTTCTATAATCTTAAAACCATATTTTAAAACACTATTTTATACCAAGTCACTAGAATCAACATCATACAATTTCTTGCTTATTTTCTTGTTCTTTCACAAATATATTAATAAATAGGTAGAAATAGTGTAAAACAAATGCAAAGTACAGAAGCTCATCATATTAATCAAACAGACCTTGCTATCTAAAAGCACTTTGTATAAAAGGTGCACCCTGATTACCCTTAAAATAAATCTTCCATAAATATATATATACACTAACGTAGTTGTCTTCAGCTGATTGCACAGATGTGATCAGTTTAAAATCACTTTTATTACTGATAAATATAATTATTCTAAAGCAGTATAGTCTTTTTTAATTTTTTCAAGACAACAGCACCATTTTATTTACCAAATCTTTTGATATTGGAGGAGATAAAAACAGGAAAGAAGTGGCAAGTACATACAGTGATAAAATGGAAGCATTACCTTAAAAGTGGGTTGACTAATGTAGCCCATGCTATTTTTCTATATTTGGAATGTAATAAACTCAGTCATCTGATGGATGATATATCAAGGCTGTAAACTAACTTTGAGGCAGGTATAAATACATCAGATCTATCTAAGCTTGAAATCATTAAAACACAGTAGCATAAGCACAGCATATATAAAACCACACTGCCTCAGGTTCATCATCTCAGTGCCAGAAGGCTAACCACTTTTACACAATATTAGACCTGAGATACCAAGACTTGCAGATCAGGCTTACTCACATAGCTCGGTCCTATCCATCCAGACAAAGAAAGTAATTTTTTAGCAAATGGTCTAGCTCCACTATACAGACCACTGAACCATGTGCAATATGATTTATGCAGAACCAAAGGCATATTTAAGAGTTAGATAAAGCAGAGGATTTATGCACATGTATGTGCATGTGTACCCCTTGCATGAGATTCAACAGTACGCACAGTGAAGCTGGACCAACTACACACACCTAACTACATATACTACCATAACTCTATATACACAAATTCAAACAGCTCCAAAGTCATTTCATTAGGTACAATACCAAAGAGCAAGCTGAGACCTAACAATGCACCTCTGCAACTAAGTCCTGTCGCTTTCCAGAAATCCATACAGCTGAGCCTGAATCAGGGTCACCTTACTCAAACTCTACCTAAGCCCAGACTAAGTCTATACAGAGCTACGCATACCTAATTTCATGCCATTCTCCAAAATGCATACACTACTCTATGGTTCCCCCAAGTCAAGTCATCCTCAGAGAGAGACAAGCTCTCCTACAGATTCTTCTATGGACAGGAGAACTGCCTGTGCCACCATTAAATAAACTCTTCATTATCGCTACCATTAAAACTTGTCCTTTCTGAGGTTATAATTTATCACCTTCACATACTTCATAAAACAGTGCCTAATCTGTTATCAGTATTTCCTAGCAAAGGATAAAACACTGGATTAATTTCAGAATACTATTAGGAAGAATGGAAACACACATGAAACTTTGTATTCATCCTCTTATAGATCCAAAACAGTTTAGAAACTCTAACTTTTACCTGGTCTGGACCAGGCAGTTAACATCCACTGGTGAAAATTCTTGGTGGAGGACATTTAGAGAAAAACAGTTTGAATGACACTCAAGAATAAAACAGCTATTTAGTCACACACACTTTTGTTTTACAAGAAAACTGTCAAAGTTCACTACGAATAGAAGCATCTTTTATTCTGTTATGTGCAACTACATATTCTTACTACTCGGAGTTTTTTAAGTTCAGCTCAGTAAAATAAGAATACAAAATATAAATTTAACCCTTAACAAAAACCTAAGTTAGTCAGTTTCCATCTAAAAAAATCTTTATAGTATAGCTGTATTTTAAGAAAAATGAAACAATATATGAATATTAATATAATGAATAGAATTACCTGGGTACACAGGGAGATGCTTTCAGTGACAGTTTAATGCCACTTACTAAAGAAGTTTAGCAATGGAATTTCCTGTATACATACACAGTTACCAATTTCTGTGTATTCTGGTTACGGTATACCACTACTACAGAGGCTTCTTTGCTCTTCTGTGTGTGCATGTATTCATGAATTTCTGACAAAATACATAGCAATTTAAAGAAAACCTTCTCCATTTTTGAAGCTTCTTCATAGGGTACACGTAGCCCAATTAGGCCCGAGATAGGCACAAAACCAGAATATTTTGATGTTTTGAAACCTGAAGTCATTGTGCTACCAAATTTTCAATCTCAGGACCACCTTACAAAAATGATCATTCTAAATGATTTTTTTTAAATCTAAGGTGACATATTAGACTATGCTATGCATTTGAGTCATAGCCTATTTTGCTTTCAAAAATGTCTTATTCCCTTCAAATTCGTCCCCTAGAAGACAGGCCATATCACTATAGTTAATGAAATGAGAATTAACTTTAGCTTAAGCTTAAAAAAGACAAATGGGGAGGGGGCAGTTGTCGAGGGAGACCTACCTCTCCATGGTTGAAAAAGAAACAAATCACTGTAACAAGGCCTCCTAGACGGCTCCCGCTGTGGAGAAAAAACCAACAACAACAACAAAAAAAACACCAAACACAAACCACAAAAGGAAAAATATGTAAAACATTCTCATAACGGTCAATGGTGCTTAAAATATGTGAAGCAACACTTATGTACAGCTAAGTTTATTGGGAGGTAGTAGAATGATTTCAGGCATCAAGGAAGAGCAATCTACACTGTACATACAACATTAAAATATAAGTTAGTCAGCTAATATTTATTTCTGAGTGAACCACTGTTTATATCATATAATCATAGGATCATTAAGTTTGGAAAAGACCTTAAACACCATTAAGTCCAACCATAAGGTCAACACCGCCATGCCTAATAAACCATGTCCTGAAGTGCCACATCTATGCATTTTTTTAACAACTCCAGGGATGGTGACTCCATCACTTCTTTGGGCAGCCTGTTCCAATACTTCGCCACTCTTTCAGTGAAGATTTTTTTCCTTGATACCCAATCTGAACCTCCCTTGATACATCTTGAGACCAATTTCTCTCATCCTATCACCTAGCCACATAAGAGAACAAGACCAACACTCACCTCCCTACCACCTCATTTCAGGTGCTTGTAGACAGTGGTAAGGTCTCCCCTCAGTCTTCTCCACACTAAACAACCCCAGTTCCCTCAGCCACTCCTCATCAGCTTTGTCCTCTAGGCTTTAGAGCCACTGGTCTCAATAAGGGACAACTATTTTACCACATGAGAAAAGATCAGTAAATCTGTAGCACAGAATAGGGAAATGCAGCATGTTGGTGTCTTTTTCAGAAAAGGAAGCAAACTGAGCCTGTTTCACAAACGGTTACATACAGTGTTGAGTTACACTGGTTATATTCCAACATGACAATGCTGTCATGTAGGAGATACAGTAATTTATCTTCCATATTGGCACAGAAATGCTTAAGGATAACTATTTCCACTGACACTTCCATACCATACTAAAACTGGTGAAGTACATATCCTTCAGTTGGAACCCACTTATCTCACATTTACTAAAAAAGTAATCAAAAACTTACCTAAATTTGGTGTTAACTAAAATAATTAGTAATTTTTAATCAACTGCAGATTATGCAGTTACACTTTGTCTAGTAGAGTCAAGCCTGGAATAATGAAAGTAGTAGTCTTTTCACTCCCTGTGTACAATAAGCTGAAGCTTCAAGTCATCTGGGAAAATGCAGTAATTCATGGCTGATTAACATGCAAAACCCAAAATACTGAAAAAGTGCTGTCAGAAGGAGATATGGGAAATGTACCGGTCATTCTTGAAGATGCAATATTGGACAATCAGCTTAAGTATTATGTCCCTTGACTACCAGAAAATAGAGGTAGGGGTGGAGGGGGCAGAATTTTACAATTGCATAAAGTATTTATCATCCAAATGCTACTCCTTTGTTGATTTAAAAAAAACAACTGAAAATGGCATAAGTTCTCAGCATATTGCTTCAGTTGTCTTTAACTGAGAATGCTCCAGAGCTTAAGACTAACTTGTATCATATAAGAAGATTCCTAAGTGCATTTGCATAACAAAAGACCATACACAGAGTGCTAGGGCAGGGACACAGTATGCCTGGGCATCTTCTAACCTCATGGTGAAATTAGCTAAGGGAACTACACAGCAACCACTAGCCATACAACAACTATTCCTACAAAAGCAACTAGCTTTTTTCTAGTTTAACTCCTTCAACAAGTTCATTATAGAGTACAGCAAGCACAGATGCGAGAATTCATGTTAGCTTGGAAAATTATAATAATAAAGCAGACTTCCACGATCTTATCTCCTTTCATCACTAGCCATAGTTGCGAAGAGGGTAAAAGTAAAAGGCTGAAATGAAAAGATTACACATTCTATGAACATACAGGCAGATAAAAAAAAATCTAGAAAAAATAATTACATAAGACTGAGATGATTACCGCTAACGTATTCAGGAAAAAAAGGACAGAGAAAATACTAGAGGATGGTTTCCCACCATAGAATAAGTCTGAATCAGTCTATAAAAAAGCATTAAAAAATGCCAAGCAGAAACAAGTCAGCTTTATTAAGGAGACTTACACCAATTCATAAGATTAACTACTTCATTAGAAGAATTTCATAGAACTGTATTACTCTAGATTCGTTTTTTTTATTTTTCACACCTTGTGGAAAAGCCTAAATATTCTGGCTTGCTATGGCCAAGAGGAACCTTGGAACAGTCATAATGACCAAGCAATCATCTAGATCTGGTATCTAACTATGACTGTTCTTCAGAATAAGATCAAAATCCTACCAGCAGAAACTTCTTAGTTACGTGATTTTCTTCCTTAACACTTAAACCCTGGCTTACATCCCAGAAAGACTGTATTTATATTCTAGTTATTTTGACTATATATATTGCAGATCACTTATATTAAAAACCAAATTATTATAGATACTTGACAGTTATTTACACCCAACACCACCCAAGCCTGAGAAAAGTACCGATAAATTAGGACCTTACTGATTTTTCAATGATGTTAATACATTAAAAAGTACGTTTCCATACACTTCCCTTAAAAGAAAGATGACAAGTTAATCGTAAGAATATTCAAAGCTTATTTGCTTCCTCAAAACATGAGACTTGAAGTTCTTAGGTTAAGGAATACAAACATATATACTTTACCCTCAAACACCTAACAGCTGCACTAGGCAACTTCCTTTTTACATTATGAGCTCCTGTCTAGCACAGGAGCTGTACTGTCAAAATCAACAAATGAAAATAGAGGTAAACAGAAAAATATTTCCACTTCCATTGTTCTGCTGAATGTGGAGTCTATTTTTGTATGAAAGTATAATATAGTTCCTGAAATTTAAGGACATATATTAAAACTAGAAATTCATAGAAAACTGAAATGTATACGCATCTCCAAAATAATGCATTATCTTAAAAAATATTTTGCCTTCTCAGTTAAGTTAAAATTGAAAGACATGCAATATGACCTGAGGCAAAACACTGGGAAAACTCCAATCTTGGTTAAACATATACTGTCATTCAAGCTTTGTTTAAAAATGAGTTAGACTGAAAATTTTAAGAGCAGAAACCTCTCAAAAGCTGTTTAAAATCTGTACAGCATTAGTATCCACAATCCAGTGGTATCAATGAGATACCACTTCACTGAAATTTTTCCACAACTTTTTCCAGGATCATCATAAGCAAAAAGCTTCTGTGTTCCAGTAACTCTTCAGTAACAATGTATATGTAATAAAAAGCACTGTTACTGTACAAACAAATAAGAAATATCCCACAAAATATTTTAGCACTCACTATTTAAAATTTCGTATTAAAACTGACAGCTATACCAACTAAATAGCTCAGTCTCAGCTGCCTTACCTGAGGTATGTACCGTATATGAAGAACAGCGACATCATTAATCCATTCAAAAGAAAAATCACGGCAACATAAAAGGAAGCAGGGTCCCCCAACCCTAACGAACAAACAGTTAACACATTGTCAAATACAGAAGAAAGATCATATTGCTTATAAACCACCATACAATCAGCACAACGCAGCACACAGCATACTACCTTAATATATCTACAGAAAGACACAATCAAAAAACTTAATGTCACCAAGATTATTGTGAAGATTCAAAAGGAAGACTAAACTTCTCAAAAAAAGAGGAGGTGTGGTCACAGCATTGCCTGTCAGCAACAAAATAAACCAAAAGGGAAGTACTAACTGTAAAGAAAAAAACCACAACATACAGAAGGCATAAGCATCTCCAAGAACATTCTCTACAGACTGTGTTTTGAGTTCACAGAGCTTCTGAGCATGGGTTTGTACTTCCTATACCCTCGCTTCTCATCTCTTGCAGGAGTAAATCCATCTTTAAACATATCACACATGATGCTCTTTGCTTGCTTTGTTTTATTAGAAGCCAACCCTTCTGGCTCCGATGATTTCAGCAGTACAATGTAAGAAGCCTTATTTATTATTGAGAAGATAGCAAACTTCACAGTTTTGTATGCAGAAATAATTATTCACCATTGCTGAAAATGCAGCAAGACAGTTCTCTAAGGTAAGCTAACGTGCTCACTAAACATGGCAGACTCAGAAGTTAGCGGTTTTGTTTTTACAAGAAGTAGGAATGAAAAGTTATACGTTTATTCACTGTTTATTGCTTCTGACAAAATTAGAGAAAGTGAATCATTCAAGCTCTGAAGAAGGTTCTTATAGTCTTTGTGTAAAGGAAAAATACTAACTTGTCACCACACAAAGACATTTTAAATGATACAATGAAACAACTTCACAAGCTACCATCTATCATCTAGCCTTAACCAGCTGCTGTATAACATCTGAAAAGCTCTTCTCAGCAAGATTCTTTTAATGCTTAGTACTTAATAAGCCAAATTTGTAAATGTGGGGGGAAAAAAAAATCCTGAAAACGTGGCAGCCTCCAAGCTTCGGTAACAAAATCAAGGCATGAGAATTTTAATAAGTCACAGGAGGAACAGGATTCTTCTCAGCAGAAACACCAAACAAGGTTTCTCCAAAAGGGAACATTGTGGTTACTTTTTTCCCCTTCCATCCTCAAGTTGTAGTTAGGGGAGGAAATGCAGAGGGTAAGTTTTTGCAATGCAGGAATTTGGAAAACACGGGGAATTCTACAGAAGCTACAAGAATTTAGTACTTGTACAGTGGCCTCCAATTACATTTAGGACATCTATTCTTTATAGCAGTCCAGCACTACGAAGGCTCAGAATCCAATTCTGAACTTTTGAAGTGCAGTACAGGAATTTAACCGAGGTAGGAGGAGCTATCTAATATGAATCATGCACAATGTCAACCATGGTGTTCATAAAAGTATCTTTTTTCACACTTCTCACTTACGTTGTGAACCTGCCAAAAACACAGGCTTAGCCAAATGAAAGCATGCCAGTAATACCGGAATATTGATTATTTCTGAAACACGTAATGCTACAACCTATATGCTTCCATGAAGAAACTAAAATAAAACACAACTCACCCTCGCAGCTTTCAACAGGACTAAGTCCTTTTCCTCTGTTTACAGTCCAACACGTCTTTGTTGGTAGACCAAGGAAATCCATAATGGCAGTATACATGCGGTACCAGCTGGCGAGGACCACCTAGGGGCGAAACAGGATTTGAAGTTTCTGAAAAGGAACTTCAAGATTAGCTCAATGCCCAAGGTAACCTCTCATGACAACCAACTCTCATTCAGGATTGTTTTTAACTCGGACTTTATCTCAAGTACATAGCAATTTTGACCATAATTTCCTAAAGGTATCCACCACAGAGTAAGCATTCACTAAAATAATCTCATACATCAAACTGCAATATTTGAGAAAATTACATATTTCAATATTGAGTGGAGGTTCCCCATTTAACTATTTCTTTGTCTCGTATTAAATTCCCAGATCTTGTTGACAAAGGACAGTTAGCCAAATTATTGGCTAATAATTTTTTTTTTCTACCTGACAAGAATTTCAATGAATGAAAACTTAAAGAGTTTTTACTTGGATAAACTTTCATAGGTTAAGTTTAGTCATTCATAAGAAAGGGCTTCCAGATGCCATGTAAGACAACATTTCCATTTTCCATGCAATGTTTATAATGTTCTTATCACAATAACCAAATTTAATTTAACACTCAAAAAAAAAACCCCACTGTATTTTACACACAGAAAAGTGATGACCCATCTCACAGCAAAGTCACTAGTTAATATTGCCAAGCTATTCTGTCAGGATATAGCTGACTTTATAAAGTTGATAAATGAGTTATGTGGCCACTCCAGTTGAGCTGCTTTGAAAGTTATAAATTTGGCATTCCCAGACTGAAAATACATTTAAAGACTGCAGTATTAGCTGTCGCAGCCTGGCGTCACAGGAAACATGTACAAGAAGGATGACTCCCTTTTTCCTTTCTGCATACAATTAGTAAAACCCTTTACATCACTTCTGTCTTCAAGAAGAGCAAAAAGGAAGCATAGGGAATTACACCTTGATATCTGAAAACATGATGGAGTATATTTTCCTGAAAATGACTTCCAAATATACTAAGGACAAAAAGTGATTGGAGAGGTCTGCATGGATTTACAAAGGGGAAATCACACCTGCCCAATTCCATGACTTTGTGATATTCACCTTGGTAGATGACAAAAAAGCTGTGGATGTTTTTATCTGATGCCAATTCTGTTCTACATCTTCATTAAGACTAGATGATGGCAAAAAAACATCCTCAGTAAGTTTGCATGACATAAAACTGAAAAGAATTGTTGATGTTTGTATTGCCACTAAGAGGGTCCTCAACAGGCCAACAGGAATCTCATAAAAAGGAAATCTAATGTCCTACAGGATGGTGGAACACCACCATGCACCAGTACAGACTAGACCAGCTAGAAAACAGTTTCACAGGAAAGGACTTGTGAGTACTGGTGGACAAGTTGTACTTGCGTGACCAGTAAGCCTTTGTTGCAAGGCCAAATGTACCCTTGGCTGTATGTTACGTAGGCAAGAGAGGCAATCTTTCCCCTCTACTCAGCACTGCTAAGACCATACTTCCAGTGCTGAGTCCACTTCTGGCCTGCCCAAGACAAGAACGACATAAAAATGACTGAGACAGACGCTTTTTCGATTAACAAGACGAGATAAGAGCAAGCTGAAATACAAGAAATTCCACTTAAACATAGGAAAACCTTTTACTTTGAAGGAGGTCAAACAGTGGAACAGGTTGCTCAGAGGTGGAGATATTCACAATGAAGAAACCAGAGATGGCACTGAGCAACCTGTTCTACCTTCACCCTGCTTCAAGCAGAGTGTTAAGACTAGGTGATCTTCAGACACAGACATCCTTTCCAACTTCAACTGTTCTGGAATTCTATAATTTTTAATATCAGGGCTCCAATTACCATGGCTCACTTCATCTATAGTCTCTAAACTATCACAATATAAATCTTTAAATATAAAGTGCAACCACATCTTTCTAGATCAAGACTCCTTGCCTGCAAAGCACACTATCCTGAATTCATAGAGGTTTTCTGAACAACTGTGCCCTGGAACTTCTGAGTGCACACACATGCATACGTGAACCAGACACTTGCCCCATCTCTAAATAAGCAACAATGAGACTGGGGAACCAAATCTAAATCTCTCCTCTTATCATCTGAAAATGGTTTGTATGTGGCCAGCAAAATGCAGAGGGCAATTTAGAGACAATGTGTCTAACATATCTGCATCATCAGCCCTGAAGGTGACACTACCCTAATCACATAAAAAGGTTTTGTTAAATCAATATTGCACTAAAGAAAGTATTCATTTATCAACTTAGATTTTTTTTTATGTCACAAATGCTTGCATCTGCTGCAGATGTTGCCACACAAGAACACCACCTAAAAAGGTACCAGGTTAGGTAAACCTGGTTGTGTTTCATGCAAAACACAGAAATATTTTGTGCCAAAGGCTAGTTTAAATGTAACAGTAGACATGGTATAAAAATGGAAGCAAAGAGTACAAAATTCTAGGTCAGCTACAGCACAATGGTATTTTTTTTAATTGCTATTGTCCCATATCAGATGAGACAATAAATGCAAAATTCGGAAACCAAAATACTAGGGCTTAGACTCAGGAGATCTCTACAGGCCAGGCCAGTCCTTAGCCATAAAAGAACATGAAGAAAAGTCATTCCCTTTTCTAGATGCCTATGAGTAAGTTCTTTAACACCAACTATGAAACATTCATCACTCCAACTAAAGTTTTCATCATAACTGCCACACACAGAAGTATCAGCTGTTCTATAATGATGAACAGTCACAGAGGGAAATTAACACTTTATTTTTCTGCCACAAAAATTAACACATTATAGCTCTGTCATTTTGCATCAGGGATCACAGATGAAAAGAACAACTACTGGAACTACCTGACTATGCAGCAAGTACTTGGGAAATCAAAGACTTTATTGGCACTATATTATTGTATAACCACAAAGACTGACTTGGTTTTGAGATTTGTTTTATTGCTCATATCTATAATTTACTAGGAACGTGTCATGATTGCTATGGATTCATTTCACCTTTTTTTCCTTCTTTTTAAGTTTTCATGGCTAGTACCATCTGTACGTGCAGGTGAGTTGTTCTGCTTTTCTAAATGAGTTTAGCATCCTATTTAGTAACTGGATTTCAAGGTTATTTTTGATGCAGTTAATTTTGAAATCCACTAAGCAAACAAGAAAGTTCATTGAAATTCAGCCTGAATGCTACTGTTGGTCTGCAAGAGCTGGAAAGATCTTAAAATATCAAACAGGGAATGAAACACTTCCAGAAGAAATGACTGGATACTGAGTATCAGAAAGATAAATGTCATTGGCCACAAACAGAGCCACAAGTATCTTCCTACCATTCAGCCCCATTATAATCATAAGAAAAATTATATAAATTTGGACAATGTACTTCAAATGTCAAGTTGCACCTACTGACAGTTTTATAGATGTAGTTATGTAGAAACATGAGTACTCAAGGAATAAACTTACCCCCCCCATTTACAGGAAGGCTACACATGAAGCAGTAAATTACTAAAAGGAGTAGAAGATGCTATTTGTCTGCTTTTCATGTCCATATAGGCACAGAAAATATGAATTAATTCATACCTTAACACCAATTTCTCTGAGCCAGGAAGATCCTAAAAAACTCTGAATAGACAAGTCTACACATTTTTGCACAGTAATCTGCCTAATATTCTTACAGAATGTCAGCTGCTATTGCTCCCAATTTACTTAGTCATCTTTCAGGGTGATACTCATGATTCTCTAAGAGCAAGTTAATTTGACCAGTTACCTTTGATTTTTGCAAGTCAGACCATAGCTGAAGTCAATAAATCTTTCTCAGCTAGAGACAATAACTTTATAGTATTCAAACAAGGCATGTTCCTAATGTTGCATTTCTAGAACTTAACAGCAATACCCTTGGTTTAAAAAAACAAACAAACAAAAAAACCCAAGCCCAAAACAAAACCACAAAAACACCCACAAAAAAAAAAAATCCTCAAACAAAACCCAAACCAGTGAAAGGATAAAAAAAAAAACACTGAGATATAGCATTTAGTTCTTCCAGAGCAAGGAATTAAGAAGCAATTAAAACCACCATATGCAAGTTGTATAAATACACACATGCCAAGAACTCTTGCAGATATAGCTCCTGAAAGCAGTTCTGCTCTAACAGAGACGAGTTTATAGTAATGTTAGCACCCAACAATATTAGACATTATTAGACCTTTGTTCTCCAAAAAACAAGCTGTTGTTGACCCATGAAGTTACAGAAACGTACATTAACCAAAGGAGTTTGCACTTTGCAAAACATTTGAGGCACATTGGCAAAACTGTAAGACAAAAAAATCAAACATTCTGTACCTAAAGATATGTTTAGTGACAAAAAAAAGCAGATAAGGAACATAACCTAACCAGGTAACAAGTCTAACTTCCAGTACACACAAAACGACAGCAGTCAGTGTTCCACAGAGGAATTACTTCTACAGCATGTAATTTAACTGCCATCATTCATGGGTTTTATGGCCACAGTGAATTGTGATGATTCATTAGTATGCTGCCCTATGCAAAATGCAAGCCAAATAAACTCAGTACCTGTATCACTGAAGACACTACAGTCATACTACTGATACTTCATGTGACGTATTTCCTGAAGTACACAATGTCAGCAACTTATTTGATTTCAGTGAAAAGAACAAAAGACAAGGACACAATTGGACTGCAACTTCAAGACATTAATTAAGAACTAGAGAGTATTCACATGTGATTGAACATATTTGAAGTCTGAGAGTTGATCATAATATATAAGTAATTTTCTCATTAAATCTGAAACTAAAATGAGATATTTAGGCAACATTTTCGAGTCACATTTCTCACAAATTTGCAGTCAAATCTAGAGAAACCAAGGATTTATCATGAGGCATTATTTTTAACATCTCACCTCTGGGTAAAGATTGAACCTCTGTAAGGTGTTGATCACTAAAGGATATTCAGTTAGTCTGTCGTTCATAATTGACCGCACTCCATTCCAAAACGATGGTGCCTCAATAATGATCTTGAAGTAGGAATAATAAAGGCCCTAGAGGAGAGCAGAATCATAATTTATTATCAAAGAGGTCACTTCTGCTTCACAGACTGCCATACATAAGCTTTATTTTTAAACTAAATTTTGTCAACAACAAATAGGACAAACCCATTCAAGACAACTATCTAGTGTTTCAAATCTCTTGTATTACTGCCATTGAAATGAGGAATGTTGATTTCCTTTCACCTTGTTTCATAGGACATCCAGAAGTCTATCAATTAGGCTGGTAACATAGTACTAGCACAGCATTTCACAACTCTCAAAATAAAAGCAGCCACAAGGTGCATGTATGTATGCAAATATTTATTAATTAAAATTTTTTTTTTAAAGCTGCATAATGTATCTAAAATTGAAAGTATGCTACAAGGTTTTTCCTAGCTTAGTATTTTAAGTCCACTAGATTCATATTTTTTAAACTATATTTTAAGTGAACTGCAAAGAGACACATTCATAGCGATTAGCTGCAAGACAAAGAAATGCCTGCAAGTGTACTGGAACTTAGTACCAAGGTATAAATATATTTACTTATCTATAAGGTATTAAGAAATTTTGGAAAGCCCACGATCACAAGGTTAGAGACGGAATTTCTCCAGTTACTGAATTTTTATTGAAATATAATCTAACCATTTCCGTGCGAAAAGCCATTTCTCTTTCTAGTGTTGATAGGTGAGAAAAATGTCGGTCATTTTCAAAAAGGGTTGTTAAGTGACACCTGTAAAAAAAAAAAAAAATTACTGAAACTTAATAAAGATTTTAGAACCTGCACTAAGCCACATATACCAAGGAGGAGCTGGCAAAACATTCAATGAAGACTCAGTTTACTTACAAACTGCTATTTTAATTTTCTTCTATTGTACACCAACCTTTTCCTTTATTCAGACTATTTTAAATGGAAAATATATGAAACCATAGAACATTTTTTTAAATTTTATTATGGAACTAGATATAATACTCTCACACACTTTAAATATAGACACTTAAGGATCTGAAGTTTAAAGTTTAATGCTATTAAAACTATCAAGTCTACATACTAGGAAACAAAATTCAAATGTATGACAAAAGGAAAGTATCACTGATTTAAAACTGGTGAAAACAACAGTGCATATAGAAGTAGTGTATATTTTTTCCATAAAAATTTTCCCTGAATTGTATCTGAATGCACACACACACTAACCATCAAAAGAATATTTAAATAAAGGTGCAACTACATGGAGGGGGAAAGAGGCAGGAAAAGTACAAGTAATTTTGGAGACAAAACTTGCAAATTTCCAGAGAAGCTTCATCTTCAGAAAGGATAGGAAAAGGAGGAGAGAGCAATATGCATGACACTGCTTTTGAACAGGAATTTGCAAGAAAGGCTTCTAGAAATCAGTAGTTCCTTCTGAGCTAGGAAACAAAGATGAGAGTGGCAGAAGCTGTTACTTTTCATCTCTGCAAAAGCAGCAGCTGGTGAAAGTCACTATAGGAGCCTATTTCAAGTCTGTATTACAAAAAAGGAAGAGTGAGGATTAGGACAGAACCAAAACCACAAGGATTATATTTACAAAATATATATCTCATTCTTACACTGTCCAGATTTCTCTGAAGAGGTTAAAGTGATGTAGAACTAAGAAATTAAAGTGTAATCTAAATATGCAGAACACAGGAGAAAGTTGGAAGGATTTACCCGGACTTTCCTTTCTACAGTGAGTGTAAAAAGGTCTGTTACTGGAAACGCACATGAATTTGTACAGTTAAGCAACAATCTTCCACACCAGTTTCACATGAACAAAATTATCCATCTTAAATGCAACACTTTGGTTTTGAGAGGAAAGATCTAAATATAAACTATACCAAAAGCTTGTCTAAATATAAATCAAAATTATATTTTTATTATTTTAAAATATCATATTACTCTCAAGCAATAAATGTAATCTTACCAATGTAAGACTCCTGCAATTGCAGCTGTAAAGGAAACAAAAGGTGTCAAGTTACTCAAATATTTAAATCCTTGAACATAAACCCATGCTCTTTTAAGTAATTACAGCACCACTTCAGAAGTACACATAAGGTACTCAGCCTCCAGAGAACAGAAAAACATAAACATCTGAATTAGCTTTTATGGCCAGCTCTTTGAAAATCTAAAATTATTACGATAGCATTCAGCAATAGGCAGTGCTCCCACCTATGTTCTGCATCAATCATGTTGATCCATCAGAATCCAATGCACCCATTTCAGTTATCAATAACAAAACTGAATCACAAGCATTTTATTCAATACACATAAATCTGTAACGTTTTGAGATACCTACTGCGACTGTTTACTCAGTTCTGGCTCAGACTTGGCTAACACACAGTTCATACTAAGGCATGATGTATGCTAGGACCAGTGCTGTGAGGTCAAAACAAGGGCAACAGATAAGCAGGACCCAGTGGCCAGAGAGGGCAAAAAGTCATTATGCAGCCATTATCACCTGCAGCTTGTATCTCCTGCAGCCATAACCTTCACATAGTGATTGTCTAGCAGTTTCTTCAGAATCTGTTAACTCATGAAAATGGTATAAACCAAACTTCAAGGTTATAATGTACAAATACATCTGCTTACTCCAAAATTTTTTAAAGCAGATCCAGTAGGACTGTCATGCTTCCAAGTGTGATACAGGAGATATCTGCATCACGATAGAAGAGGAAGCATGAGCACTTCACTCACTGGCTCATAGGTGCAAAGTCAGAAGTTACAAGTTGAGTTGCATATTAGAGAACTTGAGAGTTAGAATCCTTATACCTTATATGATGAATTAATGAATTCCTTTGTTAGACTAGTCTGTACAAAGCGGATGGAGACCTTGTTTGTCAGGTTTTTTTCTTTCCTACTGATCTAATCAGTTTCATTTACAGTGCATTGTCTTGTAAATCTGGGAGATTCAAATGGACTGTGACAACCAACTCAAATCCAATTGAGACTAATTGATAAAAAAGGTACGCTCTCCATGTATTAATATCCCATTTGTTCATTCAGAGACTATCCGCGCTGTTGTCATGTAGGTACAGAACAAGGAAGGTAATTTGAGGAACAAAGGGAAAAGACAAATGATGATAAAGCAGTGGGTAAATTGCCTAGATCTCAGACTTCTTGAGCATGACAAAATCCACAGTGAGCATAAGCCACTCCATTCTGCTTGGGCAGCATTCACAATATATCCAGAGCTCACCATGGAAGCAAAGTTAACATGAGTGAAGGATGAAGGACAAGCATTCAGAGCAACCACAGGGCTCCAAGGCTGAAGATGCCTTGGTTGCCTTCTAGGCACACAGTGGATCTCTGCCAGAGAAAGGTCAAGTGGACTAGTTGCCTTCAATCCAAGAAAATGTTTATGGTTAATGAAGAGTCCTCTCATGTGAATAGGCAATGAGGAGCAGAGAGAAAGAGGAGACGACAACCACCCCTCCCTGCTCACACCCAGTGGGAGCCAGAAAGGTGCTGAGCACCACGTCCTTCTCCAGGGTGCTGATACGCACACATCTCCCACAGCCAACACTCACCCAGGCACGGCCCTTGCCTCTGTGACAACACGGAATGGGTCAAGTTGCTTGCGCGTGGGTAAAAAACACACAACACTGGCCTGCCCACTGATGTAGGATATAGGCAGAGAGCCAGTGAATGTGCATGTGTTCAGCTGCATGTTACACATGTATGGTGGTCTGTTTCTGGAAAGCAGGGGCAAAAGCGCACCAACTCTGCAAAAACCACTAAATTCACACAGAAAGAGGAGTGGATTAAATGCACACTTCATGCCCTAGTAGATATTCCCAAAACCATGACACCTGGAAGCGCTGCTGTTGGCAGTACTTGTTATCATTGTCAGCACAAGGCTGCCGCTGGCAGTACTTGTTATCACTGTCACCACCAACAAATTCATGTAGTATTTGAGGTGGTACAATACCACACTGAAACCTCCTTAAGAGTTTTTCAGCTCCACTTCAGTCACTGAAGTATCCTTCTTTAAGAGAAGCCTGGATTTCAGTTATAAATCTAATACCAGAAACTCTCATTTAAAACTAAATTTTTACATGTACTTTCTAGGAAAAAAAAATCATCAAAGTATTGCTCCAAATATTTCACATAAAGTGGAACTTAATTTCCTAGGAAAAGTTTCAGGTGCTACAGCTTCTCATGGAGAGCTACAAATTCCTTTTCTCAGAATAACTGATATGGATACGGTATAGAACTCCAGATGGATACGGTATAGAACTCCAGATAAGCACATTAGCTATACCTGCAACACAACAAAAGATATTCTACTATGTATGTGTGTGTGTATATATCTATATATCTATATATATCTTGCAGTAATTGTACGGAAAAAAACAAAGCAGTCCATACCTTTACTAGTTATTGCTTACCAAGTTTCACATTTGCACAAGGAATTATTTCATTTCTCAGTAACATAAGATTAGGTGATGAAATATATTTACACGTACACGCACCCTAGCTATAAAAAGTATCAATTTTAAGACAAATTACATGTTAGGTAAGTGTATACAGTAAAGTCAAAATAGACACACATTATCTACTAGTATTGTTCATGATCACAAATTCATGTGGTTCCAAGCAAGCCAAATACAGAATATTTTACTGTTCCAAATTAATTATCTATTAATATGGAAATTACACTTCTGATTCAAAAAGACCGCTTATTTCATAGAGAAAACAATGTACTTAAATCTGATTCTTACCTTTGGTAAACAGTTTCTTTAACATCAACGCATTTTGTGTAAATCCATTCACAGTTTTAGAGAATTTCACATATATTTTTATAAGAATTCACAATATCACTCCATTACAAGCATAAAACAAAAAGCTTTTATAATCACATAGCGATTCATGAAATTATTCACGAGAGACAAAGCACTCAATTCATAGACTTACACTATGAGTCCAAATTGATATTTTTTCAACAGAATGCAGCCACTTATATTAAGCTAGTTTCTAATGGAAAAAATGCAGATCAGCTACCCTAAATTACCATCCTCTGATCACATTAATGTCCTTACTGGGAAGGCAAAGGAGTAAAGGACAGGAGGGGAAGACTAGAATCCTAAAGCTACAAAGACTTACACAGCTACTGTATACTTGAACGTGCAGATGCCATTTTCTCACCCAGCTTAAGAATCCCTAAAAGTGAAGCATACGATTTTGCAGTCTAGGGCTATTATATAAAATCTGATAGTTTATTCTTCAGATTTCCTGGTTTTGCCTATGTTCTGTTCTAAGAAAAGCACTGTGAATGGCATATAAAAAGCATTCTAATTCTGGAAATTAATTACTTAAGAATAAAGTCATAATATACAGAACTTCTATACCAAGAGACATATACAAATTATGAGATATTGTAATGCAACAGAACGTGAAACATATTTGAAACTGATTCATATTTTGCAAGTATCCCCAAAGTGACTAGGTAGGAATACGGCAGAACTGGGAACAACATGGAATATGCAAAAGCATTGACTACTTCTGCAGCTTAGTCAAGATGCTTAATTGTGAGATTCTGTGCAATCTAGAAAGGATGCTTTCAAGAATAAGGCCTCAACTCAATAGTCATTAAAAATTCCAACATAATAGGCAAAGTGTTGTATAAGAATGCCCTCAAAAAACTAACGACTTTATTGTTGCCCATAAACTGGAGATAATTCCTAAGAGGGAAAAAAACCTACATCCTATAACAAAACTAGCTCCAATGGTGTGAGCTTTTGTTTTTAAGATCTGGATCTTATAACGTAATCAAAACAACAACAAAGACTCAAATACCTCTAAAACTAACCACACCTCACTATATCATATTTAGTATATGTACGTTTTTTGCTACTGCAAACTCTGTTTTTACATACTTTGCTATTATGGGTTTACTCCTATTACAAATATAAATGACTGGCTTAAGTATTTAATTGGTTACCCCAGTTCATAGCCAAATTCAGACTCCAGAAATTATAAAGCTCTCTACATAAGCTGCTCTCAAATTTCAAAGGAAAGCATTTTCTTCAATTTCGATCATCAGTTTAACATTTCTATGTCATTTAAGTTACTACTAGTCTAAGCAATGCTGAATAGAGAGAGGTAAGCAAAGCAATTCAGGAACAGTTTATTCATCAATTAGTTTGTAAGCTAAGTGTTGTTTCCCTGCTATTACTTCGCAATGTAATTTATCAAATTGAAGAAACTCCCTTTGGCAACAGGGACTACTGGCGGTGTGATTAATAGTATCAGCATCTTTGGAAAACCCTGACAGTCTTTTAATAGAACACCTTTAAGGGCATATCTAACTGCACATCTGACAAATTTGCTATTATTTAACATTTGTTAGCTTTAGGAATGCATTTCTTATTTAATTTTGTGAACATTTTATATGTTTTTTCCAAGACTTTGAATATTAACCATCTTATTATTTGCTCCAAAATATTCTCAAAGATAACAACAATTGAATTTATATCCTGCTACAGTTGTGTGCTCTTCCACCCATAATCCTTCCAAAATTAGCTGTCCTGATTACATTACTTCATAACAGTTGCTTCCTATCTGCTCCTAATGGCTGGGTAAGAGACATCCTTATGTACTTGGACAATTGTTTTCCTACAAATGGTCCAATACCACATCAACTGCTACAGCAACAGCTTAACAAATGTTACCAGGTAGGAAGTTTTATTCTGTCCCTTTTCAAAACAAGCTATGCTTTTTTGGCTTTCCAAGTTATATCATCAAGTACATTTTGATACAGTTTACAATGTCAGAGGAAAAACAGGTATAAAGAACAGTATTTTACCCATATTCCTTCTACTTACCCAGAAGGAAAGTGAACCACATCTTGTTATTAGCTTTTATGGTGAAGGCCTTTCTGTCATCCATAAACACTGTCAAGAGAAAACAAGTATTTCAAGCACTAATTAAGAATAGCCTCTGCAAAAGGAAATCAGTTTGACCACCTCGGTGTTAGTTTTCTGTAATATACTTGACTTTGAGATCACTGAAAGAAATTTCACACGACATGTTGGTAAGTACACATAACAGCGTTAAACATCAGAGACAGACTACAGAGGCGACTAAGCAAAGTAGGTTTCTATTTCCTGCAATAACATTTACAAAATAACTTGTCAAAAGGCGATTTGTTCACAGCCATGTTAATCGACATACTTGCTCAAGCAGAAAGTCAGACTTAAAAATAATAACAAGCGATCTTCCATCCTTTCAGCAAAGTGCTACCAAGAAATTAGGCGGTCATAACAACACTATAAACAGAGCTGGTCAACACAGTTAGAGGGCCCGTTTTAATAGGAGTTAGTTAACACAAACAGCACATTGCCCCATGTCTCCCCTAAAGGATGCCGAAGGGGGAAAAGCCTTTTTTCCTCCCGTTGCTCCTGCTTTGGGGCCAACAGCAGCGCGGGCTTCTTTTGCAGAGCGAGGGAGGGGTTCTGCAGAGCGAAGAGGGGGGTCTTTCGCAAAGCAAGGCGGGGGGGTCTTATCAGCTTTTTCTTTTGAACCTCCTCCCGTGCGGAGGACGGGCAGGGGCAGAGCGGGAGCGCACAAACGCCCCAAGACCACGGCGGCGGCCGCCTCGCCGCGCTCTCCAGCGGCGCTTTTCCCAAAGAAGGGCGTCCCGGCGCTCCCCCTTCCCCGGGAAGAGCCTCCCCGCCGCGAGGGGACCTTGGGCGCCGCTGCCAGTGCCGGGCAAGAGCGCCAAGAAGCGGGAAGCGCGGAAAGAATCGAAACCGAGCCCCGTCCCACCTCCCCCGGGAGAGGGCAGGGCTGGGGGGA
>WAAB01013229.1:0-29312 GCA_013389865.1 Piaya cayana
TGGCACCTATGTCCCATCTCGGCGTGTTCCCATGGGACAGAGCTGAACTGGAGCTCCTGTATGAGGACAGACCGGGAGAGTTGGGGTTGTTCAGCCTGGAGAAGATTCCCAGCAGCTTCTAGGACTGAAAGAGGCTCCAGGAAAGCTGGGGAGGGGCTCTGGATCAGGAATAGGCTGAGAGGGAACGGTTTTGAGCTGAAAGAGGGGAGATTGAGATGAGGACTTAGGAAGAAATGTTTTGCTGTGAGGGTTTGGAGACCCAACTCAGCTCCAGCCACCGCACCGGCCTTTGCACTGTGGCTCGGTCGTTGCCCCCTGAGCAAACAACCGGGGCTGGAGCTGAGCTGGGAGCAGCTTGGGGACATCGCGTGGGAGCTCCCACACGCACAGGGCACCTCCTGCTCCCCAGGGGGTGGCTTTCGGGGAGCCCTGGGGACCCCAGCACCGAGCAGCCCTGTGGCCGCGTCCCATGTCCCCACGGTTGGGGCACAGGATGGGACGGTGCCCTGGTGCCACCGAGCTGCTTGACGTATTGTCCTGGAGCAACCACATCCATCCTGGTCCTGCAGGAAGGACACAGGGGGGTGGTAGGAGCGGGATAATCCTGGTTTGGCACCTGGTGGGGCTGGGAGGTGGCCAGAGCAGCCTTGGCCATGGAGGAGTCCCTGCTCCAGCTCGGGGCAGGGGCAGGAGTGGCCCCAGAGGGGATGGGGGCTCCATCCCTTCCCTCAGCCGCCGCTTCCCACAGATGCTGAGCACGCACCATCCCAAGAAGCCCTGAGCGTGGCCGCGATGGAGAGCCGCCGGCGGGACATGGAGCTGCTGAGCAACAGCATGGCCGCGTACGCACACATCCGAGGTGAGCCCAGCCGTCCCCCCCCCGAGGTCACCGCGGGCCCCGTGGCCGCCACAGCCCAGTCCCTCATCCCCTCTGCTCTCTCCCCGCAGCCAACCCCGAGAGCTTCGGGCTCTATTTCGTGCTGGGCATCTGCTTCGGCCTGGTGCTCACGCTGTGCCTGCTGGTGCTGCGCCTCTCCTGCCGCTCGCCCGCGCGCCCCCGGCCCTGCCCGCGCGACCTCAGCGAGGACGAGGAGGAGGACGAGGAGGAGGACGAGGAAGACGAGGACACCGTTGACCGCCTGGCGTCCGAGTCGCTGCTGCCGGTGACCGAGATCCCTCTGGAAAGCCACGGCCCCGGGGACGGAGCGCTGGCCGTCAACGTCTTCGCCTCGGCGGAGGAGCTGGAGCGGGCGCAGCGGCTGGAGGAGCGCGAGCGCATCATCCGCGAGATCTGGCGCAACGGGCAGCCCGATATCCTGGGCACCGGCACGGGCACCATGGGCCGCGTCCACTACTACTGAGCCCCGGCCACGCCGGCTCCTCGCGGGACCACAGACCAACCCGGGTATCAACCCTGGGAGCCACTTAGGACCCACACGGGGGCCAGGAGAGAGGAACACAGGGGGATCCCCAGTGCCAGAAGGTGACTCCCTGTACCCTCTGCCCCATCTCGCTGCCCCAAGGTTGGAGGAGCCACCCTGGAACATCCAACCAGCCAGATCCTGGTGCCACGGGCACCCCTGGAGCCGGATTTGACCCCGACCCCGCGGGACACGATGCACTTTGAGCCATTGGTACGACTGCTGGCGCCAGCCGAGCGGCCCCAGGACCTTGACGGGACAAGGACAGGGACAGGGACAACCTTGCTGGGCTCGGCTTGGCGCTGGAGGGAACCCAGCACCGTGGGTTGCGGTTGGGCTTTACGTCTGCATAAGCTGTGGGGGTCTCACCCCAAAACAACACGGTGCTTTACCCACCCCCCAGGGTCTCTGCGTGCACAAGCGGTGCTGGAGTGGGGGTCCAGCTGCTTTTCCCCCCCCCTCCAACCTCACTAAAATTAGCTCAGGCCCTTTCCGGCACCGCCCGCTGCTGACCCAGCGCCTTCCAGCGCGGATGTTTCCCTCGGGGCTCCCCAGGGATGGGGGGGGGCAGCTCCCTGCAGGGCTGGACCACATCCTGCCCCCCGCTGCCCCTTCCCCAGCCTCCCCCCCCCTTCCCCTAAAAATAGCTCCTTCCCAGGCCCGTTCCCAGCACCGCCAGCGTCAGCAGGATCCAGATGTTTTCCAGATGTTCTCGTGGCCCTGCGCCCGTGGCTGGGGGCCAGGATGCGCTGGGGCTGGGAAATGATGCGGGGGCTGCAGGAGGAGGAGGGTGGGAGGGTGACAGGGGACACTGCAGCGAACCAGCCCTGGGGAGACACTTCTCCCAGGGCCATGGTGGGAACCCCAGCAGCAAGGTGGGACCCTCAGAGCCGCGGTGAGACCTGCAGTGCCAGGATGGGACCCCCCAGGCCCATCATGAGCTCCCCTTGAGCCTGAGTAGGAGCCCTAGAGGCGAGGTGGGACCCCTTGTTCCATGGTGGGACCCCCAGTGCTGTGATGGGACCCCCAGGCCCATCATGAGCTCCCCTTGAGCCTGAGTAGGAGCCCTAGTGGCAAGGTGGGACCCCTTATTCCATGATGGGACCCCCAGTGCCCTCCCCGTACTGCACCAGCAGCCAGAGCAGAGCCCCAGGGCTCCCACACAGCCCAGCAGCGCTTTGTACCCAAAATAGTTTATTCTAACAGAGATTTGTCCCCCTCCGGGGGCCTTGGGGCTCCACCAGGGCGCAGGCGTTGGTGCCACAGCCCCTGCGCTCTAGCTGGGCAGCACCTTCCTCACCCGCTCGATCTCTGCCTGCAGGGAGAGGCTGTGAGTGTTTGATGGGGGTGGCACAGGGAGCTTCAACAACCCCCCCTGCACCCCAGGACGTACCTGCAGCACCTGGCGCTTGGCCCGCTCCTGGTTCATCTCCAGCCGCAGATCCTCCAGATCCCGCCTGCAAGACACCCAGGATGGAGCAGCTGGGAGCAGATCCAATGGTCACGACCCCCGGAGACCCCCCTGCGACACCCTCACTCACAGGTGCTGGACTCGCATCAGGTCCACCAGGATGTGCAGGGTCCGGACCTCAGCCTTCAGGTCCTCCAGGGCCAGCTTCTCCTCGGGTCGTGGTGCCACCAGCGTCTCCGTGCTCCGCGGTGGCCCAGGGATCAGCCCTGAGGTGGGGCCGGGGGCGCAGAGGGGACCCCAGGGCTGGTCTGCACCCCAGGGTTCCCCCGTGCTCCCCAGGGCCAGGCTGGGTGGCCGCTGGCCCGGTACGCGGGGCCGTGAGGCAGTGGGGTGGCTCAGCTTGGCTGTGGTGACCGGCACCGCGTTGAAGCCATCGGCATCTGCTAAAGGGAAGGGGTCAGTGCCCGGCGTGGGCGCAGGGCGCGATTCCACAGCGGCTGCGGTGCCCGGTGACAGGAGCCAGCACCCACCTGGGTCACCAGCTCTGCTCCATTCTCCATCAGCCGAGGCGCAGGGCTGGGTGACACTGGACCTGGGGAGGACAGAGGCATTAAAACAGCACAGCCAGGTGGACTTGGCAATCCCAGCAGAGATCCCAGCCCTTCTCTGGGGACCACGCGTGGACGTGGGCATGACCCCAGCCTTGGGGCATCATGGCAGTGCCAACATGAGCCTGTGAGTCTTACTTGCTCGCTGGTGCAGGGGCTGGTTTGGCCTTGGCGGGGACGGGGGGAGCAGGAGCCGTTCTCTTGCTGGGGGGGAGCTTGGCTGGCTCCATCCTGGCTGGTGCTGGGAGCTCTGGGGAGAGGAGGCAGGATCAGGGCTGGGACCCAGGCCGTGAGCATCGCCCAGAAAGGGTGGAAGAGAGCAGGGGGGGAAGCTCTTTCCCCCAGGGAGCCTCCCCAGGTCCAAATTCCAACACCAGGGTGCGAGCCAGGCACAAGAGTCCTGTCCTGGGCACATTTCCATCCCTGTCCCCATCCTCATCCCCAGCCTTGTCCCTGTCGCCTTCCCCATCCCCATCCCCATCTCTATCCCCATCTCTATCCCCATCCCTATCTCCATCCCCATCATCTCCATCATCCCCATCATCTCCATCTCCATCCCCCCAGCCCCAGCACAGGGACTCACCCAGCTGCTCCCCTTTCTCCACCCCCTCGGCCTTGTCCTGGGGGGCTGTGGGGAGCCAAGGGGCATCAGACACTGGGGAAAGGACCCTCGCTAAGCCTCTCTCCCAGGGACCCCGTCTGCTAGGACCTGGCCTCCAGGGACCATCCCTGTGCCCCTCTAGCCCCACACTCTGCTCCTTCCAAGGGGTCAGGGCTGCGCGTGGGGACACGGGGGGTGCAGGAGGGTGTGGGTCATCACCCCACGGGGTTCCTGAACCCACGGTTCCCACGACCATCATCTCCCACAGCCGGTGGTGATGGTCAGCAAGACCCAACTATCCCCATGGCAGCTCTGACCCTGACTCCGCAGATCTTTACGTGCTGGTTAAGGGGCTGCCACCCCTCCCGCCAGCCCCACACCCATCCCTGCACCCAGCACATCACCCAGCGCCACTGCGGTCGGTGCTTCCTCTGCAGGCGGCTGCAAACCTCCCCCAGCACCGCGGGGCGAGCAGGATGCTGTCCCGACACCGCCTAGAGCGCAGCAGCATCCCTGAGCCACCAAGCCCCCGGGGGTCCCACCAGGATGGGCACCCTGGCAGAGCAGGATGAAGGGTACCAGGCTCCAAATGTACACTTGGGCCACCTTGTCCTCGTGGTGGGTCACCCTGTCCTTGTGGGCCACCTTTCTTGTCCCAGTGGGGGCTCAGCCTTGTCCTCAGGGCAGGCTGGCAGCCCTGATGCCATCTGGTCCCTGCCACCGCCAGCAAGACCCTCAGCACATGAGCCTGAAGCAGATTTTACCCACCCAAAGATGCAGCCGCAACCACAAGGACCACGGGGATGAGGACGAGGACAAGGGCACCAGGAGCCACTCTGTGGGCTCTGGGCTTCCATCAGCTCAAGGTCAGTGGTTCCTGGAGCTGCCCAGTGGCCCACCAGCCCCTGCTCCTCCTCGGCCGCTCCCCCAGGCTCCTGGAGAGCCCAGCGTGGCCACCAGGATGGTCCCCAAGAGTAGGACCCGCAGAGCCACAACCTGGAGCATCCTACCTGCCGGCGTGGGGCTGCCCCCGAGCCGGTGCCGCGTGGTGCCGTGCCAGGCTCCCCCGGCTGCCACCGTCCCACACCACGCACGTGATGCCGGAGGAAATCGGCTCCGTTCTGGGAAGGAAGTCGAAGCGGAGGGCACCTCGGTGCTGTCCCACGCGGCATCTCCCACGGGGCTCCTCCTGCCTCCCGGCACCCACGCTGCCCCAACCCACCTCGCGCCTGCCCGCGGGGCCAAGCGGCCGTCCTGGGGGGACACCGAGGTCCCCAGAGCGGGGTGGTGGCCACAGCCAGACTCACCAGGCTCTGCATCCCAGGATGGCATCACCGGCCTCAGCTGCAGGAGAGCGGGATTGGGTGATGATGCTGGGATGGTGGCAGCGACCGTTGGCTTCGCGGAGTCTGCTGTGGCGCTAGGTCTGGACGCATCAGCCCCAGGGCAGCTGCCGCTCGCCGTGGGCACCGGTGCTGGCAGGAGCTCCACAAAGTTGTTGGGGAAGAGGCCTCTGCGGTGCCGGCACTGCCCGTCCCACCAGCCCTCCGCCTCCGTGCGCTGCGGCCAGGGCTGAGGTGAGCACTGGGGAGCAGCCCAGGGGGCTCCCCCATCCCAGCACCCCTCACCTTGCTGAGGATCCGGATCACATCTCCCTGCTGCAGCGGCAGCTCGTCCGGCAGCTCCGGGCTGTAATCGAACAGGGCTCGGCAGAGCTGCGGCTCCTGGTCTGCGTGGCAAGGGCACCATGAGGAGGGAAGGATGGGGAGCACAGGGTCTGGCTCCATCCCAGGGCCCCAGTCGTGGAATCACAGATTTATTTCATTGTAAAAGACCTTTGAGATCGTTGAGTCCAAGAGCACCTGCCCACTACAGAACTGCCCCTGAGCGCCTCATCTCCCCAGCTTTTACATCCCTGCATGGATGGACACTCAGTCACCCCCCTGGGCAGCCTCTGCCAGTGCCTGAGAACCCTTTTGGTGAAGCATTTTTATCTAAGGTCCAATCTAAACCTCCCCTGCTGCAACTTGAGGCCATTTCCTCTCATCACTTGGGAGAAGAAAACATCTCACCACAGCCTCCTTTCAGGTAGTTGCAGAGAGCAATGAGGTCTCCCCTCAGCCTCCTCTTCTCCAGGTTGAACAACCCCAGGTCCCTCAGCTGCTTCTCTTGTTCTCCAGCCCCTTCCCCAGCTTTGTGGCTCTTTGGACATGCTCCAGCCCCTCAGTCTCTCTTGTGACAAGGACCAAGTGAGCCCCATGGGGTGTGGGGACAGGGCAACTCACCCAGCTCCAGTGGCAGGATGGGTGCTGGGTGCTTCACCTCTGGCTGCAGCTCTGCCTGCAGGGGAGGAACCCGCTAGGACACCAAGGTCAAGGTCCTGACCCCGAGCCCAGGCAGCACCTGCTGGCTCGCAGAGCCCCGTGTCCCCCAAAACACCCCCAAGCACGGATTCCAAACCGACCTTCTCCTCCGGCACCGGGAAGAGCTTGGGCATCTGCGTCAGTGCGGGATCAGCCTCGCCAGCGGGGCGGGTACCTGCGAGGGCAGAGGGTTCCCTGGCACGACTGAGCTCCAGCTGCTGGTGGGTGCCCAAGGGGAGCTGTGCCTGCAGCTGCCAGCCCAAAGCCTCGCTGCGGGGACACGTGGTGGCCCCACTGGTGGCAGAGAGAGCACAGGGACCCCCTACTCTGCTGGGGCCACCGTGGGTCTGCACCCAGCCCCAGACACCCAAGCCCTGGGTCCCTCCAACCCTGTCAGCGGGTTTGGGGACCCACAGCTCGGCAATAAGGGACCAGGGCTCCTTCACAGTGGCCAGAGCAAAGTCATGAATCTACCACATGGAAAGAAAGCTGGGGGAGAAGAAGGGAGCAGGAGCTAGGGGACAATCATCCCCGCTGTGGGCTTGGTCCCTGAGCCATCCATCCTACCCGAGGCTTCGGGCTCTCTGCCACTCGCACCCTCCCATCGCTCACACCTTCACTACAGGCAGATCTACCACCTCCTCCAGTGGCGCTGGTGGGAGCTGGAGGGCATCGGTCCCACCTTTCCCACTGCTGCCACCCAGCAAGGGCAGGAGCTGCAGGCTGGGGCTGGCACCTGTGCCCCCCAGATCTTGGAAACCACTGCTGCGTGGCTTGGGCTGTTGCTTTTTCACAGTGGATTTAGCAGAAACCCAACTCCAGCTGCCACCCCAGGGCACGGGGGAATCCACAGCTCCATCCAAGAGCCAGGAAGCCGTGAGGCAGGGAGAGAGGAGACCCCCAGCCCCCTCTGCCTCACCGACAGCAACCAGAGGCGGCCCCTGGCACAGCCCAGCCATGCCCAGCGCTGAGGTCTCGGCCCCTGCTGGCTCAGAGCAGCCCTACCTGAGCTCACGTAGCTGCCAATCCAGGGAGCGAAGGAGGCGCAGCCGGTCCTGGAGGGCAGCTCAAAGCCGCTCGGTGCGTCTGTCACCTTCGGCGCAGAGGGGGAAGTGAGAGCCAAACCACAGAGGGGCCGAAAACCACAAACCGCGAGCACACAGGACTGGTGTGGCCGTGCTGCTCTAGTACCTCGCCAAGCGCAGCAGCCAGAAGGGTCTAAGTGGCTCGAGGATTCCCCAGCTCGTCCTGGTCAGTGCTCGGTCCATGCTGACAGCACAGAAGCTCCTTTAGACCAAAGGCAAATCCCAGAGCAGGGAGGATTGTGAAGAATCAGGGCCAGGAGGAAAGGCTGAGGCACCAGTGGAAGTTTCTATCGTGGAAGGGGCAGCGTGCGCTTCTCTGGGTTTGGCCGTTCAGGCCGAGGAGCCAGGGACACCAAGGAGCCAGGGACACTGAGGAGCCTGTGTTCAGGGCTCCACTCGAAGTGTGAAGAGAACCACGAGCCGTTAAGCCACATCGCTGTCTCAACCGCTGTTGGCCAACACCACAGCCACCCCCAGCCAGGGACACTCCCCGCGCCGCGCCGGCAGCCCCCAAATTCACAGCTGCTCAGCCAGCACCCTAGAGCCAGTGTCCTTCCAGCATCCTGGAGATGTCAGGCAGGAGAAACAACCTTCCTTGAAGGTGGCAGCGATGGAAACGCTCCCTTCGGCACTCACAAACACAAGGGCCAGTTAACTCTGCTGCGCTTGAAAACCAGCCTGCCTAGAACCGTCACCTTCAGCGAGGGGTTTGGGTTTAGAACTCAGAGTTGGTGTTACTGTCCACAGGTGACACAATCCCCACCTGCCTCCCCCTCACCGTGTCACTGCTGCTAAAACAAAGGGCCTGAACTGCTTAAAACGAGTTGCTCACCAGGCTAAGGGTAAAACAAACGGCCAGTACTGCCTGCCTGGTTCTTGCACCAGCAAATAACGCAACTCAGGAAAACTCCAGCCTTGTGGGATCGGCTCCCTGCCAGGGATCCGCAGGGCTCTCTGCTCCTGCGCTGCCCCGTGCAGCGTTCCTCACCTGGAGAGCACGAGAGAAAAAGAGGAACCACAGAGCAACTGCTGCTCCTCAACCGCGGGGGCAGCCCAGTGGGCACCAGGCCGAGCTTCCTCTTCTCTGGCTGCCGCCTGGTCCAATCTCTCTCCCAAAACCGCAGCATTTAAAGCTTCCCAGCAGCTCTCCTGCGGCTCCAGGCTGAGGCTACGCTACCCACCGGCTTTTTGGCCTTGGCAATTAATTCAGAAGACGAACGTCCAGCGCCAGAGGGAGCCCCGGGCTCCGAACACAAAACAGAGCAAGAGTTACACACCTACTTACTCATTTTATTGTATTTTATTTGCATAAACAAACTCGAGGGCTTCGCTAAACAGGGAACTGTCGGAGTCAAAACAAACCAAACTCTAGAGTCGGTGCGTGGGGGAACAGCACAGCAAACCTGGGAGGGGGGAGGCAGCGATGGAGCGCGGGGAGACGTGCTTTCTCCTGCGCCGAGGGGCGCACGGACTCAGCCGGGGTCTCACGGACTCCCGCCGGCCTCTGCGGGGCGGTTTTCAAGATAAAAAGACATCGCAACAGCCGTCCTCAACCAGCAACAGGAGGGATTCGCCTTTCGCTTTTTATAAAAAGGTTAATAAAAAATATGGAAAAAAATTCTCGTCTTTTTTTTTTTGTTTTTTAAACCTGGTAGAATTCGGAAGTTTCCTTAGAAAACTCTGTTATTACCTCGGAAAGAGCGCTGGGGTTCACAACCAGCCGCAGAGAGGACACACGAAACGCCTACCAAGCAGTTTGGGGGCTCCAGCGCACACCAGGCCTAACAGCAGACACGAAACAGTGGTGAGAAGGAGGGCGGTGTTTATTTTTTGTTGTTTCTTTTAAACCATGCTAATTTCGTTAGCTTCCAACATAAAAGGAAAAACGATCCTTTTTTTTATTTTTAAAAGGCCCTAAACTCAACTGTTACGTTAAAAAAAAAAAAGCTAAAAAAAAAAATAATCAGAGCGGTTTGGTCCCAACAAGGTAACATTTAGATGTTTATTCACATGCTTCGTTGTTTTTTTCTTATTTATAAGAACCAAAAATAGTCTCCAAAATGATCGTTTAATCGCTGCAGCTACATACGCAAAGGCCTAAAATAAGGAGAGTATGAATTTTTAAAAAATTGGAATACACAATAAGGGGAGAAAAAATTTGAACTGACGGGTTCATCCTGACTTTCGCTATTCCAAATTATAAAAGAAAAACAAACAAACAAAAAAACCTGTCAAGACTACTGGGCTAAGATGGGCACGAACCAAAATCCACATTGTCTTCAAAGCCTGTTACCCAAAAACAAAATAACCGACCGTTCAAGAAGGTCACAGACGAGAAATTCCAGGATCTCACCCAGTACTTGACCTCACTCAGTCCAGAAGGTAAAAGTCTTTGGGAAGAGAGACTCCACGAGCAGATCCAAATGCACAAATGATTCATCGGTTCTTAGTCCACGCTTAGGAAGGCCGAACTCTGGAAATGCGGTTAACCTCAGGATTGCTTCAGAGCTCCTCTCCGGGGGCTCCGCTCAGCACTGGGGGATCGCGCCCTGGCACTCGCCAGCCCTTCCCTCCCGCCGCCAGGGCTCTCGCGAACGCGCAGACCCCGCGGCTACTCGTCCGTCGCCTGCATGTTGTCCTTCTCCTCCCTGTTTTCCGTCCCGCTTTCGTCATCTTCGATCTCTCCTTCTTCCCCGCTGAATTTGTCGTGAGCCCACTTGGGGCTGGTGCTCGACTTCCGGAACATGAAGCGCCCTCTTCCTCGGGGGAAGGCGCCCCGGCCGCGGCCTCTGTTCACCCACTTGTCGGCTCCTTCGCCCTCCCGGTCATCGTGCTGCACAGGAGGAACCCAAGAACAGCGCATGAAACAGGCTGAGTGCTCAACGCCAGAGCAGAAACACGCTGGGGCTCGTGACACGCGACCCTGCAGCGTGAGCCACACTGATGGTTTGATGCCGCAGCAAACCAACTCTGCAAGTTTGACACTGCAGCGAGCAAATTACCATCAAAATCAAAACACAGGCTTGTTTGGGGAAAGAAAAACAGCAGGTGAAGGCAAGAACACACCAACACTACAAAGACTCCTTGTACAGGGCAACTCTCCTCGAGGACATCATAGTCTTGATGGAATATTTAGGGTGGACAGGGGATGGATGTCAAGTCTCAGTCCCAGTGCTGGTTCTGCAGATCCAGCATTTAGATATTCTACACGTTTCCCCTTTGTTTTGTTGCCTTTCAGTCTTTCTCGCTAGGTACTCAGGGAGTTAAAACAACATGTCCTGCACTTTCAGGAATGTTTTGTGTGAGCGAAGGCAGACGGGCTTGGTACAAGCTGACATGGACCACGTCACCGGGCTCAAAGTGATCCGTTTCTGCACATGAAGCGCAGCGTGGAGACTGGATCCCTCATAAAATTACAATTCTGCCTTCAACGATCAGAGAAACACGCAGCAAAGAACACGGAATCAAAGCTCGCTTGTTTGAGACACTGCAGTGTTTAATGGGAAGGTCGGGGATCTCAACTACTTCCAGTGAGGAAGAGAAAAAATGTCTTCGTCTATCTTTAACACTGCCCCTTCCTTCAGGGAACCACCCATCAGCTCAGATTCTCCAGATTAATGCCTGGTAGCACACAGGCTGCTGTGTCCAGAAAGGAAAGGGAACAGCACTAACCCATCCTCAAGAGGACAGGAGAACCAAGAACTGGGGGGTTAGGGTTAAGGTTAAGAGTTCTCATCAGCAGCTTCCTGTGAGGAAGCATCACTTGAAGCCTTAGCCTGCTGGATCAGATAAGGCAGCAGCTCACTTTACCTCTCGAGTGTGTAAGGCCAGATACACCTGCAGCGTATAAACACGTTTCAGTACTTCAGGCACATACCAAGTAGTACTTCTTGCTCTTGGGTGTGTACTCCGGATCCCACTCCTCATCTCTGCTTCGCTTCTGGAAGTCGTTGTTGCCCCCACTGTTGCTGTTGTTGTTGCCTGAAAAGTTGCCTCTGCCCCATCCTCTCCCTCTCGCTCTGAACTGCTGCAAGAGCAAAACACAAGGAAAATTAAATGGTTGTGGTGGCAGCGGCCTCTCACCTCTGGATAGCTTCCAGGGCATCCAAGAAATACAACATCACTTCCTTAACCATCCGAGAACACCTTTAACCTATCAACAGCTTGGTTTGTTTTAGGGTTTCAGGGTGACGCGATCACCCAGTGCATCACAGTTTCGATCAAGCTGTTTCAAACATGACATTGAGGCATTTCCAGGGCACCCGAGAGAGACCGTCTGACAAACACAAGATGCACAGAGGCCACCTCTGTAACTAAGGCACAAGAACTGCAAACAATAACTGTGTTTACAACCAGCTGAGTCACTTGGTAGCCTAACCCGAAGTGAGTGATGCACATCACGCCGCCCAGGGGGGTTGCTCAGCAATTAGTAACGCGCAAAAGCTTCCAAGGCTTGATTCTCCTCCATACATCTCGAGTTCAACTGCCCAGACCATATTCTCAGCACCTTGGTTTGTGCTCCAGACTCAGAGCGATCGTATTCTGGCTCCTCATCCATAACCAGACAATGTCTTTGTTGTTTGTTTTTTTTAACACGATGGCTGCTTTTTGATTGCTTTGGGAATTGATACTTGGGGCGTGGGATGGGGAACACTTACGAAGGTCCCTCTAGCACGTCCTCTCTCATTTGGACCGGTGAACTCTTTAGTCCCAAGGCGGGACTTGTCAAAGCCGGTGGTGCTCTCCTCCCTCTCCTCAGTCTCCTCAGGATACTCCTCGGCTTTGACGGAATGAGAGGATCGCGAAGACGATGAGCTGGATCTGGATCTCTCGCGCACCCTTCGGTGTTTCCTGTGTCGGTGATAGGAAATCGAGGTGAGGGGGACACCAACAAAGTTAATAACTCGCTCGTGATCTGTTTCCTAAAGAATCATTTATTTATCACTCATTGTCAATACAACAATCTCCTTTTCCTACTATGAAAAGGCCACAGTAAGAGCCCAGGATCAGCTCCAAAACACAGATCTAACCCAAGACCCAGCAAGAACTTGTTGTTCAGACCATCTGCTCTGATATAAACACGCATCTACAGAGTTTTAGTCAAACGGAAAATTAATCTAACAGGAAATGATTAAATTAGCACTGAAACGAAGTAACGTGAAGACGGCTGCGCTCTGTGACGGGACAGGAACAAGGAAAATTGACTCACCCATTCTGACACCTGGAGCTTTCCCATTAACCTCTAACAGTTAGTGTTTCAGACAGGTACCATTATATCAAGAAGACATGCAGAGGAATCATTCGCGCCACTGGAGTTTATGCCAAAAGGTGTAAAAACTATGCGTACACGATGTCCTCTCCAACCTTAACCGCAGTGATAGGAAAGGCAGAAGGGAAACGGCTATTTAGGGTTTCTACATACTTTTTCTTTGAGCCTTTGTGGCTTTTCTCCGTTTTCTCAGCTGATCTTTCCCTTGAGTGACTTGAATCTCTCGAGTCCACCGATTCTCTGGATTTATCGCGCTTAAGATCTCTTTCCTTATGTTTTTTACGGCGCTCTATATCAAGGCGCAGGTCAACAGGGTCATCCTTATATTTCCCTTCAGCCTATAAATGCAGAGAGGAGTTGAAGTTTAATACGCGTGTTTATAGCTCCACGACTTTCTTATTTACTGCACAGACTTCTTGGAGAACAGGAGTTTATCTCAACACTAACCAATAATCCATTTTAAGATGTATAATAACATACTACTACAGTAAGTTTTTACTTCTCAGACTTCAATCTTCCTACTGCTTTTTAAATTTTTATTCTCTTTTAAACAGCACTGGAGTAGCCTGGCGACAGGGGAGGGAGAAACTCAAAACCTGACGCTTACTGCACACCACAGCCAGCGAGAGACCAGAACTACCTGGAAATCCAATCCAACCGATCGTGTGTCAGCACTACAGCGTCTCAAACGTGTCTAAGGACCCTGACAAGTCTGTCCCTGAGCTGCAGCACGCTGCTCACTGTCCTGCTTACAAGACGTCATCTAGCAGGTTGGAAGGAATTTTAAGCCACTTGGGTCTGGAAATGGTACTTGAGGAGAAGCAAAATTGATCAACGTGGTAAGAGATGGAGGCAAATGCAGCAACCAAGAGTATCTGGGGGGATGCCAACCTGTCTGCCGGGAAGGTTTAGGCCCCTATAGGGCTCCTTCCCCTCGAAAGGCAGCAGTGAGAAAAGCCAAGGAGCCATTGCTGACGGAAGCAAGCGTTTCTCCTCAGAATCCCAGCAAGATTACTGAAGCCTCTGCTGTTTCGCAGAGCAGAAACCAACCAGCTGTAATGAAAACCACTCTACAAACAACTTGCTTTTTATTATTTACACTGTTAACTTTAAAAAAAGACCTAGTCGTGTTTGCTCTGAGTTCTAGTTAAACTGCTGCTTAAATAATAGTTTCTTTAGAGAATGAGAAGTTGTGTTACCTGCACAGCTTTAAGACCAGCGGTACCTGGACGAGGCTGCTGGCTGCACACAGAAAATGGGACAGTGGCTGTGGAGTTCTGACCGATATTTAGTGGGAAGCCTGCACACAACGTCGCTAGCAACATCCCTCAGCCTCCTCTGCAGCCCTCAGCGATCGCTACAGCACTTAACACATTACTAACCTTGAGAACTACACGACTCAATATGCAACATAACATATTAAAGATCTCAAATTAAATACAACAGGATTAGTAATTCTCTAGCTATGAAATTTTTTACTTACATGAGTCTCTAACCACTTTTTTGTTTGTTTGTTTAAATAAATAGGCTCAATAACGCAGGAGCGAGAGCAGGCGTTTTGGTTTTTTTTTTTTTTTGGTATTTTGCTCTTCTACTTTTCCCCGGGCAAAGAGCTTTAATTTCTACTCTGAGAATAAAACTGCTCCCAACACGGTGGATGAACAGATAAGTGACATAATCGGCAGCAGCTCCCTTATGTGGCACAGCAAACACCTATTTTGGGTTTGTGAGGGCACGTCTGTTGCACGGAAGGCTGTGGCGAGCTGTTTGGGAGCCGGGTTTATAACACACTCGGCCAAGCTGAGTTCATCAGGCCCATCAAATCCATCTCACACCATCGTCCGTGTCAAGCCACAAGTGTGTTTGGGAAAAAATCGGAAACAAATATGAAACAAGTAAGGTTTCAGCAGGACTGTTTCAAAATCTCTTCAACGTAAATACGTATACGAAGGCGAATTAACACAAGGTTAAAATCCCCCAAAACATTTTTTAAGTCAAGCCATTTTTATCATCATTTACAGTAAGCGCCACGGCTCAACGTCTTACTCAGAAAAGCTAATAAACCAAATTCCAAACGGTTCGGCTCTACGAAACCGAGTGCTGAATGTTAAAGCGACAGCGAACAACAGAAACGGCACAGTAAAGTTGTTAGAACAAAATCTATCATCTGCTTATGCTTAATACGTGTATTCGGTTCAGATATTTAATTTTACTTTCCTCTTTTTTGACATGCACGTCTTTTTTTTTTTTTTTTTGAAAACATGGTTGGCAATATCGCGTGTAGACAAATTGATTTGGTAATACTTACAAGCAGAAAAATATCACAAAAAGTCTCTTCGCTCATCATGGGCACTTGCTCCAAAAATCCTCTCTTTTTTTCTCTCTCAAGCTCACCTCAATTGACTTTGGGGGGTCATTTACCATAGTCTAAACCACTTCACAAAGGTTGTTGACACATTTTTTTTAACAAAAATTAACCCTTTGTAGTTCATTTTTAGAATTATGCCCATCCTTAAAAGAAAAACACAAACTTAAGTAGAGAGTAATTTAAACAAAAACATCACTGTTAAGTTCATGCCCGATGCACTCATTTTGTTGAATTTAAACTAAGCAGAGTGACAGTTCACCTTGAAGCCGGGATCTCTGGAGCTTTTCGATTCCTCTTGAGAGAATCCATGTTTTCTAAAAGTACTGGGAGATATATCTATCCTCCTAGAAGTAAAGAGAGAAGAGAGATATCATCTGGCTCATACGAAGAATCTGAGGTTTCAAATCAAACAGAATCATAGAATCATTTGGTTGGAGAAGATCTTTAAGATTATCAAGTCAAATTGTACCTGTCTGCTACTAAACCACCCCGAGCACCTCATCTACGTGTCTTCTAAACCCCCCCCAGGGATGGGGACTCAACCACTGCCCTGGGCAGCCTCGGCCACTGCCCAAGAACCTCTTCAGTGAAGAATTTTTTCCTGATGTCTAATCTAAACCTCCTCTAGCGCAATGTGAGGATGTTCCCTCTGGCCCTATCGCCTGTCACTTGGGAGAAGAGACCAGCACCCACCTCACTGACAGTGATTAAATCTCCCCTCAGCCTCCTTTACTGAACAACCCCAGTTCCCTCAGCCGATGGATTTNTAACCTCTAGCCTAAATCTCCCCTGGTGGAGCTTGAGGCCATTCCCTCTTGTCCTGTCCCCTGTCCCTTGGGAGAAGAGCCCAGCTCCCTCCTCTCCACAACCTCCTTTCAGGTAGTTGTAGAGAGCAATGAGGTCTCCCCTCAGCCTCCTCTTCTCCAGGATAAACACCCCCAGCTCTCTCAGTCGTTCTTCATATATATGTATACTTGAATTATCCTGGAATATTCCAGAGTTTAAGGGAAGGAAACCTGAAACACCCCTGAAATGTCAGACAAGGGCACCAACCTGTGGATTTCGGGACTCTTTTTGTTTTTAGCTGCGTCCTGTTCCATTCCTTTCTTTAGATATTTGGTAAAGCGCTCGTTCAGCGTCATTCCTGAAGAACCAAAGTGATGCTCTGCAGGGCAAGGCGAGTAAACAACACCAAATATTAACATCATTCTTGAAGAAAAAAAAAGACAAAGCGCATCAGTTGTGCAGCGTGGTCATATCCAGATGCAGGACATGCCGATGAGCTCTAACGCTGCTGATAAATTTCAGCTTCAAATCCTGAAATCAGCAGTTTATTCAAGATTCACTAAAATAGAATCATAGAATCNTGGTGGAGCTTGAGGTCATTCCCTCTCCTCCTCTCCCCTGTCCCTTGGGAGAAGAGCCCAGCTCCCTCCTCTCCACAACCTCCTCTCAGGTAGTTGCAGAGAGCAATGAGGTCTCCCCTCAGCCTCCTCTTCTCCAGGCTAAACACCCCCAGCTCTCTCAGCCACTCCTCATAAATAATAGACAAAGTCTAAGTCACAATCTTTCCAAATATTGCACAGGGCAAAACAAGAAAGCTTCTTCTGCCTTTCCAAAATTCACTTCTGTAAATAAAGATGACTCACAGTCAGGCTGCTACTCTCATCTACTCGATCTGCATTAACTAGGGTGCGCAAAACCCACTTATTTGAGTAAGGGAGGAGCAAACCTTCACCTGACGACACCGATTTCTGACCTACCTCTTACGTGATGGACGATGGTCACTATGTGTTGAGCAAACAGCTCCGAAAGGCTCCGCTGCGACTGAGCAGACTGAATGTGGTGGAAAATGGAACGAAACTCTTGCTCCTTTTTGTTGCTGTGCACAAGGTCGCGGCACAGCTTGCGCTCCTGAGCCAAAATGCCACTGGGACTAGAAAAAGGAACAGACCACGTGAAACAGAAGAAGAGGCTAAAGGGAAGCAGTTTGAGATGATAAATGTTGGAGAAGTTGGAAGCTGGCTGCATATTTTATGTAGAATTACGAAGGCACCCAAGAACACTCAAGCACGAGCAGGACACTCGTTTAAACATCCCTAAAACACGCTGATCTGGGTTACCGTAATAATTAAGGTCACTCATTTTTCTGTTTTCTCTGTCAGGTATGAAACCCTGACACTGAAACACGAAAAATCACGCTGCTGTGATCTTTTGCTCCTGAATTCTAGAAGAACCTCTCCCAACCCACAGAGCACATTAACACTTACTGGCTACCGCCGTATAAATGTGTTTTCTGGAATAACTTCCTACTGTCTTAAGATTTCTGGAACCAATGCTGAAGCTTGCAGAATATCCTAGGGTTTCCCAAATGCTACGCTGAGAATAAAAGGAGTTAAACACACTCTAGAGAATTAAATGGCATTTAAGCAGCACTAAGACCACTAAGCTTTAAAGTCACTGAGTACCTAACTCTTTCCAGAGCCTGGAACCTGAATTCAAAGCGCTTGCGTTCTTAGTGCTACTTGTAGAAAAGATCGGGAAAAGCTGTTTAACCCTCACATGGTGCTTTTACAAACAAACTGGGAACCCCTCTAAGCTTTCACCACAAAAACAAGGGAGTGTAACGCCAGAACAATTTAATCTCTAGCTCCAAAACATGTGAATAGCAATAATTCAGCATTCCTCACACCTGGTAAGCACATAAGGATCTCGGGAAGAGAAAGAGGCAAGGAATCACTATCTAGACTTCTCAAAAAAAAAAAAAGCAAATACTTACCGTGCAAGATCTTCGTCAAATGAATCCATTCGAATATTGACCTGGGCCTCACGAGTGATGGAAAAAGAGGATTTGCCAGGAGCCGGCCCCTCTCCTTTGGTGCCCGGTTTCTCCTTGACCTCAGAAGTTTTCCTCGGTGGGGGGGAAGAACTTTTTTCCTGGCTTGATTTGTAAGTGGTCACTCTAAAATTCTTTTCAGGAACAAACCCCCTGTGGCCCGGTTCGGCTCTCTTGGACGCTGGTCTCTCTTCTTTTTTTGACCTTTCCGAATAGCTTTCCTCCTCCGTCTCCTCAGGTTTCCTTTGCTTCTCTTTCCCAGGTGGCAAGAACACCACGCCTTCCCACTTTCCTGACCTCTCCTCTTCTTGATTTTTACTTGTGGTTGCTACAACTTTAGACACGAATTTGGGCTCGTCATCAAACTCCGAATCTTTCCGGCCCTTTGCCTTATCTTTCTTTTCCTGCTCGTCCGTTTCCTCCTTGACATAATGACTCTCCTTGTGGAACTCCGGGACCTTTACCTTGTCGAAGTCATCCCGGAACTTGTAGCGCTTGGGCGACTGGCTGCCGCGATATCCCTTCTCGGAGTCGGCTTTGGACGCGTACGAGTCAGATTTTGCTTTTCCGTCTGCCGATCCTGACTCAGAGAAATTCCCTTTTTCTTTACTTTTTTCCTTTTCAGCATTTGTCACTTTCTGCTCTTTGTCTTTCCCATTCTCGGCCTTCTGCTCATCCTGATACCTGTTCATGAGACAGACATCACAGTAGTTCTCTTATTAAAAAGTCGCAAAGGTTAATATTTCAGCTGAAAAAACTCAGATTTTTACACAACACCAAGCTATGCATGTACATAAAAGCTGCCTCTAGGCCCTAAAATAGTTAAAACATGAAGATTGCTTAGCCTGGATTTAAGACTTTTAGTTCTCAAATGCAGAATAAAATGGATATGCAGAACTGATGAAGTGAGGCTCAAGAACATATTAAAAAAAACAACTTACCACAGATTCATTTTAAGGAAAACAGTAACACATCTTACCCAATCGCTTTAGTTACTTACAAACCTGGTTCGGGAGAACAACACATCAAACCTTTCAAACTGGGCTGCTCTGCTTTAAACAACACACTGGAAATAAAAGCCTCAAAAGCTACTTCAAATTTGGGGATGCAAGTTTCATAGGTAAGCTAAATATTTCATGACCGACTGCAAATACAAATAAAAGCAGAAAGGTTAACAGAGGAGAAATATTTAAATCGCTGGGAGAAGACAAAAAACACTTCTAGCGAGAACAAGAATTTATCACAAGCAGGTTTAGAGCATCATAGAATCACCAGGTTGGGAGAGACCCACCGGGTCATCGAGCCCAACCGTTCATTTTGAACACTGAACTAAATCAGAACTGGTTTAAAGCATTTATTAAGCTAAACTTATGTTTAAGGAACCAGTAATGCACAAGGATGTCGGTGCCGCGCTTTGTAAAGCCCAAGATTTACAGCTTTTTCTTCTTCCTTTTTTAAAATTTCATACAGCCCTGATATGGAATCAGTCCAGAAAATGAAGAAGAGATTTAGAAGTGTATGTGGATGGTTCCTTATCTTTTAAATTGTCACCTTTAGGCACCAATCTGCAGTGGATTAACCAAGCAAACGGAAACACATAAGCTGATGTGATCTCAAGAGACGTCTTTGCTTTATTGATGATTTGGGTGCTTTTAGCTTCTCTCACTATCCACACACACACGCACAAGCACTGCAACTCTGCCTGCCTTAGGCTGCTTGCAGTGAGAACAAATTAAAAGTTTGCTGATTTATAATATCTAATAGATTCAGGAATGAAATACTAAAAAATGTCTTTAAGTGGTAAGTAAGTAACTCAGAAATGCAGGTTTCCAGCGTGCACCATTAGGCCGCAGGAAAACCTCATCGCACACTTCAAGTGTTCAATGTTTTTGAAGGGGACGTACGCAACCCAGGTGAGAAAGCTCAACCCACCTTCCTGCAGAACAGAGCTTGGTTTGTATTTCATTCTGTGACTTCGACAGCGTCAGATCTAACCAGCCGGCAGCCCGCTAGCAGGGCACCGCCACACCCCGGGGTCTCTCTCCGCACGGAGAACCCTCACAACGCTCACGGAGAGCACCTACGCGTGCAAACTAGCAGGCAAACTAGAGCAGCGCAACGAAACGCATCACTTGCCTTTTTGAGAAGGCTCCTCCTCCGGGAGCTGCGGTTTCCTCCTTCTGAGAGCTACCGTAAATGGAACCCACCGGTGTGGGGCTTTTACACACCGGGCTCTTCCTTGTCGGGCTTAGACCGGCCGAGCCGTGCTCAAACGGGCTCTGATGAGAGCCTGCCTGGAAGGAGGTGCTGCCGCTCCCTAAAGCGGAGCTCATCTGGGATGAGTTGGATGGAGGGCTCGACTTCTGCAGTGGACTAGGCCGAGGGGAACGCCGCCTCACCACGACCGACTGGAGAGGGCTTTTTAACGCAGGACTGCGTTCCCTCGGGCTAAGCTCAGATGTAGAAGCTCTCGACGCTGAACCTGTGCCGTAGCTGGTCATATCCTGCCATGGTTTTGATCCCTCGGAGGCTTTGGCATCCTGAGCCGCTGCTCCCGCAAACGGCTGCTCCTTAGGCTCATCACCTTGATTATCTTGAGCTTGAGACGAAGCCCGGGTATCCTTGGAAGATGACTTTTTCTCCTTTCCAGATTTACGTTTGGAAGACTCGACGCGGCTATGATTTGAGGAGGACCGGGAAGAGGAAGACCTCCTTGACCGATCAGAAGACGACTTATCAGAATTTCTAGAATGGCTTCTAGACCTCGGTGAGGGAGACCTTCTCTTGGGCGATCGAGAGCGCGACCTCCCTCTACGAGGGCTATAGGCTTGGCGATAGTTTTGCCAGTTGGACCTGTAATTCCCATATCCTCCTCTGTTATACTGGCCCCACGGATAGAACCCTCGATTCCGGCCGCGAAAATAATACGGCCTCCTGTATCCTCTGTTATGACCTCTGAAATCCCGGTTCTGATAGACTCTCGGATGGTTCCTCTCTCTGTTATGAGATGGAGAGTAGGATCTCGAACGGGACCTAGAACTGATAAAAGAAAAAAAAGAAAACACACAATTATTTTAAAGGTCATTCTTTTGTCACAACTTTAATTGAAGCCTTATAAAAAAGAAATGGAAAATATAAATTTCTAAGCTTTTAACAGTTAAGTTTTTTTGGTTTATCCTCATCCAGTTCAGGCATTACACTTTGCCCCCAGTGAAGTGTAGTGGAAATAACTTGTATCTGCGATGCTGCCGAGCAAATATTTGACTTCGGGGGCCACGACAAGCACACATGGCTCTTCGTTTTTCTAGGATGAATACAGCTGCCACCCAGCTTCAGGAAGAAGCAACAGCTCTCAAACTTCCAGCTCTTTACAGCTCGAGGCCAAGGTTATACCTCACCCTAGATCTTTGCAAACTAGTATCTATTTATGCATCTCATGCTACCATTATTGGAACAGATTAAAGATCCCCCTCCGCTATCTCACGCGCTTTTGAAGTTCCGATAAGACGAAACCTCGCTTCTTTGCCAGTCGAGTTAATGAATTGCTACACCTCAACATCAGAGGAGCAGCGCTGGATCGAGCGGCACGCTGCTCCACGGTTTTAAGTTTCAGAAGGTGCACCCTGGGCCACGATTCTGAAGCTGGAGCTCCACCAAAGGGGCAAAGGGCACAGGGATGTGCTCCCTCCCCAGCCCGACGCCGCGAGGTGGCACTGTTCAGTGTCCCCCTGCTCGCTCCCTGAACTCAAGACAAGTAGGAAACCTGTAAGAATCATAGAATCAATCACCAGGTTGGAAGAGACCCGTCGGATCATCGAGTCCAACCACTCCTGTCAAACACTAAACCACGTCCCTCAGGAAACAGACTTCAGAAGCAAAACAAAGGACAAACTGTTCCGATAGTCTCTTCCATGAAATATTTGGAGCTGCGCTTGCACAGCAGTTTGAGCGCCTCACTGTAGCTCAGGAAGAGCTGCCAGCTTTACAGTAAGGATTTCACAGCTGTTGGAAAAACACAAACTTCCCATCAAAGCCCGAGGTTTTCAGCAACCTGCGTTAGGAAAACAGAGAAAGTGTCCAAACCTGTAAGCTTTAATAGAAAAGAGATTTTTCTCAATGGAATTTCAGAAATGATAATCATTGAAGACATTCCCACAGTCCCTTCTTATATTAAAAGAGTGTCAGCCAGCTCTAGACCACTCCCTAGGCTCCAACAAATCCACTGCTGCCCCTCTCCGCTCACACCGCAAACCCCAGAAGAGAAGGGAATCTGCTGTCCCAATTCCCACAGGGTCAGCGTACACCTATGCAGAGACAAACTTTACTTCTGTTTTTGTTTTCTCCAACTCTCAAACGTATCGCAATTCAGCAGGAAAGAATCTATTCGCGCTGCTGTCGCTGCCGGCAAAGAGCTTCATGACAGCTTTAACACACACACACTTCATCCCGTACTTCAAAAAAACCGAAAAGCCTACGCAGCTTATGTGACACTTCCTCATTCGAACAACGAGAAGGAAAAGCACAGAGGCAAAAAGCAAGAACCAGATGCAAGGATCAAAAGCACCAGGAGCACATACGCTCCTTCCTCTTGTCAGACATCAGGATTTGCCAACAGTTACCAGAACGGGATCTGCGCTACGCTACTTCCAAACTCTGATCTGTAATTTCAGGGAGCTGGACAGCAGGAAAACGTCTCTCCAAAAGCTGCAGAGATGATTTACGAGAAATCTTTGTAGGAAAAAAATGCAGTAAATGTCATGCAAAAGAACCATCGTAATAATTCTCCCACCTCTACCAGGCCAGCTAACACACGCTGCTCCAGTCCCAAAGCACCTACCTTCTTACAAGAGGTAAAAAAGAAAAATAGATCCATAAAGCAAGCAAGAAACTGGGCAGACTCCAACGTGGCAACACAACCATTTTTGTGGTGTTTGCTCAAGTACACAACACTGGATTTCGATGCCAAGATACGAGACCTACCTCAGCGAATATCCTAACGCCTCACGAGATGGTTCGTCTGCACTAAACCCCTCCATCTGGACCCTTTCTTTAAAAAAGAAGCTAGTTACAAAGCACAAGTGGCTTCAGCAGCAGCACAGAACAATCATGTTTGCATGGGACGCCTCTGTTTTCAGCTGTCAAAAGTTCCTACACGGCTAGGCAGATATTCCCAGATGACCACGTATCTTCCAGAATTCCAGCCTCCTCCTGCAAAGAGTTCTGTTTGACTTGAGTCTCCGCCTCCGATTTCGTTTTGTTATGTTCCCCTCTCTCTCCAACTGTACATTTACTAGAGTCTCCGCATTTTAAAAATCCCTTTAATTGTTAGCAGTTGCGTGTGTTTACAGCCTCCTGATTTTCAGAATGCATGTTACTCATTTAAGATTAGTGAAAAAAACAGCTGAACATCATCATACCCAGTCCAACCGGGACGCCTTTGCCAGATACAAAATGGTGAGCCAAGAGAAAAGGCAAATCCAGATATCCTGATAGCCAGGGAAGAAAGGAGCCTTTAACCGGCCTGATCAGAAGTAATTCCAGGAGGTACAAACAACTCTTTAATGATTTCTCAAAATTAACTGCCACAAAATTAACTTTACCCACCCAGGACAATCATTTCTGCTAATGGACTCCTGTCAGTTGAACAGGGAAACAACACAAACTGCCTCTACCTCTCTTAAAAGTATTTAAACGAACACTAAAACTTGTTCATTTTTAGAAAGAAGGGAAAGCACGCAGTGCCTGCAAAGGCCCCTCAAATCTGGGATCCATTACACTAAAAGCTTAAAAAAAAAAGCTGAAAGCAGTGTAGCAAAACGTGCTCCTTTGTTTTGTTATGGCCCTCCCCGGCCCTTCTTCCCCATTCTGACCTTGGAACACGAGCGTAAGCTCTCCCACTCACAGCTGTAAAGCAAATGTCTGATCAAAACTGTTCCCAATCTGATAAAATAATCACAGGTTGGGATAAAAAACTATGATTTTTTTCACTTGGTCCTGCTTTTGAAGCCCCATCACTGATCATGGCTGCCTTTAAGAGGAAATCGGATCTCAGGGGTTGCATGTGCTTAGCACTAAAAAAAAGCACAAAGGGCTATCTCATTACACACAGCAGCAGAACATGGGGAAAATACACACATCCAGTTTGACACAGGTTTCTACTCAAAACTCTGAGGAAAAATGAAGTACAGATCTCTTCTCCGATGGCCCAGTCGAAAAAGGCTGCAAGAACTTCACTAACCCAACACGCTACACTAACAAAACCACCTCCAGATTTAACTGTCCATTAGAGTAGCTGTCAATATTCATAGAAGGGGAAGATCTGCACAGAAGAGATTATTGTTCATCAAAAAGTGATGCTAGAGAAACCAGATCGAGGAGTCGCAAGCATCACCCTGACAATGCTGAGAAACAGTCACAGTTTATGCTCCTGGCTCGCTGCAAACACTTGAAAAACAGCTCAGGCTGGCAGGGAACAGCCTAAGCCACGTGACGTTATTGGCCTGGAATCTAATGAAGGCCTTTCTCCGGACAAGAACTAAGTGATAAACCATCTGAACAGGACAGAGGAAACACAGGGTTACACCCTTTGGCTTCAGAGCCGTGTGCACTTACCTGAGCCTGCGTTTCCTCGAGCGTGAGATAGAACGAGAACGGGAGCGAGACTTGGAGAAGGAGCGCGAGCGCGATCTCGATCCAGACCTCGACCGGGAGGAACGGGATCCAGATTTGGATTTGTTAGTTTTCGACATCTTCGCAAGCACCTGCCAGCTGTACCTGGAGGGAAGAGGGAAACAAAAGCGTTTGAGAAATGAAGTCGCACGGCAAATCTGAGAGAACGGGCAACATCTGGCAGCCTGACAAATTCCAGAGCAACAAAAAGTTTGATCAGACTGGAAACACAAGTGTTTGAAGTGCCTGCCTGAGAGAACAGACGAATGGTGCTGGGCTCAAAATAGAAGGTTTATTTCAGTCTGAGGAGGAAATCTGCAAAAAGAATAAAAGGCCTTCAGCCCGGAGTAACTGCAAATTTGAGCGCTAGAGCTGAAAGCAGCAAGCTGATGGAAAAGCCAAGAACAGGCAGAGGCCGCACCGCCAGCTTGAGCAAGGACACTTTTAAAGGGACAAACCAGTTCGTTTCAGTCACATCACCAGTCACACAGCCAGGTGACAATGGTGTAAAGAACAGTGAGGAGACAACAAGGCTTATCAACAAACCCCCCCCCACCACCACCCCCTCTAAAATCTTTATTTTCAGAAGGAATCACTAACAAAAATGATAATCCAATATAGATGAATATAACCCTGCCTGCACAGAGCTGCCTCGCTACAACCGCTCAGGTTAAAGCCTGGCTGTCTGTGCCCTGCCTGCCCGTGCAGTTGCTGCCATCAGTCACACACACGCGGCAGCCAGCGAGTTCTGTCGCAGCCAAAATAATTCAGATGTCCTTCCAAATATTCACAGATTCGCTCGAACGCCAGAGACAGAAATGTTTAGGCCACGGCATGAAATGACTCAAAATATAAGAGCTGCCGTTATGAATGACCAGGGCTATTTTCAGCAACGTATCCAGGTAAATTGTCCCTTAAAAGACGTCTCGGGGAGCGCAATCTGACCACGTCCCTGTTTCAGACACACCACTATCTGATCTGTGCTCCTGTGAGCACCAACTTGGTGTCAGTGAGGAAGGTTTGCTCAAGGATTTTCACCATCTCTTACCTCCAGGGAAAGAAAACATCCAGGATTCCTAACAGCATCATACTATTTACATTTGAGCGTTGGTATGAATGTCGATAACATTCAAGACCCTGTGTTGCTTTCAGCTGGTCTGATTTTCCTGTCACAGCTTCTGAATCCCTGTTCGGTTTCAGTTCAAGATCTTCAGCTTAAATGGAAAATGCCTCAATCTGACTCATCAAGGAGGAAGGGGACTCCACTCCTTCACTCCTCAGATTGAGTTCCCAGTCTCCTTCCTATTTATATTCCTAGAAACTGGAGGTTTCGGGAGCGTGCTGGGAAAGGGAGTAAATGCTAGTTTGAGTTAAATGTTTGGATCGCTAAGTATTCCACACTAGCAGTTGGTATCAAGATCTGAGCTCTGCAATTCCAGATGCAGCTGATGAAGCTGAGAGGAAAAACCATTCCCTGTAAACAATCCAAGTTTCATTCACAGCACCACAAGCAATTTAGCATTTAACAAGATTCTTTAGTAACTTCTACAAGACAATACACTTTCTCCCCCTCAGAGTTAGTAAAATCTGCACAGTCAAAAGTAATCGAGGCAGGGTGAGGAAGGAGATAAATCCATGCACTGATATCTATTTATTTCTACTATGTAATCAGCACATCACCATTAAATCATCAGATACTCTCTCTCTCGTGTTACTTAAGGAAGCTTAAAATACGTAAGAGCCACAAAGGATCACGTAGTAAAAACCTAATCGATACTTTTAACACACGAGGCACTCTACAACCGCCTGTGGCTTTGAGACCCTCTAAGAACGTGTTCTCTTTAAGAAAAACAGAAGTCCTTGGCCTCTGTCAGCCTAGGAGAGCACCAAATAAGCGCTGTGCAAGCACAGGAGATCAACAAACTGAGTTCTGCTGCTGTATCCATTTTAAGCATTTTCCAGCAGACTGAACTGCAGCGTCTTTGCTTCCAGTCGCTCTCCACAGCCAAATCACATACGTGGTTACCAAACGCTCCGGCTACTGCCAGGGCACTTCCAGGAACAGCACGACGCCCATCAAAGGAGCAACTGCTGGGAAACTGGGTCGCTCTCCATCACGAGAGCTGGTACGTTCCAGAAACGGGGAGTTGCGTTCGATTCTACAAATCATGTTACATGTTCCCATTCTTCCCCTTTCACTGATATTAAAGCAGCTCACACCACATCTCTGCTCCTTTGTCTCTCTTCTAAAATGAGTCATTTCCCAAGAAAAAGCAATGGTTAGAGCTGACAAGAGTCAGAGTGGCTGGAACTCTTGGTAAGGCCTGAGAAGACCCCGAAGCAGACATCAGAAAGCATCACCTGCTTTGAGCTGTTTAAGAGCCTTTGTATTTCCCTTTGATCCACAGCCCCTGCCAGCCAAGCGCCAGTCTGGCACGCACGACGTCTGCCAAAAGCGCTCTCGTCTTCCTTATCTTTGTCAATATTTTTCAAGTCGACTCATTCCTAACTCGTGAGGTGACTCCTACCAGAATAGAAACCGAGCTGCGACGCTCCATCGGCGCTCAAAAGGTTAAACAAACTAAACGCCGAGGCATTTCAGCTCCCCTGTGTTAACAGTTATAAACCTATTATGATATATATTTATTTGTTTTAAGAATTGAGGAAAACGCGTTCAGCCAGTAAGCTGAACATGTTCTGTAGGACACATTCTTTTAAAATTACTCCAATTTTAAAGAAAGAGACGCCTGTAGATGAAGCAAAGCCCAACTGTGAAACTTAACTTACCATTTTGGGGGCCCCACACTGTGCCCCGGGGCACAGGCGTACACACAGCCTCACACAGCTCAGAGAGATGCTGCTTTTTGAACACTGGAGGGCAAAGCACGTCCAGTCCCAAGTAGGGACGGAACTTGGAGCATTTAGACAGTGATAGGGAGATGTAATTAGCAATCGGCTCTGCCAGAGGTCCCAGCTCCTTCCTGCTAACAGCTACAGCACTGCCTGCCCATGACACTGGCTCCACTTCTACCTGCAACGGTACCTGGACTCTACCTACTTCTACCTGGACTCTTCTCTGGAGTCCAGAGAAGAGCAACGAAGCTGGGGAAGGGGCTGGAGAACAGGTCTGATGAGGAACGGCTGAGAGAGCTGGGGGTGTTTAGCCTGGAGAAGAGGAGGCTGAGGGGAGACCTCATTGCTCTCTGCAACTACCTGAAAGGAGNACGGCTGATCCCCACTGCCTGATCCAGGTCTCGTCTCCCAGCAGCCGAGCGTGACTGCACACATCTGGAGGAGATTCACTCTTGGAAACACCGCCAGGAATTTCAAAAACTGTCCTGTTTCGGGTTGTCTTTTCTGCAGACTCGGTTATGAGCTTTTGCAGCAGATCCCCCCAGGTAGCGTGGCCTCGCATCCAAAAAGATCAGGACTGATCCCAAGTACGCTGAGTTTGAACGCTCTGGTAATGCGTGACCCTATTGGCAAACAGACACTCGACAGCTTGTTTATCTGCTGTAAAACTACACTGTACAACACAACTGATAATTCAACACACACCCCATCACAAGGAGCAATTTGAGAAACAATTCATATTCCAAATTAGTTTGCTAAATTCATTCATATACCATATATTTAAATAACTTATCTGAAATCACTGAAAGGAATCTAACTGCTCAGTCTGGTAAAACCACATTATTATGCATTATAATTTTTTTTTTAGATTCTTATTCTCAGACATGAGAACATTTCAGACAATATGAACATGAAAAATCTGCAGGTCCCCATGTGCTGGGAGTACCACAAACCCAAAGGTGCAGAGTTCAATCCAAGCCCCTTGCAGCAGCCTCGACGTCTTTAACCAGATCAGGTTGCTCAAAGCCCCATCCAACCTGACCCTGAATGTTCCCAGGGACAGGGCATTCACCACCTCCCCGGGCAACTTGTGTCAGTGCTTTCATCATAAAAAAGTTTCTTCCTAGTATCTAAACTTCTTTTAGTTTAAAATCATGACCCCTTGGCATAGAGACTTCCCACCTTGGCCTCACAGTCACACACCAGGAACTCTTCAAACCTGGTTACTGGGATGAGAAGCAGGCAACACGGGCCTCTCAGTTCTGCAAGTAGTTCTAGTAACGTTTATTCAAGCTACTTCTTCTGGAAGTTCTTGAGCTGTTTAAAGATAACTTCTTTGCCACACCTCAAACAGCGCCTTTCAGAAAGGGAAGGCTCTTACAGAGGCAGCGAACACAGCGGGAAACAAGTTCTGGTCAAGAGCTACAAGACTTTTGTCCTTACAAAACCGCTGTGAATCTTCAACATCTGCAAGGAAAGCAATAAAAGCCTCGTTTCTAAGGTTCCTATGGATCTCATCCAAACAGGATGAGAACTGCAGGCTACTCGAGCGAAGACAAAGGCAGAGTAAACCCCTTTTTGATGCTTAACAGTAACCTTTGCGGATGGCATCCTGCAGAGATTCACTTCTACTTCCTAAAGAACCAGAACAAAAACATTTGAGATGTACAAGACTGAGAACATCCCTGTTGAGGTGCAGTTTTGCTAATTACTACCTTAGCAACAACGCCCGTGTAGAAAATAATCTTGTCAATATAATTAATTGTTCATCTACATCCCAAACTTAACCCTGAGCAGGTCCAGGGACATTATTCTCCCTCTGTACTTG
>WAAB01013229.1:32804-49074 GCA_013389865.1 Piaya cayana
AAAAAAAAAAAAAAAAAAAAGCTGTTATCAACACGTCCAAGCAGACTGGAAGGGGCAGCGTTAACATCCAGAGTAGAGAACACGTACGCTGGCATCGTGAGTTCAAAAATCAAAGTCTAATAATCTCGCTTCCGAGTCGATTCTTCCTTTTCAAGCTAAGGTTTGGTCTTGCACGAAAAATAAAGCATTGATATCGACACAACACTTACGGGGAAGAAAAAAAGAGCCACCTGCACGGCTCCCACTGCCAGCCTGGCACACGGCAAATTAAAACGCCATTTCCAATCACCCTGCTCAAATTTCATTAGGGTGACAAAGGGCTCAACAATTCCCCTTTCTAGATCAAGCCCTCGGCGTTTGTTTTCAGGAGACTGATGACACGTTAAAACTAAAGCCTGCAACTACACCTGGCAGCATCCTCAATGAAAATTTTCCTGGACGACGCTGCTAAAAACAAAACCAATAAAAAGCCCGAACCACAAACCACACTTTCATTTTAAGAGATGCCAAACATGCTTCGGGGGGGAAAAAAAAAGCTTTTGTTCCAATTGTTCTGCCATGGCAAGAGAAGCACGAGTTTGTCAAGAGCAGTTCCAATTTCCCTCTAGTCTGCAGACTTTCAAAATCAAGCGTGTTTGGGTTTTCACACAATTCGACTCATCCCTACAGAAGTTAAGATCAAGCTCCAGACACGGTTTCAGATCTCTGGAAGCAGGTTATGTGGAATGGAGGACTGTTCACACCTTCTCCCACACGGGACCAATCCTGCAGATCGCAGCGTGGAACAACCGCTTTACTATCAATCTGACGAGCTATAAACACCGCTCCGCGCCTGTAACTCTGACACCAGTTACTCGGCTAAAAACTATTTTGTGTAGCTTTGAGCTTAAAAAGCCTCATGTCGTTATTCAAACAGCTCAGTGCCAAGGAAGAAGAAAGAAAACAAATCCAAGGAAAAGCTGATTAGATATCTGGACATTTGCTAGACATTTGCTACAGATGTCAGGCAGCTCAAATTTCTGTTTAACATGGGGGGGAAAAAAATCCATAATAAAAAAAAAAAAAGAGGGGGTGGCACCTATTCCATCAGATTTTTGCTTCCAAACCTACATAGCCTGGGAACAGATAAGCAGAAAAACATAGATCATTCTGAAAACTACTGGCTTGCTCAGGGTGCAGCAGTTCCTGGATGAACTGAACCCTTGTCAGAATTGCTGGGGGTCTGCGAATCATCGCACCTGCACTTTTGGAACCCCCAAGAGAAGCAAGAAATTTTCTTACTTCACGTAAGAAAACTCTTAACAAATCAGTTAACTAGAAGGATTCAAATTTGTGCAGAACTGAAGTTATTGTGCTGCTCCCCACACGGCTACAGAAGAATAAACTGTGAGCTCCAGTGAGGTTTCTAGATCCCTCAGGTCATGGCAGCCTGGAAGCCTGCAGACTCTGCACATCACCGTTTCCTTAATTAGAGCCACCACAACGCGCTTAGAAAAACTTGGAAGCTCTGCTTCCAAATAAAAGTCAAATATCTTCTGAAACACAGGATGCAGTGACAGCCAACGTTGGATCTGTCCTAAGGGATTACAGATCCGCACACATTTAACCTATAAAAACACGAGCACAAGCAAAAAAATCAAGACCATTCATATATTTATTCTCAAGACAGCGCTGGATTTTTCTCTACCTTAACTCAAATATCGTTACCTTAGGAGAAAAGAAGGAAAATGAGTTCCAGGGCTTGGTATGACATGAAGTGTCTTTTAAAAAAAAAGCTATTGTGAGCACAAGATAATCCAAACCGGCTGTCCCTACGTTCTCCACAGAAATCTTCTATGTAAGGAATAAGCTTATTCAAAGACAGAGTTTTCAGAGTTGTGCTTACATACCTTGTATAAGTCTCCCATCAATTATGTTTCTCAACACTGCTTTATTAGAAGCGACTGAGCTCTCACCTAAGTTAAAAAAAAAAAGAAAAAAAACACATTTTAACCAATTGAAATACAGGTAAATGCTCACAGTTTACAAGCAGAGGAAAGGATTCGGAATCTCCACCACTCATCCCAGCACCATTCCCCAGTAAAAGGCAGCCAGAATTACTTCATCTAATTGGGCAGAGCATACAGAGACCCTTAACTCAGGAAGCCAACCTCAGCCACAGCCCTGCAGGACTAATTAACTGTAGAAATTTACAGACACACGACTTGAAATAAGCAGGTATATCCCCCCCCCCCCAGATATCATGTGTACAGTCCCCTGTTAAGGTTCATATTCACATCATTAATACTGAGCCTAAATCCCTTGAGACCAGAATTTCAGCCTAACACCTACGCGCCATCACCTTTGCGCTCCTGGAGCAGACACCTACAGGTTTAGGTGCCGGCTTTCCATCCCTCCTTTCACGCAGCCAAGGGTACAAGCACGAGGCAGGCGGCGGTGGGGTGGACACGGGCCGGGTAGCTGTGCAAACTACAGCTCCTCTCACACCACAGCAGGGGCTTTTTTTGGGGTTTGGTATGGCTACCTTACCCTCTAAACCCTGACAGGCTAAAAATGGTCGGATGACGAATCTGGAGATGAAATCATGAGCAGCCCATTCGCTCTCGTGTCACAGGAGCGGCAGCTATGAGCAGGGCTTTGCTACGAGACCTCGTTCGCATACAAGAGGCGAGAAATGCACAAAGTAGTTTCACACGGGATAGGAAAAAAGAGCCCTGACAGAAAACTCTCGTGTAGGTAGGAAACTACAGCCCCCAGGACCCAGTGCTCTGGTGTTCCCGGAGCCAGGCTGGGTGTCATCGCTCTGTGCCGCTGTCATTTTTTTTTTTTTTTATGGACACGACAGCTTCCGGTTACCATGGAGCGAAACAGCGCAAACACAATTCTCAGCTGGCATGAAATGTAATCCCCTGGTTTTTACTATTCATAGCTTTGACATGGTAAAGCTAAATTAAGCAAGAACTCTTAACTTTCTCAAACCTAACGGCGGCAATTTAGCCTCTGCAAGTGCTCGTTTTCACTGTGAGGAGGGGAAGATTTTCCTTTATAGAAAAAGGCTCCGGACCTGCACCCAGCCTGTCATCCAGAAACAAAATGGCACCTACTCGCTCCCAGGCACCGCCTCGCATGGCTCCAGCAGGGGCAGAGGAGGCAAGACGAGCCCTTGTACAAGCCTTCTCCTCACCCTGGGACTAATCACAGAAATCCACAAAGTGGTTTTTAAAGCCCTGCTCCCAGGCTCAGCTGAACAAGAGCCCCCAGCTCCAGGAACAGGGACCAGTTTAGAGCACAAGGGACACGCTGAGCATATGGCAAACCAGCTCAGCCCCAGTGAGCACCGTTAGCTGTTCCTACATGCTAGTGGGATTTCCTTCCACAAGCTCTGGAAGGAGCCAGAATGAACCCCCCTGTTCCTCTCTCCTTCACGCAGAACACACAGCAGGAGCCTCCCCACACAGAGCGACTCTCCATATCTTTAGGGCTCAGAGGAAACCACAGGGCCCAAACCCACGTTGCTGTGTTGGCACACGCAGCCGCTAAACCCAGCCCAGGGTATTCCACATTTTTCCAGATATGGAAAAAAAGTTCAAGGGCTACGTAGCTGCTGAAACAATTAACAAGTTCCGACATGGCAAACACTGTCATTTTGCAAAGAGAAAGCCAAGCGAACTACAAAAATACAGTCCGCCTCTGCAATTAGATTCCCTTAAAGGCAAACGGAGAGGCCGAGCCTCCTCCGTTTAAATGAATGGAAATGGGGTTACGCAATGCCAGCCCAGAGAACAGATCTCCCCTTCAGCCACAGCACTCAGGGCAGTGCCCGCACAAAAGGCACATTAACAACACACCCAAAAACCTCCCGTGGCCTGACCAGAACCATTGAAATAACGACCTGCCCTTGCCAGGAGCGGGAAGGAACCCTGCAAGAGCCCTTTGCAGAGAGTAATTGGGGGATTTAATTGTCTGTGCGCTCAGGAAAGAGCATCCTGAGAACATCCATGTGAGATGGGACCGTGCAGCCCCCCCTTACAAATGCTCTCCAGGCCAACACCGCTGAAGCAGAAGGTAACGGCTCCTCTTCCACCCATAAGCCAATCTTACAACATTTTCCAAGCAGTTTCACGTATTATTTCAATAAACAAATCTATTCTCATGCTGCGGCATCAGACACATCACTGTACATTTAAAACATGGGAATGAGCACCCCAGTGCCAACGAGACCCGAGAAAACTCTGCTGCGCACACACTGCCACCCCCTCCACGCTGATGCTGACAGAGTCCTCGAGCAAAGAGAAGTGAGCCTGATTGAGAGATTTCCTGAGGCTGCTACTCAGAGCACCACTAGTTCCAAACTCATCACATCACCTTCTGGCTAGTAAACACACTCAGAAAACCATTTGGAAGACAATTACAGTGACAATCACCTTGTGGAGGCTTTAAAAATACCTCCAGAAGCCTCAAACGCATGACCCTCCTCCCAAAAAAACCCAACAGTTAGGGAAATCAGCCTTTGTCAGACTGGTGAAAACAAAGATTCAGGGCTCGCCCTGTGCCTCTGTGCCACTGCCAAGCCCATTCCACCCCACCACCTGCGATTCTACCCAACTCCACTCTTGCACGATATGCAGAGGGGGACAATCATAAAAACATGGAATGGTTTGGATGAGAAGGACCTCAAAGCCCAAGTTCCATCCCCTGCCACGTGCAGGGACACCTCCCACTGCATCAGGCTCCTCAAAGCCCCATCCAACCTGGTCTTGAACCCCTCCAGTGATGGTGCAGCCACCACTGCTCTGGGCAACCTGAGCCAAGGCCTCTCCACTCTCAGCGTGAAGAATTTCCTCGTAATGTCGAATCTGAATCTCCCCCTTTCCAATTTAAGGCCATGCCCCCTCATCCTATCACTACGTGCCCTTGTAAAAAGTCCCTCCCCAGTCTTCCTGGAGCCCCTTTCGGTACTGGAAGCTGCTTTAAGATCTCCCTGGAGCCTTCTCTCTCCACACTGAACAACCCCAATGTTCTCAGCTTGTTCTCATAGCAGAGGTGCTCCAGCCCTCAGATCACTTTCATGTCTTTCTCTGTACCTGTTACAACAGCACCACATCTTTCTTAAGTGAAGGAATAAATTTATCTTGCTATATCAAGTGGCACACAGTGCAAGATTGAGCCCCAGTTCAGGGGTCGTAGCTACAGCCCGGCCAAGCCTTCACAGAATCACCGGGTTGGAAGAGACCCACTGGATCATCGAGTCCAACCACAACCTTGCAACTACTGCGGCCCCAGCCTCACACCCGACCACCCCCGAGCCCTAGTGAGCAAATAGGGATGAGGGACACAGCCTGTGAACGCAGAGAAAGGAAGAAACCCCCAGGAACACGCTGAAATGCGGGAGGAATGCCCGGGGATCGGGCACAGAGGCCCGGGAGAAGGATGGGAATCTCCAGGAATGAGCTGGGACAAGGGACCGAGCTTCGGGGGATGGAAGCGGGACAGAACAAGGGGACGAGGCTCGGGCACAGGCCTAGGCCGAACCTCCAGGGACTAGAACCCGACAAGAGAACGAGCCCTGGGGCACAGACCCGGGCCTAAGCGGGACGAGAGGATGAGGCTTCGGGGACCGGAGTGGTACGAGGGACGGAGCCTCCGGGCACAGGCCCAGGGCCGAGCGGGACGAGGCTCTAGGGAGCGGAATGCGACGAAATAACGAGCCTCAGGGCACAGGCCTGGGAGCCAAGCGGCACATGGGCACTCGCTCCCTACTCCAGGCCCGGACCCAGCCGAGCCCCGCACGTGGCGGTGCCGCGGAGCGGGGGGGGGGAGGGGGGAAGCGCCATGCTAAGGCCTGGGGAGGGAAGTGGGGGGGCAAGGCCCGGCCGGGGCGGGCGCCTCAGCCCCAGAGAGGCCTCCGTGTGAGTCAGGAGGAGGAAAGGAGACGAGAAAGGCCCAGCGGCGGCGGACAGGGCCGGGTCCCGCCGCGCCAGGCCAGGCCGGGCCTCCCCGCACTCACCGAACCGCGCTCCGCCCGCGGCCTCCTCAGCAGCGCAGGCGCCTCCGGCTCCACCGCACGCACTTCCGGTTCGCGCTCGCCCGCCGCGCGCGCGAGCGCGGGGTGTGCCGGGAGTTGTAGTCCTGATTCCCTCGCCTATCATTAGCTACGTTCTCGAGTAGACTACAACTCCCAACAGGCCCCGCGCGAGGGGTGTGACATCACGTCCGCCTACCCTTTGGGCACCATCGAGAGGGCAAGGCTTCCGGCGCGGAGGGGCGGGAAATGGCGGCGGGGGAGGCCATGGCGCAGCCACCCCCCCGCCCCCGCACCACCGCTGTGGGCAGAGCCTCCGCCCGCCCCTCCCGGCTTCCTCCGTGGCGGGAGGGGGAGCCAAGGTCTGTGGAGAGGCCCCGAGTGCTCCTTGAGGAGCGTGGCGGGCGCTGCCCGTTCCCGCCTGCTCTGGGCTGTGGCAGCTTGCGAGGACCCAGCTCTGAGGCCGGGCCGGGGAGGACGCTGCTCCCTGGTTGTGGCTCTTGATTGTGGCGAGGGCAGCCAGGATGAGCTGCGACAGGGAGCAGGAGCTGAGGGAGTGAACGTGTCTGGAGCACAGCGGGCTGGGGAGCAGCTGAGGGCCCTGGGGTGGAGAAAAGGAGGCTGAGGGGAGACCTCATTGCTCTCTCCAACTACCTGAAAGGAGGTTGTAGCAAGACCCTAGGTCTCTTCTCCCAAGTAACAAGAGATAGGACAAGAAGAGATGGCCTCAAGTGGCACGAGGGGAGGTTTAGATGGGATATCAGGAAATGTTCCTTAACTGAAAGTGTTCTCAGCACCAGCAGAGGCTGCTCAGGGCAGTGGTGGAGTCTCCATCCCTGGAGGAGTTTAAAAGCTGAGCAGACATGCTGAGATACAGTTTGCTAGTGGACAGGTATGGCTGGACGCAATCTCAAAGGTCTTTTCCAACCAGATGATTCTATGAACGGTGCCAGAGGGCTCCAGGACGAGCCTGGATATGGGAGTGACTCTGCCCTGGCAGCACAGCTGCCACGTCATGCATTGGAGACACAACAAGGCGAGGGCATTTGTCCACTTTTATTGTTTGCAGAGGTTGTCTGGATGCATAACACTGTCACAATGGCACAGAGAGCAGCGTGGTGCCGGCCGGGCCCTGAGTGTGCGTTCTGGGGGCACCCAGCGCTCACACAAGACATGCGTGGGGATGGGGAGTGACCCTGAATCCTCCCCTGCAAGCCCCGAATCTTCCTTGCGAGCCCCGAATCCTCCCACCCCGCGCAGGGCTGGGCCAGGCGAGCGTGCTTGCTGTCCGGCCGAGCTCTATTTACAGTATTCACATACATTGTACCCAGCGAGTTAAATAACTACAGAATTACACCACACGTCTGGGGCGGCTCTGGCAGGCTGCTAGGGTGGGGGTGTCAGTCTGATAAGGTGCATGTTTTAAAATAATTAAAAAAAAAAAAAACCCAACAAAACGAAATAAAAACAAGAACGAGGAGAGAAACCAGGCGTCCCCGCAGCGGGTTGGCGGCCACCTCGCCAGGGTCTCACAGTGCCCGGACCCGTTGGGCGGCAGGGACCAGCGAGGTTTTTTCCTTCTGACAACAGCTACGGTTCTGCGTGGGCGTCCGGAGTTGGGACGTGTGCGGTGGCTCCGCGGGGACGTCTGCTGGGACCTGGGCTTCACAGCACCTCTGCGGGAGAAGGGAGCAAGGGGCGGTGAGGCCGGGAAGCCCTGGCATCACCCGGGCTCCCCCCGTGCACCCCCAGACTCTTACCTGTCACCTGTGGGGGCTTCACCACCGCCTGCTTGAGGAAAGGCTCCTTGTCACCAAAGGGGATGATGCTGCCGGGGCTGCTGCCGTGGTGGGAGAGCTCAAGCAGCTCCTGCGATCCCTCCTTGCCCGAGAAGCCGTTCTCGTGCTTGCCAGGCTGCACACCATTCACCAGGGAGGCCGGGGACGGCGCCTCCTTGGCCGGGGAGCTGTGGGGTGGCAGCGCTGGAGGTCAGCCAGGCCCTTGCCACCCCCTCCAGCCCTCCCCGGCTGCCCCTTCGCTCACCTCGGCTGCAGCCCCTCGCCTGTCAGGCCCTTTGGCCCCGCGCTCGGCGTCTCCATCTCAGGGAGTTCTTCCTTCTTCGGCATCGGCCCCACGCGCTTCTCACGGCCTGGGGATGTTGGCAGAGCCCCCCTCAGCCATGGGCCCAGGCAGGAGCGTGGCTGCGGGGAGCAGCGCGGGGTTGCAGCTCCGCACAACCCAGGCATCTCTGGAGGCACAGCAAGCCGTGGGAAGGGACCGCGTACCTGGGACATCCTCCTGCTCGGCTGCTTTCCCATTCATCACCTTCTTGTCTTCCTTTTTCTGCAGGGAGAGGAGAGCCGTGAGGGGCAGTGGTGGCTCCAGGCAGGAGCAGGGGCTCTTCAGAGCCCCCCCGTGTCCCCAGGCAAGGGGACACAGGGGATGGGTGCCCACCTTGGCATCTGCAGCATCCGATTTACGTGTCCTCTTCATGATCTCCTCCAGGCGCTGCAGAGCAGAGAGGGGCTCAGGCACAGCCCTCGCCAGCAGGACCTGCCCTGGGTGCTGGGCTGGGCTCCCGGCAGGGGACACCCTTGTCACGCCATGTGCCCAGGGGTGTCCCGAGCGCTCACCTTCTTCCTCTCCAGCCGCTCCTGCTCCTCACGCTGGAAATGCTTCTCCCGCTCCAGGCGCTGCCGCTCAGCCTCTTCGCGTGCCTTTGCCTCGGCCTCTTCCTTCTGTGGCACAGTGGGGCGGCAAGGATGGATGGGATGGGGCAGGGATGGGTGAGACCAGGCAGGGATGGGGCAGGGATGGATGGGATGAGGCAGAGATGGATAGGATGGGGCAAGGATAGATGGGATGGGACAGGGAGTGTAAGGAGCCCTGCCCCATGGTCCCCTCCTGCCACCCTGGGCATCAAAGAGTTAGGCTGCTCCTTGCCCCTGCATCCCCCTGGGATGAAAAGCATCCCTGCCTTCTCCCTCCATCCCTGCCTTCATCCCACCTCTTCCTCCCTGTCTCCTCCACTCAGCCTCCCCCGCTGCCCCAGACCTGTCTCTGCAGCCGCTCCATCTCCTCCCGCTCGGCTCGTGCTTTCTCCTGGGCCTCGCGCTCCTCCTGCAGCCGCCGTTCCTCCTCCCGCTGGCGTGCCAAGGCTTCCCTGCGGATCTGCTCCTCCGCTTCCCGCTGCGCCTGCTCCTCCTGCAGCCGCCTGTGGGGAGGGGACCCTCAGCAAAGTTGGGGGGCAAGAGCTGGGGGTCAGGGGCGGAGAACACCCACCTCTCCCGCTCCTCCTGCTCCCGGCGCTCCCTCTCCTCGCGCTCCCGCTGCTCGCGGGCCTGCCGCCGCTTCTCTGCCAGCAGCCGCGCAGCCTCCTCCCGGTCTGTGGTGCCGGCTGAGGGTCTGCTTGGGGGTGTGGCCGGCACGGGGCTGGGGGCCGCAGGGGCTGGGGGGGCTGCGGGGTGCACACAGAGTCAGTGCTGCTCCTGCTGCCTCCAGCCCCGCTGTCCTCCCCAGCCATCCCGCACCCACCTGCTGCTGGCTCTGTGGGCACCGGGGGGGGCTCGGGGAGGGCTGGGGGGGCCGAGCCCCGTTCCTCCTCTTTCTTCTCGTGTGCCTTCACCTGGCCCTCCTGCTCCCTCCGCTCCTCCCGCGCCCTGGCCCGCACCTTGGGAGAGGAGTGGGCGCTGCGGGGCAGGGGCGGCTTGTGGGGGGAGCCGAGAGCCGGGCTGGGGGACGCCGGACGGGCTTTGGGGGTGGCAGGGGATGAGGGACGGTTCTTGGGGCCTGGGCTGCAAACAGAATGAGAGGTGGCATCAGCAGGGCTGCAGCAGCCCCTGTGGCAGCAGGGAGGGGGCCAGGGCAGCCCCTGTGGCAGCAGGGAGGGGGCCAGGGCAGCCCCTGCGGCAGCGGGGAGGGGGCCGGGGCAGCCCCCGCAGCAGCGGGTCCCAACCTGCCGTCTGCTGCAGGCAAGAGCCGGGGCTGCGCCGCTGGCAGCGACTGCCGCTTCTTGAGGCTGCGCTCGCGGGACAGGGCGCTGCGCTCCTTGGCGTTCTCCCGCTCCTTCTCCTTCTTCTCCTTCTTCTTCTGCTTCGGCCAAAGACAGACAGAGAGAAAGAGAGAGAGAGCATCAACACTGGGTGCTCAGCTTAGCTGGGTGCCACGCTGTGCCCCGGGGCTGCCCTGGCACCGAGAGGTCCCCGCGGGAGGTGGCACTCACAGGTGAGGACTCGGTCCTGCGGCGCGGCGTCACGTCGGGGCTGGCGGTGGCTCCCTTCCGCCTTTCCCAGCAGCGGTGCTGCAGGCGGTGGTTGTGGCAGGGGCTGAGGGGGCTGACGGAGGCCGAGCGCGGGCACACAGGCACTGAGGGGAGGAGGCATCGTCAGGATGAAGCCTGCATGCCACCAGCGCCAGCTCTTCATTGGCTTCAGGCTCCCTCATCCCGGTCCCCAGCAGCCCTGTGTGTGTGTCCCCAGGCGCTCACCCTGCTCCTTGCCGTTCCCCGCCAGCGTCACGGCGCTGCGGCTGCGCGCCAGGAAGGACAGAGTGGGCGTCATCAGCCGATCCACGATGCTGCTCTCCCACGGGCTCAGCTGCAAACTCCGGTCTGGGGAGGCAGAGGGGTTTTCAAGTCACCCCCACAGCCCTCAGGCACCAGCCCCGCAGCCACCTGCCGGGACGGAGCAGCCGTGCGGTTGCGCCAAGGCCCGCGGCTCATGCGCAGCACCGGGAGTGCCCGAAGCTTGGCCACGCTGGGGAGGGGTCCCCGCTGCTCCGCACGCTGGTTGAGCACAACCAGGGGCCATGCAGGCTCAGGCACGGGTTGGCGGACGGATGCTGGTAGGACAATGACGACGATGGTGTCCCTGTGCCCCACGGACACCCCAGACATCGTGCACCCACAGCGTGACGGTGCAACCATGCTGACAGCACCCCTTCCACTCTGGCCCTCTCCCTGTGCCCGCTGCTGCCATGCACCCTCCCTGTGCCCCCGTCCTGGAGCGATCGAGCCCCCAGCACCCTGTATCGTAGAATAATAGAATTACAGAATCACCAGGTTGGAAGAGACCCACCGGATCATTGACTCCAACCATTCCCATCAATCACTAACCCATGTCCCTCAGCACCTCGTCCACCCGTCCCTTAAACCCCTCCAGGGAAGGGGACTCAACCCCCTCCCTGGGCAGCCTGTTCCAGCGCCCAATGACCCTTTCTGTGAAAATCTTTTTCCTAATGTTCAGCCTAGCACACATCACGCCCTCAACCCAAGGGAGCCGTGTCGAAGCCACCGAGCACACTGCCAGGCTCGTGGCCCCCAAGGAATGGCAGAGCACGGCCACGCTGCTGGCTGGCCACGGGGCTGCCTCCAGCGCACGTCACCAGCACCCACTGGCACACAAGAAGCACCCAGTGGGACATGTCCCCTCTCCACCAGGGCTCTTGATAGGACCCAGCACGCAGAGCCAGAAGGGGAGAAAACAGAGCCACGGGTGCAGCGGTGGGGATGGTGCCGCATCCAACGCCAACCCAGGGAGATGGTGCTCCCATCCTGGTGCTGCCAAGAGCCTCTGGGTCCCTCTCCTCGGGCTGAGCCCCCAGCGCAGGGCTGGTAGGAGCCGCCTACGTCACCGCCGCCTGCAGCCGCCCGTGTCAGCTGCTCCGGCTATTTATACCCGGCCGGGAAGGCGCGCGCCCATCTCCAGGCAACCCCGAAACACAACAGCAGCTCCAGCACTGGGCGCATCCCTGCGGCGCGGCCAGCAGCCTTGGGCACTCGCCCAGGGCCAGGACGACCTCGCAGCACCCAGTGCAGCAGCGCTCTCGCAGCGCTCCGTGGCACCCAGGCACCGTGCCCAGCCCCGAGGAGGGTCCGGGACAGGCAGCCCCGCTCCGCGATTGCATCTGCACCCACCGGAGCTGATCCTGGGGCAGGGAGCCAGGGCTCCCGGTCCCCATCCTGGCGCCCCACAGGGCTGCCACCACCCAGCCGCTCTTCATCCTCCTCTCCCCAGCCTGCACACAACCTCAAGGAGCCGCTAGCCAGCTCCAACCTCCTCCCGCAAACAGCAAACGGCTTCTCCTCTCTCCGTGGGCACCGTGCTGCAAGGCAGGGCCTGGGGATCGGGGCGGGGGGGACCCTGATCTCGGGGGTGCCCAGCGCTGGGAGGGGGCCGGGGCTCTTACTTCTACTGGGAGAGTTCCAGAGGGTGGCAGAGGATTTGGAGAGCCGCTTGTTGATTATAGAGTCGACGTGTTTGGGGAGGTTTACGGCGGACACCGAGCACCGGCTCGCACCTGGAGGAGGGAAAAGACACAAGGGCATTAAGGTCCTGGGGCCGGGGCTGGGCCCCCCGCATGCAGCATGCACGGCCGCGCCGGGGCAGAGGGGCAGGAGGGTGTGACACCCAGAGTGGGGCCGGGAGACGCTGGTGTCTGGGGACATGACGCAGGGGACCGGCACAGCCCTGGAAGTTCATGCTGGGATCATGCAGGGATTTCATCCTCGGGGAGCCAGGGCTGCTCCCAGCCCCCATCATGCCAGTCCCCCCAAAAAACCAGTCCTGGGAACCAGAAGGCAGCCGGTCAGGGAGCTCGGCAGCATCGAGCGAGCAGGGGAGAAGGGTGAGGGCAGCAGGACCAGACAGACATGGGACAAGGTTCACCCCGGTGTCAGGTCCCTACGGCAGCGCCAGGAGGGTGCTGGAGGTTGGCAGAGCCTCCCAGAGTGCCAGGACCCCCCTGACCCAGCTGAGCTCTTCTGGAGAGAACAACCACAAGAGCCGGCAGCCGGCAGCCAGGAGATCAGCGAGCGAGAGCGCCAGCAGCAGCTCCGGCCGCGCATCCACGTGGGAAGTTGAAGGAGAAAGTGTCTTCTCGCCGAACCCTGCTGGGTGCTGCACCGCAGCCCCGCGGGTCTGTCCTTGAATGTGCCACAAGCTAGAGCTGGGCACATGGTGCCCAACCGCACAGCCTGTCTGGGCACACGGTGCTGGTACCTACAGCCTGGACAAGCCCACGGTGCCGGTACCACAGCCTGGACAAGCCCACGGTGCCGGTACCACAGCCTGGACAAGCCCACGGTGCCAGTACCTACAGCCTGGCATACACCACCTGCACACAACACCCACACGCGCAGTCCAGCTAGGAATAACCGGGGCTGTCAGCCACCCCACAGCACGAACAGGGCGGACAAACCCCAGGGGCACAGTCCATTCCATCCATCAGACATGCCAGGCAGGGCCAGCACCCGCCAGCACAGCCCTGTCCCCTCAGTGGTCAGGGGACGCCTCCAGACACCAAACCCCGATGCCAAAGCCCACAGGGTGTACCCCCGGAGGCCCTATGAGGAGAGGAGAGGAGCCAGCTGGGTGCTGTGTTCCTGCCGTGGGCTCGGCTGAGCCTCTGGCAGCCACCGCAAGGGTACAACCACGCACGCCGAGGGGCACACGCAGCCACAGGAACCCCTGGGGCTGGAGGGACTGAGCATTGCCTCCACCCAGCCAGGGGACAAGGGGACACGCCACGGCACAGACCCCAACCAGAGACAGCAATGGCTTCGCAACCCTTGCCCAGCTGCCAGAGACCCGGGCAGCGCAGCCGCAGCGTCCCCGCAGCCTCTCAGGGCTTCCCTGCGCGGAAGGGTGAGCGTCAGGCACAGTCTCCAGCTTCTGCTTGGCCTGATGGTGCCACACGAGCAGTGAAAACCCACCCCACGAGGCCTCGGCACAGCCCGGGGCGATGGCAGCGCGGCCCCAAAGCAGAGCAGGGCTGAGCTGGGTATGGACCACACCCTCCCTGCACCGAGTGCCGCAGAGCCGTGCCCAGCCACCCGCGCCTCCGGCAGAGCCACAGGGGCCGTCGCCAGCGCGGCACTCACCGTCCTTGTGTGCCGGGGAGCCGTGGTGCAGGGCGCCGGCCCAGGACCAGCGCTGCTGCCGGATCTCTGCCCACGTCTTCTTGGCCGAGCGCTGGATCGCCGCCTCGTAGCGCTCCTGCCCCGGGGAGAGAGGGATGGGGTGAGGCCAGTGGCCAGGGGAACGCGGCTAGGACCGACCNGCCTAAACCTCCCCTGGTGGAGCTTGAGGCCATTCCATCTCGTCCTGTCCCCTGTCCCTTGGGAGAAGCAGCCAGGTGGATGCTCTGCACCACAAGGGACGCGCCCCGTGGAGGACACACACCCTGGGTGGCTCCCAGAGCGCTGCTGGAGCCACCAGGTCTCCTCACCGAGGTCACCCCTGCTGTGCCACCCCAGTCCCCCTGCCCGCTGTGCCCCTCATCCCCCCCTACACTCACCTTGTTCTTCTCCAGCTTCTGCCTCTGCCGCTCCTCCAGGACGGCGCGGCGCTTCTCCGCCTTCAGCCGCTGCTCCTCCAGGCGCTTGCGGCGCTCCTCCAGCTGCTTTTCCCGCAGCAGCTTGGCCTTCTCCTCCTTCTCCAGCCACAGCGCCCGCTTGGCGGCTGCAGGGGGGCCAGGGGGCAGCGGGGTCACAGCCGAGGCACAACCCTGGCCCCGCTGCGCCCCGCGGTCGGGACTCGTGCCCGCGCCAGCGGCGAGGGGTCGAGGGTTGGCTCCGGCCGGGGCGCGTTGGGCTCCCCGAGCGCGTGGGGCAGGCGGCATCGCGGCCGGGCGGCGAGGGAGGGGTTTGGAGAAGGACAAAAGGGAGGCCCGGGAGCCCGCCGGGAGCCCGCCGAGCCGCACGGCGAACAATGGGGGAATGAGGGTGGAAAGAGCGCGGGGACGAGGAGGCCCCATGCATGGCGCGGGGGCCCCCGCTCGCCCGCCGCCCCCGAGCCGCTGCGGGGCCACCTGCACACGGCAGAGAGCTGGGCACCCACCCAGGTAGTGCCACCCGCACAGACTGGGGGGCACCCAGGTGGTGGGGGACAACCTGGGGAGGACAATTTGGGGTGTGGAAGGATGCTGGGGGGCAGAGCCGCTGGCACAGCAGCTCCGACTGGGCTCAGCTCATCAGCGCTAATGGGATTGCCCGTGACCCAGCAAAGCTCCTTAGCTCCTGCCTCCCCTCAGTCCACTTTCCCTCCTGGCGCGCGCCCTGGCGCTCGCTGCATCCCGTACCCAGGTACTTGGCTCGCTCCTCGCGCCGCTCCTTGGCCTGCTTGTGCCTTGCCTGGGCCTTCTGGGCATCTGCAGCGGGCAGACAGCGTCAGAACAGCGTCAAACCCCCACCCAGCCCCACGCTGTGCCGGCACCACAGGCTCCCGGCAGCACCCATGGGTGCCAGCGTCACCAAACCCCCCCTGCTCCCCCGGGCACCCACCTTGCTTGGGCCTGGGGCTGGCGGCAGGAGCCGGAGAAGGGCGCTCGCTCCGAGGGGTAACGTCCTTTGAGGGTCCGGCTGTGCCCGCCGCAGGGCTCTTGGCATCCGAGGGGGCTCCTTCCGCGGCGGCTGGGGGCTTGTGCCCACGAGGCAGCGTCTCTGCTGGGCAGGGGGCGGCAGCGGCGCAGACGGCAGGGGGCGACGGCTTGTCTTTGGGGTGCTGGGGTGGCCCAGGGGAAGACTGGTCACTCCATGGGGGGACACTCTCGGCTGAGGGGGCCGCAGGGATGGGGCTGACGGGCTGTCCTGACGGCGGAGGGACGGGTCGGTCACGAGTCGGGGTGCTGCTGTCGGAGGGGGGTGTCACCGCAGGGGGACAGACGGGTTGCCTGGAGGGGGGTACGGCTGCGGGGACGGGCGAGGGGGTCTTCTCGGAGGGACTGGCAGCTGGAGGGATGGGTGAGACGGGCTGTCCAGAGGGGACAGTGGCTGGAGGGACGGGTCGGTCACGCTGCGAGGGGGGCTCTCCCCGCAGGGCGTCCCCAGGCGAGGGGGGTGGCGAGGTTGGGGGGGGTGGCACGCTGTCTCCCATCGGGGACGGTGGCTTCCCTGCAACACAGGCAGAGCAGAACGCGTGGTTACTCAGTGGATGAGGCTGGGGCAGCCTTGGTCTCCCCTAACCCAGCTCTTGAGGGGTGCAGCCCTGTCCCCCCTAAACAGAGCTCCCAGAGGGTGCAGCCCCATCCCTATCAAATCCAGCCCTTGAGGGGTGCAGCCCCATCACCCCCAAACAGAGTCCTGGGAGGGTACAGCCATGTCCTCCCCAGCCTCAGATCTTGAGGGGTGCAGCCCCATCACCCCCAAACAGAGCCCTTGGGGGTGCAGCCCTGTGTCCCCCACCACCACAGCCCTCAGGACAAGGCTGTCGTAGTCATAGGGGCTAAGGAGGGTCCCTGGGTGTCCCTGGG
>WAAB01013230.1:0-49406 GCA_013389865.1 Piaya cayana
CTGGCCTCCAGCTGGAGTAAACCACATTCAGCCAACAGGGGCAAAGATCCACTTCACAATTTGCACTTCTAATTTACTGGGGCGTCTGGAGCAGCATCCTGTTTGATACAGTAGATTAAGCAGGTGTAGCAGGGTGGATTTTTCTTTTGCTCAGTTAAACATCTATGTATAGAGTTTACCACAAAAAAAAAGATTAGGATGTTTCTTCACAGCCCTTGATAAAACATCTGATCTATGAAATCTGTCTGAACAAGTTCATTCAATGTGAAAGGGCTTTATGTACTTTCTGCTGAATCCAGACCACAGCAAGGTATGCTTTGCTTCTTTTTACTGAAGAAACTTCATGCATAGCCTGCATTACTGCAAAATAAGCTTAGAGAGTATTTCTTACTGCATAGTGTTGGAGGCTGCTGTGTCTTCTGATCTGTTCCAGTAAAACGCTCAACTGCAAGTTTAACTGTAAACACAAGTGATTCTGTTAAGGCAAACAAACCAGACTGCTTTCAGAGCATCTGTTTTAAACCTAGTCTGGTTTTTTTCCAAAAAGACTTTTAATTTCAGAGGCTTGCTTTTATTTTCAAAGCAGGGTATTTTATAAACTTACTCACAGGAACAAGTACTACAGCTTGGCTTTCTGCAACTCCACTCTTTTCCCTCCATGTCCTAAACAGCCAACCTCATGTTCCCCTTCTCCCAGTCTCTTCAATAACCTGAACTCATTTCCAATAACCAACAATGTGCCACCAGGGTTCCTCTGCATGCTCAGACCTCTAATCCAGTATCTTCTCACATCCCTCATGTCTCTAACATTTGCATTCCAAACATCCTCAGCACGTGGCACCAAGCCTTTTGCTAATCCACTAAAGCACTTAAATAACACCATAGCTGCCTATGATGCCTCCTGTGATTGCTTCAAAAGCCTAACTCACAACATCATATGCTTTACCTGATTTTGGTTTGCTCTCTGGGCAAGATAAAACAGTGCTATTGGAACTAAAACACCTGCTTATGCTAGGCATACTTATCCAGACAGATAAGGGCAGCATTCTACCAACATTTCCCCTTGTGAGGGCACCAATCTGAACCTCTCTTCTTCACCAAATCACAGGTTTTCATAAAATACTTAAGAACATCACATATTTGAGAGGACATCTATGAGATTCCTCCATACAGTAAATATGTCTGAAACTGTGTTCAAATCTTACCAGAGGGCAAAGAGTTAACACAGACTTCAGTCTAGGAAGCTGGACTATTTAAGTGGGAAAGAAGCCAAGTTAAAAGTATCACAGAATCACCGGGTTGGAAGAGACCCACCGGATCATCGAGTCCAACCACTCCCACAAAACACTAAACCATGTCCCTCAGGACCTCGTCCACTCGTAACGTATCGTAATCATATCATATGATAATTTTATCCTGAAGTGAAACAATCAGGTACAAGTGGACTGAAATCCATTTCTTATTACTCTTCTGTGGGGCTGGATTTACTAAATGGAGATGTCAAAAATATGTGGTTGAGTACAGTTTCCAATATACACACACACACACAAAAAAAAAAAAAAGAAAACCAAAACTTTCTGGGACAGCTCCAGACTGCCTCAGTCTGTAAAATTATTGTTCATATCAAAATATCCTTTGGCTATACAGAAAAAAGCATTCTGTTTCACAGTTTTGAAATGATTCATATCTTGACTTGTAAAACCTCTCATCTGTCACAGATTACTCAAGGACTCGCAAGTGGAAACCCTGAAAATATTATGCTGTCTTTATACAGGAGGTATTTTCCCAAAATCAAAATGGCTTTAAAATGAAAACATCTTGAAATGTCAAGAAACTGGAACAGAAAGCCTTCTTATACTTCTGCTGAAGAAAGAGTGAGGACTAGGACTGCAACCAGCAATTCAGAAACAGGAAAAAACTTTTAATATATAAACGCACATAAAGACTACACTCACTGGAGCCATATCAGCTTGTTATTATCATTATCCCATAATACCCTAATGCTTACAAGTAAAAATAGCAGCAAGAAACCGAAAGGGCAAAGGGTGCTTACCTATGAGATACATGCCAATCCAGTCCCCTGCATCCACTTCTTCTTTTATATCCCAGTATATCACTAGGTCCTGTGAATGCCCGATGGAGTAGTAGGAGCTGCTGACCATCAGGGTAGACCGGCTGTCTGAAGTGACAAGGTCCGTGTCACTGGTAGACCTAGGAATGGTGACTGTCTCATGGGAATTATTCCTGATGTCCATGTTATGGAACTGGTCCGGGTTATAGCTGTATCTCAGAGGCTCTTTGCACCGGCGCCGATTTTGTGAGTTCCTAGATGGGGACGCCATGGCTGCCAGGCCCAGGAACCTGTTTTGGTACAGATTCTGTGAAGAAAAAAAAAAAAGATAGTATTTACAGTATTATTCATTTTTCAGTGATGACAAAGCTCAGGAAAAGTAGTACATCAGAATAAGAAAGTAGCAGAACTTTTTCCATTTGGCACTGTAAAAAAAAAAACAAACGTGAAAAGGTGTAGTAGGAAACAGCCCTAACTCAGCTCCTACTCTGTAATTCTTATCATGAAAACAAGTCTTGCACCATCAAACTCAGCCATAACTGTCACCGTGTGAGCAAATTAATAGTAGCTGGCTTCCTCCACATTAATGCATGCATCCAGATACAAACATTGCGACTATCAAACTGCTACAGTGCCATTCTCTTTTAACACCAAGAGATAGTCTTCCCACTTTTGACACCTGGAGTTAAGTCTTCTCCTGAGAAGTTCTTCACAGAATCACAGAATCACCGGGTTGGAAGAGACCCATCGGATCATCGAGTCCAACCACTCCCACAAAACACTAAACTATGTCCCTCAGGACCCCGTCCACCCGTAACTTAAACACCTCCAGGGAAGGCGAATCAACCACCTCCCTGGGCAGCATATTCCAGTGCCTAAGGACCCTTTCCGTAAAAAACTTCTTCCTAATCTCCAACCTTCTTGTTACATTTGCAAAGGAATCTTTCTCAACTCAGTCATTCCAGAGACCATATCCCATCTGGAGAGAATGGTTAGCAATGAATAAGAGCTCTTCCTCCCTGCTGGAGATCTGAAGAGTGAGCACCATGAAAACAGAATTATCCCTGTTACCGAAAGAGAGATATTTTCATTGAAGCAAAGTGCAGCAGCTTCTCTTGGTACCCTGATAAATTCCAATGCTCTGTTTTATTGCAGTAGACTGTGAGATACTATGCATGCCCACTCCGGTAGGAATTTGGGAATGCACTGGACAATTAATGGAAGTCAAAGAAACTACAGTAGAGTAGTCAATGTTTAGCAGCAGAAAAAGTATTTAAATTCAAGTCCACTGTCCTTCCTCAAGGCAAGCTGAGTGACTTGTACGAAACGTGTCATGGTGCATGAGTTAAGAGCTCCTGTGAGCTGACAGATGGAGAATGCTTAAGTTATGACTACAGTTAATTTTGATGTGAAGACATGCCCTGATACTGATCAAAATAGCAGTTATTCCTTACTTCTGATCTGTTTGTTTTTTTGCATTTTCTTTCCCAGTTTTTCTCCTTCTCCCCCTGCAGCTCTGCTATTTCAATCACTCCACTCTTCATTATTCATTAGCCTTTCATTATCTGTCTGTTGCCAACCATGCTGTCAAGTCCGTCAGACACTAAACCAGATAGCCTTCCAGTATGCTATGAAATGCTTTTCACATAATCAGAAATCAAATCATCCCTTTGAACTCAAACAAATTAAGCAGAAGAAAAATCACAGCTCCTTTTGTCCAGCAAAGCAGTTATTTAATACTGTTTTTGTTAAGGTTATTTTATCATAGAAGGACAATAAGTCTGGAAAAAATAAAATATTTTGTTTATTAACATCAGTTTTTGTGGACTAATTAAGAAACCTATTATTGTGTCTTGAGATTCTGTTGCACAAAATCTGTACAGAGAACAAATTTTTCAGCTGGCACATTTGCACCCCTAGAAAATGCTGTCACTTTTCAGACACTGCTCTATAACACTTACAATCCAATGACCCAAATCCTCACTTACTGCATTTAAACAGGGTTTATAGGAAAAATAGTTCCAGCAGGAATGTCACACCTCATAGTAAGTGTTGGAAAGATTGAAGCAAACAATGCTACACTAGAAAAAGGCTAGGAAAGGCTAGAGATATAGGAACAGAAGGAGGAAGGAAACATGTGGGGGAATGAAGAACATAGCGTTGTGTTTGCTACGTAATCAGTCATGCCTTTGCTGCTTCTTTCTAACAGATATTTTCACACTTTGAAAGGAGAGTTTACTTCACAGTATAAGACCAGTATTCCCTGTAAACAGAAAATGCATCTTTTTTAATCAAAACACAGGGTCTTGCATGCTGTGAACATTCAAAATCGATGGGAGTTTCTGTCACTTGGCGAAGAAGGCACCTGCTGTCACAATAGTACCAGAGACAGCTACTATTGGTTTTATGATGGTGAGATAGTAACACGAAAAACTCCAAGCCCACTCTTCTGGACTAGCCTGTATCATTAACGTGGGTTCCTTCACTCACACCGCAGTAGCCAAAAGCTACTTCAGTTCAAAGCAGACATTTTATAGCTGGTGAAAAATTCCTCAAGGGAGTTAGTGGTTCAGCAGATACTTTCATTTTTGACTGTTAATGGATGTAGTGTATTAATTAACTGCATGCTTTTGAATTAAATTAGATATAAACATTTTTTTTTCAGCTTCAGTGTGACTTCTAGAGTAGTTTTAATGAAAACAGTAAACTCATCACTATATTCAAATTCTGTAAGTTCTCACTTTCCTGTGTGCTGATCTCAGTGGAACAAGTAGCTTAATCTGAAAACAACCCAGAAGGACATGTTTTCCAGAAATCTGAGTCTCCTGGTTTTCCAGCATTGATTCTACACAGACACATTAATTTGAAGAAAAAAATCCCAAAAAGATGGGACAATAGACACTCATAAGTATGTGGATTTAATAATGGCATCAAAATACAAGGATGGCTGTACAAATAAGTAGATAGGAGGTTAGGAAAAATAGTCGCTCCACATTTTATTACCAGCATTCCATGTTTCCATGCAGTTGCCTAAAGCATGCATAGAGCTCCAAAGCCCTGGTGATACAGTCATGGCCTGGCCATGGTGAGACAGCTTAAAAAAATTGCCAAATTGCCTCTAAGCCTTGTGGAAGCAATCTGATCCATCAAAGCTATTTAGCACATTTTTTTTTTTTTAAAAAGCCCTTTTTCGTAAGGGCTTGAGATTCACAGTTATTCCCTCTATTCCCTCCACCCCTCTGCGTAACTGTGTACAATATACACACCAAGCTATACTCTCATTTCTAATATAAAGCGTAAATTATAAAGCAAGTACAATGAACAGCAAAACGGTCACCCAACAGCACAACAGATAAAGCTTGACTGTCAACAGAAATAAATTCCTCTCCGTTCCTGGCTCAAAACAGTCACTCCATAGCTACTTCTACATTCACTCTTTTCAGGGGCGTTCCCAGGCTTCAATTCCTAACTGTTCCCATCACCACCTGCATGGCGGTTAGCAGTGAGGACAGCCTTTGCCTATCAGTGCATCGTTGCATGTAGGAAGAAAGGTGATTTTCTCCTCCCACCTTTTACTGTTTTTCTCCAGATTATCGGATTTTGTCCTAAAAGGGACATTTGCCACTCCTGGGTTTATCATACATATGTTGTGCCCAATGGTTGAGCTGAAGCTTGTACTGAAGTCACGCGTGCCAATACTACCTCGGTGACTGAGGTACTACCTGGCTGTTTTCTATGTCTGAATTTCTCTAGGATAGGAGGAATGATGCGACAGGGATGTACAATATTTCAGTTATAATCCAGCAATGTCTGGTTACTTCAGTTTTCAACACCTCAAGCAGCAGATATAAGGTCCTTCCTGTCACATACCTCATTTCAATATACATAGTTTATAATACAGCACAGAAGTAATTTTCAGTCTGCTGTATAACAGAGAACTTTCAAATTAACATCTTGTCAAGAAATGCAAATATCACTCCTGCCGGAAAACACATAGGTTTTCTACTGCTATCAGCTATTCTCAAATAAATGAGCATTTACTCCAATAAATTCAGTAATCAACTTTTTTAATACCAGAAACAGCCCTTTTATGTGCAGATAGTTACAGCCACAAGTACTTAGCTATAAAATATTTGTATGCTGAACAAAACTAGCTAAAGGGATATTTTCATCCTCTCACTGGCATTCCCCTTGATTTTCTCAAGGTCCTGGAAAACCTTGCCTCTACAGATCCACCAGACACATAAAATTCTTATTCAATGTGAGATTTGGGGGTGATTACTTGTGGGCAGAACTTATTTACATCACTTAATCCATCTAATAAAAACAGACATTATAAAAATAAATTTTGGTGGTTTCCTCCCCTCCATATAAATGTAACTGCATTCCCTAACAAGGGAAAGTAGGAAGGAATAGCCAAAAGGAAATGACAGGCAAGGTCTGATTGTAAAGAAAACGGATGTCATAAATGTACACATAGAAAACTTGTCATCAATAAATACCAAGAAAAAATAGTTCACAGATTTTCTTCCCATGTTCTCTCCTTTTTACTCTCATGTGTCTCTCCTTGCCTGATAGATGTTTGGCACTGGGACAGCAGGGAGTTGACATCACTATTTTTCCCTTCACCACTCAGAAAACCATACCACCTCCCTTCTCAAAGACAGGAAGAATCCTCTGGCTGGATGGCTTCACATCACTAGTGCTAGATGATTTCCGCTAAAGGATTCGGAGTTACTATGCAGCAGCAACCCCTGGAAAGCTGTAGGGCTTAATGTTAGGGATATTCTTTATTTGGGATTTTAAATCATGCCAGAAAGGTACATGATGCTTTAGAAATACAAAGCTAAATCTCAGCTAAGCATCTGTAAGGGTCCAGTTCAATTCACTGCTCAGAAAACAAAGATCTTTTAGATACTTGGACTGACACTGGTTACCTCCTATTGCTGCTTTGTCAAAGAAAATGTATTTCTGTGTGTTGGGATGGTGTATGATGGACTTCTGTCCACACCAAAGACACTACATGATTGAAACACTCTTCATCACTAGAGCGTTGGCAGATGAAGAAAGAAATGGGAGCAAGGTGATAAGATCAGACAGTATGACAGTGGGCTTAAAATAAGACATGTAGTCATTTACATGTTTGCAAGCATCATCACAGCCAGAATTTCAAGGGCACGTGCCAAGAGAGACAGCGAGATAGCTTTGTATGACAGGAAGCTTGAGACACAACACATTTATCCATCTGAAAATTTAATAATCCAGTAGTCAAGTCTGATATCATAGGCAAATCAGATGTGGAGTCAGTCTGTTCATTGCTCCACCAGAGATCAAGGTTCTCCTGATAAGCTTTTAGCCTTCATTTGCAAGGCTTATGTGTTTTGTAAAGGACAGAAGGAGCCAAAACAGGGGGGAAAAAAGAAACCAAACTAGGGTAGCCTTATGAAATAGGTAAGTTATTACAGCAAAAATCTTACAGCAGCTCTCAGAAAGGTAAGATGATGTGTATCAAGAAAGATATTGTACACCATAAGTATAAAGTAGTAGGGGCCTGTGTGAAAGGTTTAACTGGCTGGATGACAGACAACATCAGTTTTAGAAAATTTAGTCAGAGCCCAGGAGCGTAAACCCAGAGGGTGGGCCAGAAAGAACAACAGGAAAGGAACAGTACCTACAGGGAGGCCTTTAACATGGAGATAAGCCTACCAGCTTTCAATATGTAAAATTGTTTATATTACAGCATAAATTAGAATCAGATAAGTTCTGAAAGACAGAAAGCTCAGCTGTGTTGGATGGCAGAGTGAAAATACTGGTTGACAGCAAAAAAGATATTAAAATAAATCTCACTGCGGCTCCTTACAGAACAGGACTTTACCCTTCAGCCTTGCTCTTAATCTAGTCACATGGTCTTTCCTTGGAACAAACTCTCCAGCTTTTCATAGCCCTGAAGACTTGTTGAAGGATCTGCTCCCTTCTTCCCAGCAACCTTCTCATCTCCTCTCCCACCACAGGCCTGATGCACTCAATATTTTTCTCATCTGCTCCTTCCACCCATAGCCCAGAGGGCTCCTTAGCTGTCACTGCTTAGCAGTTTCAAGGGAAGGTACACTCTCCTGAAGGAGAAGGTACACTCTTCCTTCAAAATCTGAGGCAGGAAAATGTAAATAAAGCACACAGATTCCCTCCTGTTTGCCTAGGAACAGTCCTCCTAACACAGCATGTGGTACCCATGCAGCAAATTGTCAAGCAAGAGAACATTTGCATTTTCCATCTCTGTGGGGGCAGCACAACTGGCTATACAAAATGCAAAGCAATGCAGAGATAAGAAGAAATACAGTTTAAAAGTAAGATATAATCAGGGTCACCGTTTCAGCTATGATAACTGGCCCCCCATCAATCTACTCCCACCTATAACAGCTACCTATTTGTTTATCATCATTTGAGAAAAATCCCTTTGGACATTTAAATTTTGGAAGAACTGTTAGTATAACTCTTAGCATTGAAAGGATTTTTAATGCATAGGTTATACTACAGCCAAATCCAGTGCTCCAAATGGTTCAGCACCTGACTTGCTGAAAATATAAAACCCAACATGAAAATCATTAGGCTTGAAACTGAAAGATGCTATGAAGCCAAAGGATTTGGTGAGTACAGACAAATTTGTAGGATTCAACTATTTCTGTGAGAGGGGCGAGAATGGTTTCTCAGAGCCTTAAAGGAATGTTTAGTAGCACAAGCTAGTCTCAGGTTTCCACAGTTTGCCAACACCCTTTTCCCTGCAAGGTATTACAGAGCATAGTAAAATAGCATAGTTAAATAGAGCATATAATAAATATAATAGAGCATAGTTAAAATTGCTGCTTTTTGGGAAGACTGAAATGAAGGCTGTAAACATTTCAGAGAGATGCATTACATAGTAACAGCGAAGAAATTTAGGTGCATTTGCCTCACCATTGCTCATATAAGGCATAATACATATATATATATATGCCTATAACAAACACTAATAGTAAATCAAAGCCATTATACAGCAGCAATAGGGCAAACAGATATCATTAGGTAGTCCATTTTTCCATTTCCTGACCTTTGTGTCTTTCCGGTGTAGCTACACGACTATGTTAATGCACCCTTTTACATTAGCTTTGCTTCAGTGATGTGCCAATCGTTGCACAAACCAGAATCAAAATGCAAGGGTTGGCCTCAAGGTCAACCTGGCAAGGTTTGGTGTTGGTGGATGGGATTGATTCCTGGTGCAGGCCTATTAGTTATAAGGCAGCAAAAGCGAGCAGCACGGTAACTGAGGTACTCTTGGTGTCTACAAAGTAAATGTGCAATTAAGAGCAGTNCAGCAGCAATAGGGCAAATAGATATCATTAGGTAGTCCGTTTTTCCATTTCCTGACCTTTGTGTCTTTCCAGTGTAGCTACACGACTATGTTAATGCACCCTTTTACATTTAGCTTTGCTTCAGTGATGTGCCAATCGTTGCACAAACCAGAATCAAAATGCAAGGGTTGGCCTCAAGGTCAACATGGCAAGGTTTGGTGTTGGTGGATGGGATTGATTCCTGGTGCAGGCCTATTAGTTATAAGGCAGCAAAAGCGAGCAGCACGGTAACTGAGGTACTCTTGGTGTCTACAAAGTAAATGTGCAATTAAGAGCAGTCCACATTTTCTAAGAGCACTTGAACAATCTAGGCACAAACAGATGGAAACTGGAATATGGGGAAATGATTGGAAGGAAATTCTTGGAGCTCAGAGAAAGAAAGGACAAAAATTAACAATGCTTCTTTTCTTCTCTTTTTGGAAGAAGAAAAAAAAAATGTTGTCTAATGAACCCAAAAGAGTATGCCAAAAGACACACACGTCGCATTTCCAACTAAATGACTGTATTTCTGTATGTGAACCAAACAAATTTCTGAAAAAAAAAAAATTACATTTTACCAGTTTTCTATTAGATCATTCCAAGTTTCTACACTGTAGGCTACTTATATCTAAAAGCAATTAGCTATCTTACATTCAACACATTTGTCTCAGTAGTTTGGCACAGCAAGTAATGAGAAACAGACATCAGATTTATCCATTACAAAAAGAAAAGATCTGAAAACATTTCCAATACTTTTAAAGGTTATATTCAGGTACATAAGAACAGGTAAACATGCCATATGGCCTGAACACAGAATCTCAAAAAGACAACTGTAAGGAAATAACAAGTCTCAACATGGTGACATCTTAAAGCAAGATAATCCTGCACAGCTTCACTCTGTTCTTTCCACACTACAAGCTTAAAGAAATACTTTTAGGATCTGCTTTCACACTATCACAAAACACGCCAAAGTCCTCAGTGCCTGCCTTTGCTGGTGTGTTACGATGCACATAACAGGAAATTTTTGAAGCAAAGTTAAATGTAAGAGGGTGCATTAACATATTTTTTGACTTGGTTACAAACATCAGAAGGAGGCAAAGAAGTGCTGCTGCAGTACCAGAGAGAGGCAGGACAGTCACCACTTCTCAACGGGTACTAGATGAAGCATTCGTTAGTAGGACAGCATACCCGCTCTTAACAAGCATCCTTATGTCCTGTGGACCACACCTGCTTCACAGAGACATGCTCTTAGTGACTGTGGTACCAAAGACTAAAAATCTCCACTCCTCATCTATTCAAACCCAAGGACGATAGTTATGAACAATAACCACTGCAAGAAGATAAACAATCATTCTGGTGCTGGTTTAATTTAAAGTAGAAGAACATCACTCTCTGCAGACAGCTGTCCCAAAAAGCCTGTTGTCCCACACTGGTCTGTTTAGGAAGCATTACTGCATTCATCAGTTCTGCTTGATAGCTAGACTCTGCTGCTGGTCTCCCAGGAACACTGTTTACTCTGAAGGGGTTTTAGGAGGGAAGGAGGTAAGAACAGGGATGCTCTTCTCCTCTACAGGCTAAAAAAACCGCTACTCTTCTGCGAAGGGATCCTACTGAGAAGGCTTCACCATGTCAGATGTCCTCTTTCAGGTCATCCACAGCACTTAATAACAGACATCTCTTACCTGACAGATTTTTATAACAAGTGGCTTTCATTCTTCAATTACTTTGTCCATGCAAAAGATCAATGTCTTTAATCGCACTAACAGGGGCCCAGATTAATCCAACTCAGGTTTGAGTATTTGATTAACCTAATTTAGGAATGAAGGTTGCCAAGGCTCCCTATACACTCAGAGGAAAGAGACAGGCTCCTTCTGAAAAAAGACTGAAAACCAAGTAAGTCTTTCCCAGGGAGGATTCACCTCCCCCTCTCTTCATCACCTTTTCAAGGAGTCGATGGCTGTTGGATCCTAGGTTAGGTATGTTAGGTAAGACAGGAAGGAGTCAGACCTGTGTATGAACCTCTCAATATATATAAGATTTTCTGTTATATAAAGATAAGTGTGCAAAGCACTCCTATGGGTGACAAAAAAATTCTGTTTTAAGTACATTTAGGTATATGAAATAGAAATACAAGGCATATTGAAAAAATATACTAAACTACTACCTGATTATTTAAGAATACTTTAATTTTCTAGGCAATAAAATTGCAAACTAGATTGTACATCCAGAGAAGTCAAACAAGAGAAAATTAAATACTCAGTTTACTGTATACACTTTATCTACAGATCTTTGCAAAAGTGTAATACCAGTAAATGTAGCAGAGGTTTACCAGAAAACCTGTGAAGACATCTTGCAAAATTTAAGAGACTACTAACAAAATGACAGAGTAAATATGAGTGGCAGAAAGATACCCAGTCATGTACAACATTTCCCAGAACTGTCGAGTACAGCCATTTCACTTCTCAGAAGCAGTCCCACGTTTCCCACTTTTCTTCCCCAGACTCCAAAGACTACTCCAAGAATTTTTTGCAGACAAAAAATCTCTTAATCTCTTACGATATGTGAAAGTTATAAAAGTTCACAACTCTCTACCATTAGGAATATATTGTACCTCCCACCATGACAACTGCTTTGCTTAAACAGTTTGTGACATCTGTAGTGTATATTGCTAGCAGATAGAAGAGTTGTATAATATGTTACATAGGTATCAGGCACAGCTTATTATGTATGCCCGCCCTGCCAAAGGCAACAGAAAGCAACCAAGCACAGACATCAAAAGCGAAATTTTCAATATTAACCTCCCTTCAGACATGAGTAAGAAACTTTGCAAATGAAAGGTTCACATGCCTATGTATCAAAGGATTTACCCTGCAGAGCCCAGAACTATCCGTGTAGTATTCCCACAAACTAAGCTTCCCTCTCTGCCTGTACACCCCTAAGTGCAGCACAAACATATCCACATACACACGCCACAAGATGTTCATTGTCACTATGACCTGAAAAAATTCTGTCAGCACCATGAGCACCATTCCCTGCAAAAGTTGTGCACCACTGCCCTCCTGCCTCTCACTATTCTAGACTGTCAACAAGGTCCATGCTCCTCTGTGCCATGTATCTCACATCACAGCCTAAGCCCTATTCCCTGGTGAATATTCATCTTCCTCTCCTTCCCATCCCTTTTCACTCTCAGGGCACATCTCCTCTTCCTTACTCGTTAATATTGCCACTCTACCCTCACTCAAAGGAAGGGATGGGGCACAAGGCCCCACTTGCTGTACTAGCCACAGGACAATCACTGGATTAATGCGGGGCAAAAAACAGAAAAACCCAGGGGGGAAGGAAGGAGGTTTTTTTCACTCATAGTTCCTTCCAGACCCCATGGTGCTTGACCCTGACTCTACACAAAGACAACACCTTAAATCTCCTATTTCATTAATTGCACCACTACACTCTGTCATGCTTCTTACTCCCATCTGTATTTCTTTAAGAGAAAAGTGATCTGAAACATCAGTATCTTAACCTCCTCAGGCAGTGAGGCAGGGCTGAGGCAGGTAGGTATTATTAGCAAGCTGTTGAGTATCAATGCCTACATCAGCCATTTCTTTGACCTACAAACAACAACCATAATAAACCAGTCTCTCAACCGGACATCAGCTTCAGAGCACACCCTTGACTCATCTTCTATCTCTCTACAAGTTCTAGAGTATTCCACGACATTTTAAAATTAATTGGCTACAGAGCTTCTGTTAATATCATATTATCTCCAGACAAATACAGATCCTGCTTGATCCTGCTTCTGATGGAATTAAAGGCAAAATTCCCTCCGATTTCAATGGGGAACAAAGTGACTTGTAAAGCAAAGGAAAACCTGTAGAGATGTCAACTGCAGTAAACAAGGGCTAATCCAGATGTGGAAAATTAGAAGCTTGTATTTTAACTAAAACACTTCAAATGTTGTCATCTATGCTACCACCTATTCCGTTGGAAAACGCATCAGGCAAACATGTAGACCAGAAAGCTGCATTTCAGGGCACAATTCACAGCAACTACTCTTAAAATGAGATCTCAGAACTTATAAACAAGTCTGCTATTTGATGGATGGGTTGAGATTAATTTTAAATATAATCGTATTTTTAGACCATGATCTCAGCAAGTTTTTTCCTATGCAATTATAATACAGCACCACACATATTTCAGCTTTTTAAAAGAAAAAAAAAAACAGCTCATGGATTTAAGCAGGAAAAACAGACAATGAAATATATTAATCATTACTACATGGGGTGGGTTTTTTATGTCTTTGGAGGGCAGAACAAAAACCGATTGTAAGTGTTAAGAGTTTGACTGCCACATTTAAGCATGCTTGCTCTCAACGGACTGAATTCATATGTCTGTATACTCTTCAGGAGATTATAACACCATTTAAAAAAATATACAAATATCTAACATTCGATATGTGTTGATTTTTTTTAAGGAAAAATATATTATAACACAGGTTTTGAGGACCAAGATTTCTTATGTTGCATTGAAAAGCAGTGAAGGAAAATGGATTTATGCTTCATAATGCCTCAGGTCCCATATCTTATTCTTGAAAATAATCCTGATGTTGCTAAAGAATATATACTACTGACAGAACCCACAAAGTATAGTTTAAAGGGTGAGATTTCTGTTCCTAGGCAGGTAAAACTAGCCTCAGATACTCATCTCCAAGCCAGATTGCTACTTACTCTTTGTTCTTTATTAAAAGTTGTTTATATTATGACTTTATAAATCATAACAAATTGCTACTATAATCATATTCATTAGAAAGCAGAGAAACTGGGTAAACCATTTGAAGAGGAAATGAGTAAATCTGGTATTATGGTCTCTGGTTCAGGAACAAGGTTCAGATTTTACAGAGAACATGTGGTGGCTTTATCTAGGGCACAAGAATAATCCCACATAAGACAATCCTGAGCTACACATTAAATGTTTTCTTGGGAACTGCTAGACAAGGTTAGATGAAAGGTGGCCTGCTAGTTCACCCCCTGGAAAAGAAGCATGGGCATAAAGCATATTTTCAAAGCAGAAACAGCCCAGAGTAACTGGAGGAGAATGAGATCAAGTAGATGAAGAGAAGAAAACTCGTGCAGGCTCCTCCAACCAAACATAAATATCCAAGAGACTAGAGAAACCCTGCTGACCACCTTCACCAAGAGAAACTGGACCTACACTAAGAGATGGGCAAGTCCCATCATGACAGTATGATTTCTGAACTTCACCCATACTTACTTTGCTGCTAGTACACCTCCAATACAACAACTACATATTACTGCATTGTATCACACAATCATATGCACAGGCATATACATCTGCTCACTTCACTGCACAGGGTTCCAATTTACTTTCTCTTTTACTCCAGTTTAAAATGGTTTGTGGTCCTGTGTTTAAAAGAGAGTTTTCCTGTGTTCATGAGAGTTCTCAAAGTGGAAGAACAACTGCAAAGGTGACTGGAAAAGTTATATTTCACTCACCCACAGAAAAAAGCACAAGAAAGCCTCCGTATGAAGGTTCAACCCATAGTTTAACTTAATCTTAATGAGGACTCCTAGTTAGACTTAACCCAAGGCCTTTTTCCTGCAACTGAATCCTCACAGAAGAGAAGTAATTACAGTTTTTAAACACTGCACTTTTAGTAAGGCCCAAAGGAGAAATTTTAAACCTATTTTTCTGGTAACAACAGCTCTGTCAAGGAAGTGGCCTAAATCCATCAAGGATTAGGTTCTAGAGCATTGCAATGAAAGTCTATATTTTAATTAGTTAGTATTTACAGAAGCTTGCAGAAGTAAGCAAGTAGGAAGAATATTTGGTTCTGCAGGCATTAAATCTGAGTTCTGGAAAAATGACCAGGACACATGCACTGACATACAGCAAGGTTGTGGCCACTTAAGCAGTCATACTCTCCCTGGATGTCTTGGCACAGGACTCAGTTCCGTTCTCCTAAGGACAATAAGAACTACTTGTTGTCCAATTCTGTGCACAAATCATTGAAGTACACTTTCCCTCATGGTTGCTACTTTTTAAATGGATGTTATTACTTGCCGGATCAAACGCTATTCATCTTAACCTTACGCAGTAGAACCAGGATATCAACAAGGTTAAAACTTGACTTTTGAACAGGTATTTCCATTAGGAGTTCTCAGGCGCCAGAAGAATTCATTTGTGTTTAAGACCTGCAAACAAAAGAGTCACTAATTTGACCAATTTATCACTTGTAACACATTAGCTTAATGGTCACATACTAATGTTTCTGGTACTTTTACTCTCTATATTAGTGATAAATAAACTTGATTCCTAGGTATTTTCCTAACCTTTAACTGGAAGCCGATTGTTTGTATTAAAGACACTGAGGTCTAACTCAGAAAGCATTTCTGGAAACAAAAAAACCCAGCCCTGTTAGCAGTGGAATTAATTAAGCCAATTTCCTGCAGAGACTGATCCTTCATCACCACCAAACACATAGTAAAGTCCCAGCTTTTTCCTGTCCATTCCTCTGCAAAAACACAGACAAAACAAAGGTAAAGACAGTCCTAGCAACTGTCCTGGCTGCTGGAGTGGGTGACAGACATGCTCTGTCTGTATTTCCCCCAGCCCTGACTTCAGTCTCCTCCTTCTCCCCAGGTCCTGAGACCTGTAGTAACTTAATTATCTCAAAGGCGACTACTCCCCTCTTGTTCACTTGGAATTAGCCAAGGGCTTCAAAAGTAATTAGGGATTGACAGATAGACAGAAAGAGCAGTCAGAGAAGTCCGATGAACCCAGGAACCTGGGCAATAATAAAATTATACACAGCCTCATCGAATTAATTGTTTACTCACACAAAACAATTTTCTTATATGTACAGGCCTGCAGAAATATGTGCTATAGCATATCAAAAGCCATGACAAAGACGTAACAGAAGTCTAATCAAAGCAACTTTGGTGGGAACAGGACCTTACCTAATACATAACACATTACTTTCTTTCAGGTTCCATCATTCCTATTTAGTATTTTGTCATACAGTGTCCTGTGTGTTCTCATCCTGGAGGAAAATTTTAGTTACAAATGAAACAAAAAATATATATATTTCTGTACGGGTTTTGTGACAGATTTCCAGCTTACTAATAAATCTAGTGTGAATTTTTTCTTCTATGTTGAATGAAGTATCAAGCGTATCATTTTTATTCAAGAAGCAAAGAAATTCATAGGTGAAAAACTAGTGTGAAGAATAGACTCATTTAAATTGTAATGTACAACACCCTCCCCCCGCAATATTTACTTTTAATTTTTAAATTTCCAAGGCAATTAAAGTGTATATTCACATAAGAGTCAGAGATAACGTATTTGACAGAGCTTTCCCAGTTTATTACAAAGTACTTATTTTCATTACACAGTTAGCTCTGTAAATGTTTTAATATTAATAAAATTAAACATTCATTTCTTTTAATTAGTCTTATCATAAAAAACTACACAAAATAATGGATTTCTTTCAGCCAGTTTCTCTACTGGCTTTAAAGAGATGCACCCATATTTTGAGAACATACTTAAATCTCCCACTAAAATCAAAATACTTGTGCATGTCAAACACAAAGTATTTCTGCATGTCATAGAAAGGCAAAGCTGCAAAATACTATGGAAGCAATGTAGATGCCCAGTATGGAAATCCTGAATGTTAAAACCATATTTGTATTTTATCAAAAGAAATCATAAAGCTTTTTATCTCAGAATTTTTAAAGGCCCGCGAGTTTCTATTTGACAACAGCCAGTACAGCAACAAGAGATTTTAAAGCAGCATCAAATATGTAAAGGTACACAGTGCAGACATTCTTTTCGATGTTCGGTGTACCATTCTCCAGTACAGACAATGGCCCGCACATGCAGGTGTGGTTCCATGTAAAACTTTTCAGTTCCTCTGCAGTGAATTCAGCCTAGGCCTGATCTCTCATATCTTGGATACAATGGAAAGACTACTGATGATTTCAGAGTTTGAAACAGATCCTGTCCCATTGGGTCATTTGGGATTCTTTTAAATTCCTAAATACTCAGTGTTATATTTTTAAAGCACGATCTTCACAGTCTTCTACTTCTGTGATACAGCAGGAAGAATGGAAAACTTGACGCCAACTTTCCTTCCAAATGCTTTTTCCTAATAACTTGTATGGTAGCACTATTTGGTTGTGCTTGTTTATTAACACCAGTCTTTGTTTATGCTGGTGTGTTTAACGCCCCTCATGCTTTCTGCCCAAATGTATAGTTATTTGCTTACAAAGCTGGCAGATTAACAAATACTGGCACAGGCTGCCCAGGGAGGTGGTTGATTCACCTTCCCTGGAGGTGTTTAAGGCACAGGTGGACGAGGTGCTAAGGGACATGGTTTAGCGTCTGACAGGAATGGTTGGACTTGATGATCTGGTGGGTCTCTTCCAACTTGGTTATTCTATGATTCCATGATATACAGACACTTGCTCCTCTGATTTAATCGGTGCTAGAAATAGGGACCGATGTAAACAGGAAGAGAGAATTGTGCCAGAAATCAATCTACTTCTTAATTTCTGTATTAAAACAGAACTATCACCCCAACCAATAACTATATTAACCTAATCTAGAAGACGTTAGGAGAACAAGGGCTCCGGTTCACAGTTTTACCTCTCCTCCTACCAGTCTCCCACGTGTGGCCTTTGCTGGTTCTGCCAGAACTTGAGCTTAAGCTCTACAGGACAAGCAGGGGGGGGGGTTCTTTCACGCTTGCAGGTTGGCTAGCCACCACCCCTTTTGCACCCAAATGGATTTTAGTAGCTATTCTGCCCAGCAGACAAACCTAGGACAAGAGTTGCAAAGTTCAAAACACACTCTTTACCTCTTTTTGGTTATCATTAGCAAAATGAAATGCAACACAAGTGCGTAAGGGGCAGCATAAGAAAAGGGGGTTGTAAAATACTTAATATTGGATACGTGAGAAGGCTGGGAAGTAGCTTGCAGTACAAATTTTACCTGTGAGCACCATTTTATAAAAAATAATTCCTATAACTGATTATTTTGTTCTTTTATTTTTGTAAAGAACTACATTCGAAAAGACTGTTTGAAAGGTTTCTGTACATTAAGTCCTAAATAAACCACAAGTAACAACTCTACATTAACAACAGGACAGGAACCTGGGACAGGAACACCAATAATTTTTCCCCATAATTAACTTGTGTGATTAAAACAATGAACTCTTCACATGCTGAACCCTAACTAAGGGGACTTTTTAAAAATAAAACATTACTGTATATCTTAACATAAACGCACAGCAAACTACAAAGACCATATGTCCTCTAGTGGGCACAGAAAGACCAAATATAATACCAGTCTCAAACAGAAGCTGATTTTTACACACGATGGATCAATGTAAGCCCTCTTCCCTAATGACAGACTAAATCCAGAGTAACATGCTGTTCTCTGTCTTATCTAAAGAAGACTTTTAAAAGCCAGAAATTATTTGCTGAACCATCGCTAACTTAAGTCCTAACATTTTCTAAGACCTTATACCAGTTGTGCCATAACTTTTTTCAGCTGCATTCCTACTTTTTAATTCCAGTCTTTTATAGCCTGGATTAAGATTTGGGCACTTGAATGTGGCTAATTTCTCTCTATTGGTTATAAAGTAACAGGATAGGAAAAGGGTGCTCTGTAATACCACTATAAGCATGACTTTACTCTGTTGACTCAACAGGGTATAGGTAGGGAAATTAATTTAAGAAACTAAATGAGCCACGTAAACACAGGGCTATGAATAGTGCTTAGGCCTACACATTAATTTGGAAGGGTCCTGTAGTCTCTGTGCCCAGTAAGTCTTCATGCTGCTAACAAAATCTGGCACTTATCGCAAAGGCCTTTTGAGTTGCATGTAGGCATATCTGCAAGGTCAGGTAAATGCCCTTGCAGGTACATGTTATTCAGCGCCATAGACTAAACTGTGTAACTGTGTCTGGTTTGATTTTCCTCAAGTAGTCCATGCTGAGTCTAAGAGAGAAGCAATATCTTTTTTTTTTCCTAAGAATGACAATAGAGGAGAAAAAAGTGCCCAGTAATATCTTGAAATATTATTATAAACTTGGCTCAACATGTTCTCCTCATGGGGAATAAGGAGCAGGGAGGTGGGGCAGAGGACTCAGGAAATCATTTTCTTCAATATAAAGTGTTTAAAAAGCATGCAAACCTACAATGACCTACATGATCTTTCGGGGGGATATTCCATTTAGTTTTTAGACTGTGGCCTAATTGAAATACATTTTTTTCCCAGACTAATAGAAGAAACTGCCAAATACCTCTGAAGATGTACTTACCTGATGCAATAGCTGCAAAATTCAAATTATTGTCATGTGAAATGTCAAGCTGTAACAGTTTCCATAAGCTATATTACTCAAGGGTTACTCTTCGTCAAAGAGTCTTCTCAGGACTCTTCACCAGATTTTGTAAGACTGTGCACTGTACATAACATGTACATCTGGGGAAGTTTCACATTGCATTTAGTGTAGAATACCGCTGAGTTTGCCACTTTGGAGAGCTGAAAGGAGGACTGCTGTTGGACCTGGTCACACAAATTCTCAGTTGTCATCATCAAGACGCTGCATCTATTTCCTCAGTAATTACAGCACAGCTTAATCTGCACAGAAGTTCATACACAGCTAAACTGCCAGTGCCTGAGGCTCTAACTGGTTACTACGAAGTGCAAAGCTTCACAAAGAAAGGATATACCCTCATGAAACTTGAAGAACATAATAACCCATTACACACATGGTTGTTCTCTGTGAATTCTTGCTCTTCACAGAATCAAAGTTATTTGGGTTATTAGTAACAAAGAAAAAAGTAGAAGCAAACACACAAACAAAAGCTTCAACCATAACATTTCAGTGACAGAAATAACACTAGATAAGCTTTAATGCATGTTCTGGCTCTCTTTGATAACGCATGACAACTCAGTGAACTAAACTGTGCAGGATGATGCATACAGCAGCAGTGTGTTATGCATGCACATCATCTCACAGGTTCCCCTGAGTAAGTGGTTAGTGCCAGTCATACATTCCTGCATCTCACACATTAGTGTCTACTGTGATGGCTGATTTGTGTGTCGTGATGACTCAGAATTAATTCACAGACAGAAGCTGCAGGTTTCAGAAAATGCCTTGTGAAGGTGAGTGGTTGATGCATTCTGTGCTTTGCCTATGCATGGATGCGTGCAACTGCCAGGTTATAGTTGCCTGCTGCTCCCAGGACCTTCTTGCTATGGTCTTATAATTAACTTGTCTTGATTCAAAAAGAATTCTTGGGCAGGCCACACAAAACAAAACCAACACTGACATCAGATGGATGCATAGCAGGTTACAAAAAACAGGAAACAAAACAGAAACAACAAAAGATCACTTCAAATGAAGCTTGATTGCACATGTTGTTGAAAAGGTGCTCAAATTACCTGAACCACTTTCTTTGATCTTAAACATGGACCGGGGGCAGCTGCAACAAGTTCCGAGCTTTGGCACATTCCATTATATGAATGGTAGTGAATTTATAATGGAATGGTATGGATGGTTTTTATAATCAGAAAAACACACTGACCTTAACACTACACAGGTGGAGCAGCATAATGACCCGCCAATTGTAAGCGCATCAATTCCTGGAGAAAAGTTCAATGAGGTTAACTCAGCATGTATCCCATAACCAACACAAGTGACATTTTAAAACATTGTTTTTTCCACAAAAAACCTGTTTGGTTTTGCCAACATTTGAGTTGCTTCACTGTTCCGCACTGAGTGTATGTATCTTACCCATATTAACACTGTACTATGTTATGCTCTAGAAGACCTGGGTGTTGTCATATAATTCAACGCTGAAATGCATGTGTTTAAAAATATAAGAACAGTGTTAACTACAATAAAGTTTTCAGACTGTATAAGAATAAGCTTCATATTAACTTAACTTAGAAATGGAATGAAAAGAAGGTACAAAAAGTAGAGAGAATATCAGTGGATCTCCAGCTTCACTGTAAAAAGCTCACATTGAGTGAACTTAGATGGGTAGCAGTCAGTCAGCATTTCTGCTTCCCATCAATTTATTGATACCCTTGGATACTAATAGAGACCAGAAACAAAGTTAATTTGAATGTACCATACTCAATTTCACCAGGTATCCAACATCATTCTAATAGTTTAGACCATAAAGTACAGTGAACAAATCTAATCAACTGCAACCAGTATTTAAAAAATCCACATTACAAACTGTACAGAGAGAACCAATGAAACAAAGAGAAATTTCAATCTGAATCTGGGAGAACTAATAAGCAGGGACAGAAGGCTCTCCAAACATGCAACAAGAAAACTTCACATTAAAAACAGTTTACAGTAACAACAAGAACATTTACACCTCTCTTGCAGCTCATTCTCCTTCTTCCTTTGTGACTGGGACACACCAACACTTCACAGCTCCTCTGCTGCACTAGCCAGGAAAGAACCTCAGCAATAGGACAATCCTATACCCAGATCTCCTCAGGTCACACACCTCTGGAAACTGCCATCCCACTCTAACATTCCTTTCCATCATCAGTTTCTGCTGTGTACTGAACATCATCTGAAAAAAGACCTTACAATAGCATGACTGAAACCATTACTAAAATTGTCAGTTCAATAAGATCACAAGAACAACTACAAGAACCAAAAATGAAGGGCGAGGTAGTGGATTTAGGAAGAAGCTCCACCATTTGGAAACATGGAGCTAAAAAAAGATGTAGAAAACACACAGTGCCATTTGATCATAATCATCTGAGATTAAAAGACTTCCAAACCACACAGTAGGCATAAAATTAAACAAAAGTACACGCTGATTTGTCATGTCCCTCTACTTTCAAAAGACTCTAAATCTCATTAACATAACCCACTTTAGTCCCAAATCTACTCTAAAGTCTGGTGGCCCTTTGTTTTTATTTTAAAAGCTAATTTACATCAGGAATAAAGCAAGGTGATCCCAAAGTTGGGCAAAGACACATAACCTTTGAAGACAAATAACACACACACACACACTCTTTTTTCATCTGCCCATTAGGAGTGCACACAGCAAAAAACCTTCTAAATAACCGATATTGTAAAACCACTTCTCACAAACACAGCCACCATGAATTTTCTCCAGTCACAGAGAAACTAGTTTCAGACCTAATAGTGTTGCCCATAGCAAGAATTAATATATAGTAGCATTTTCCTTGATGCAGTTCAGGAGTTCCATTTTCATAGAATCATAGAAACACCAGGTCAGAAAAGATCCATCAGATTATCACGTCCAACCATTCCCACCAATCACTAAACCATGCCCCTCAGGACCTTGTCCACTCATGCCTTAAACACCTCCAGGGAAGGTGAATCAACCACCTCCCTGGGCAGCCTGTTCCAATGACCAATGACCCTTTCTGTGAAAATTTTTTTCCTAATGTCCATCTTGAACCTCCCTGGTGGAGTTTGAGGTCATTCTCTGTTCCCTGTCATGTGGGAGAAGAGGCCAGCTCCCTCCTCTCTACAACCTCCCTTCAGGTAGTTATAGAGAGCAATAAGGTCTCCCCTCAGCCTCCTCTTCTCCAGGCTAAACAACCCCAGCTCCCTCAGCCATTCCTCATAAGGCCTGTTCTCCAGCCCCTTCACCAGCTTCATTCCTCTTCTCTTTACTCGTTCCAGAGCCTCAACATCCTTCTTTTGGTGAGGGGCCTAGAACTGAACACAGGATTCAAGGAGCGGTCTCACCAGTGCCAAGTACAGTTTTCCTGACAAGAGGAGATAAACCCACAGAATGTTACCTGAGGGTGCTCAGACTTCCATACCAAAGCAACGGGATGGCAGGCTAGTGCAAGGTATGCTTCATGCTTTCCCAATCTCTGTGGGGATGTTCACAACCTGACCCACAATGATGCTTTTCAATAAAGGGAAAGTTTTGGCCTCCGTAGGCAATGTAGAAAACCCACTCCCTCCCTTCAAGGCTGAGCTTGGCTGCAGCAGACAACACAGCTCTGATGCGTTGCAATAAATTCATTTTATCCTTCCTGTTCCTCAATGCATCCCACGATTACAGACCTCAAATCTGTTTGTGAAGGAGAAAAAGAGAAAATTGCTACACCTAAACTGCCTGGCTCACACAGTGCAAAACCCAAACTGAGTCATAGAAAGCATTTCTTGCACAGAGAAGGGATATGCTGTGATGTGCCGTTGCACATTTAAGCCAGAAAGAAAAATCTTGCTCAGGGTTTATAGCAAGCCTGACAGAAGCCCCAGCCATCAGCACCCTGTCCAGCCATAAACACCATACAGGGTCAGAGAGCTCCAATGCTGCACTGTGCCTCTGGCCACCTACGGTGTATTTGCACCCCAGCTCCCAGAGGAGTGGTACATGTGACTATATGTTTTCAAACCTTAATAGCGATAGATAGGAAAAGTGCTATATTATATACGACTATATTTACTCAGGGGTACATTTTTGTTAAATAATGTGCTTTAGGAATGTAATTATGGTTGAAGTGCACTTCAGGTAAATTGGAGAGCCTGTGATCAGATAGATTATCATCACCTTGATGAACACTCTTTTATGTATTTCTTTGTTATACGTCTCTTCTCACATATGAATTCCTGTCTTTACATTTAGATTGCACAGTTCCTACCATTTTTGTTCAGTTTTCACATGGCACTCGTACAGCACTTGCCCTCCTCAGTCCATGACTGGGGGTCTGCCAGTTGTTACTGCAGTAAGAGTCTTATTTTCAGTAAATGCACACGCAAACACATCATCTCAAGGGCTAGGAAAATTGCTTGTATCATGTTTTGAAACAGTACGATACAGAAGTGAGAGGAACAGACTAAAGAGTACAGCAGCTGTGTTGTTTGTGTCAAGACTACTTGAAGCCCGAGTGTCCATTCATTTTCTGGCTGAAAGCAACAGAAGTTTTCAACAAAATTAGGTCTGCACCCATAAAAGATGAGTAGATTTCTTCTGAACTCTCTGTACAAAATTAGCAAAATTCAGGTCAAAAGTGAAAAGTAGGGAGGAGAGTCCATCCCCTCAGCAGCAGAATTTTCCTGACCAATCCTTGTGAAAACACACGGGAATTCAAGGTGATTGAACTGATGTTTAGTTTTTCTCCTGATTTCATCTCTCTTGCCTCTTCTAACACCTTCTCTTCCATCACCCATCATTTAGCATTAAGATTTCTTGTTTGCTATCCAGCTCTGATAGGCTCAGCTGTGTCTCAACACCTTTCTCTTCAAGTTTCTTCTCTTTCTGCTGTTATTCCATTTGATTTCATTCTGGTTTGTCCCTTTCTGTATAGAAGCCATTGCTAGTCTCTGCAGCTGATGCTTGACCCTCCTCACCCTACTTCTTGAGTAGTGTCATAGCACCTCCTGGGTTTTTCTGCTTATCAAATAGGCATAGTAACATCATGTTTCGTATGCCATGCCCTGCCTGAAGATATCCCAAGATCTGCATCCTGCTGGTGCCTGCCATCTTGCTTCAAATCCCTGCTCAAAACCACTTTTTGCAATGAAGTGTTTTGGTAGTAAAAACAAAACCCTGATTATGATAAAGCTGGCATGCAAACAGCTAAAATCAATACCTGTTTTACATGTCTACATACATGTGCACACACGTACACATACATGACTACAATTCTACAGTATAGTTGCCTCCTCCTACTGCCTACACTTGCTATATTCCTTGCTCTTAGCCCATGAACTGTTCAATGCCTTGAGGTAGTTTGTGCAGTAATTAGTCCAACAGATCTCCGGTCGTGATGCACAGTGCTAGTTAGTAACAACTCAGTCTTTGCAAGAAAACCCATCCAAGGCTGAAAAATTACTGTACAAAAAAAAAAAAATACTCAACAGTTTGTTCTAGAAAACAAATACCTGAGCACAGATATTCACAGCCACAAGTGAATCCTGTGCTTAGCTCCTTAAAGGCTTGGTAACACTGGTGAAAGGGCCAATCTTGTAGCACAAAGAATGGACAACTGCACCCAGCCACACTAACACAAAAGGTATGCTTTTCTGTCAACAATAAACAATTCATTAACAATAACAGAAAAGCAGATACACTCTTTTTCCTGCAGATATGCTTTTCTGTTTCTCCATCCCTCCCTTATTCCTTCTTCCCTGAGAACATCAGGCCCAATATGCTGTTAACGAACAGTCACCTGCACACAGTTTAAGAATTGCTTTTGTACTGAAAGGATTAGAACAACATTGAAGAGATCAGAATGGCTTTTTTAAATGTCTGTAGGCTGATACTTGAAAGGTTTTTCAGTTGTTACAATGACCAGAGAAAGAAAGGCAGTACTGGTTCTTTATACCAGAAGGGTTTGTTCCTTCTATCTCAACACATGAAAACAGGTAAAAGAAACTCCCATACTTTCAATTTTGCTAGTTACATCTGCTAACTGAAGCCACTATTTTAACACACCTAGCTACAGCAGGAAATATATAAAATCCCTTTGAATAAATACTCAGTTTTGTGACTGCAAAACAAATACTATCAAATTCTCATATGTAAATTAGCTAAATATCTCACAAACCAGTACACAAATTAGACATTTTCTTTTCCCTTCAGCAGACAAAAAGAAAAAGAATGTAATGTCATTAGGAAAAATAATTAATATGTTAATTGAGGGTTCTAATTGCCTAGAGACAAAAACTTGGTTGCCTTAAAATCTGGCTCAAAATCAGAGTTACATCTGTTGTGGAAAGCACTCTAGCTTTTTCAAGCAAAGGCAGAAAATCTGTACATGTTAGTATAAAGTAAAACCTCTGATTGTTTTATACTAAAGGCGAATAAAACAGACAACAACACCTTCATGCCATTTTCAGGTGAGATCTTCCATTTCCTGATCTGCAGATCTACCACATTGTTCTCAATTTGCACCCCAGTCTTGCATGGTATGAGGTGATAATTTTAAAAACAAATAGCTGAAATCATGACAAATGCTATTGTAATATAAACTATATTATTTAGTAGATAATCTGTAAAGGTCCTTTCCAACCCAAACCATCCTGTGATTAAATGTTGATATACTAAGATGAAGTTTAGAACCAGGGTCCTGAACCAAGACCTTCTGTGAAGCAAGGGGATGTATGAGCGTAAAACAAACCCCATGACTTCTCATCACAAGGGGACATCTCAAACACATGCTCACCAAGAGCTTGAGATGAACAGAGGCCGAAGAGAAAATAAAATAGCATTCACTACTGTAGTAAGCTGTGGTCACAGGACAGACCCCAGCTGTTCATCTCATCTACAGGCATTGCAGAAAGGAGGAATTATAAAAAGAGGGAATGGAAGCAGGATAATAGACTATTTCCTTTGCCTGACAAGCAGGAAGAACAGCAAAGAAGAGCCTGCAAAGATTAACAACTGAAAGAGGGGCAGAGAATTACAGATTTGTGTCCAACAAAGACTGATCAACAGTGGTACTGAACTCTTGGTGTGGAAGGAAAGATGGCAGGAAGGCTTTCTACAGGTCACTCATTCCTATCAAGATAAACAGCTGTTCGCTACATTCTGTAGAAACCGGAGCCAACAAAGCAAAAAGGGGGCAGAAAGAAAACATATTCAGAAGAATATGCTATGTAGGTAGAGGATGCTTTCATCGGTACTGTGGATAGATACAAAGTGAGGTACATCCATTCCTACAAAGGATATTGCAGTACCTGAGGCCCCAGGGAATGAAGCAATGGACAATGAGGTAAAGAGCTCTAGAAAGCTTGTCCTGCAGACCCCATCTCAACGAATCATTTCCAGCATAACTTCCTATACTTGATGGAGGGATCAAGTTCTGACAGAGCAAAAAATTCTTGTTGCTTTGATGAGCCTCTGGAAAACGAGGCTTCTCAGCAACCTCTCCTTCCTTCTCTGGATTTTGTCAGGCTATTCACCAAATTCCTTGTCTGTATATATAACACTGCGGCTACTGATAGCGTGCAATGAAAACTACTAGTTGGTGGTATTGCACCAATAGGCAAGATTTAAGTTAGGGCTGAATCTGCATCATCAATGTTAGTTGTCCTCTTCTCATATGTGGTGAAAGAATGCATATGTCCATTTATACCTAATTTTTTTGGGAAGCAATGACATATTCCAGATGTGGTCCTGTAATGGTTTGATTTTGGCCCCTTTAAAAAAAAAAGTCAGATTGTGGCTGAGGGAAAAAGACTACAGATACCAGCATATTCCACACGGCTTCCTTCTACGTAAATAAGGGTGTAATTGGGGGTGGGGACACACCTCCTTTTCCGGGGCCGAGGGAGCCATCTTCTATCTCTCTCGGTCTGGCCAGGAGCGGCATAGAGTGCTGGTGGTGACTTTGCTATCTAAGGAGCGTGGTGACCTATTCTATTATTATTAGCTCATATTAATTTGTTTTCTGGATTGTTAACTTTCTTCTGTGATAGGGGGGTTTTCCTATCTTCTCTCCGGGAATCACTGTTTGCTTCCCTACGGGGTAGGGGCTCTTATGTTCTGATTATTGTATATGTAGTATTTTAGTTGCATATTAGTGTTAATACATTATATATAATCACCTAGTTTCAGCCTGCTTTGTTCTTTAGTATTCTCAGCCCTTTTCTTTCCTTCTCCTTATCTCCCCTGGATTCATACAGCAGGGTTGGGGGAAGGGAGAGGGGCTACAATTTACTGTGAGGGGTTTGGGGGAGAGTTTTGACTCAAACCATCACAGGTCCACAGATATTTTTTTGATACTTATTCCACTTTTTTCTTTTTCTTATGAAATAAATTTCATGCTGATGTCAGGCACTGGCAGTTCAGCCACTGGGCAGAAAAAACTTCTGCAAGTTGTGGGACAGTTACAGGAACAGCATTGGCCAAAGTCCTCTTAGAGCTCTGCTACTGGAACTCAATACTGCTTGGAGCAGAAAACATTTTGTTTGACAAGGTGGAATTGTGTACACCACCACATCTTCAGATGGAGCAATTTCTCATTGCTCCACTGGCTCCAATACACTGTTTGAGGGGAGTGGCTTTAAGTCCTCAGTCTTTCTCTGACAACTGTGATTTTCCTTGTGACTTGAATCTGAATTGCAGTCCTAAAGGATCAGTGGAATACTAACACCTGCACATGAGTTAATGCTTACCAACTGGTTTACCACAGAACAAGCTGCAAACATCAAGCATAAGGAAAGGAGACCCATCTCCTAAAAAAACAGGCAGGAGTGAAGAGTCAGCATTCACATCCCTTTATCCTGTCTCTACAACTCTGTGCTTACTCACACGTGCAGTTGCAGGGTCTACTTAGAAACATCGTTTTGCTAGAGCAGAAAGAAACAAGGGAATAGAGAAGACATGAATGAACAGCACACATCACAGTCATACAGTAAACTATTATGGTATTTTGTACTCAAGCAGGATGTTAAAGCTATTAGACCTACTACAGGAAAGGAAGAAGAAAGAAGATTCTATTCAGCGATGACTAAATAACATTATTTCTCTCTGACTGCAACAAACCACTAAAGCTCGTGTCTTCAAAAGAGTGTGCTTCAAGGATACTGGATTGCTGCTGGACCCCTCTGAAGCTGGCAATCTCCTCAACTTGTCTGACGAATTGTGACACAGAGAGATCCAACTATTAGCAGCACCAGCAGCATCTTTGCCCAATTGTTCAATGCAATGTCCAGTAGCTGCAAGCAACAGCTTCCATTTAATTGGCAAAAAAAAAAAAAGCAAGCAGCAAGCCCAGCAATAACAAGCTTCTACTGTAAATGATAAGATACCAGACTCTTACTCCCATTTCTAGTCCACCACCAGAAATCTTAAGGCTATGCTGCCATGATGCTAACCCTCCTAACTGCTATGCAGGCAGCAGGCAAGGCTCAGCATCCTTATTATTTCATTGGAATTACTCTTCACCCACTTTCATCCTCTTTTCACTATGGATATAACTACAAGCAATAAATCAAAAAACTGGCACCACCTATGCCAAAGTCATGAATTTATTACTGCATTAAATACTGGGTTTGGACAGTTTACTAAACATGGAAGTTATCGTAGATATGTGTAAGAGCAGACCCACAATATAAAGGGATTTTGCAAGCTTTGAGCCAGGCTGTGAAACACTATCTTTTTATTTGCTTTCCCATAAACACATAGGCATAGGTTATCACAAAGGCATCTGTGAGACATATTTAAAATTACACCATTCACTTCTTCACAGAAATAGATGTTAAATGAAGAGATAAAAAGAAAAGATTGAAAATATTTTTTCCTCCTTAGCAAATGAAATCAAAATCTCAAACCAGAAGCATTATCTTGTAACTGGTTTGCTCCAGCTCACTCTGCATACTCTTGGGGACTACCAGCTTCAAGTGTCAGCAGACAGTCTTGAGAACCCTATCTATTTCTACAGATAACCAGTGCCATCTCTGAAGTTACAAGCAAGCCAAATATCTACACAAGCTGGATTTTTCTACACAGATAAAATGTGACAACACAATGACTGCTGGATACTAGTAATCAATCATAATTTATCCAATAGTCCATTTTCACAGCATCTCAAGCTGGCTATAAGGTAAAGAGATTTCTATACCCAGTAAAAGTGATAAATAGGACAATTGCTCAGACAGATAAAAAGCGACACTAGGCTTTATAAAAGGCTACTTAAGAAGGCAAGGGCTATTTCTCAAGCAGACAGACATGAGAAGGACACATTGAGAAGAACACAACACATTCACCAGAGAGAAAAAAAAAAAGCAGCTTATCTTCACAGGAATCTGCCCACAGGGACAATAGCCTAGTATATCTCTGCCTTCCTTACTGTTATTTCCTATGCTGGACTAAGAACAAGGGGTTAAGTCAAAAGAACTTTTGAGTATAATCTTTTCCAAAACAATAGTTATTTACTCAACTAGATTTCAACATTTCTGTAGAATTAAAAGACAGTCTTTCCCAAAAAGTTAAGCAAATATGTAATAATTTTACTTTTTTTTCCCAGAGGAACTGCTTAATTTCCTCTTCCATTCCCTCTGGATCCACTTAAGATCACTTCTGTATACAAAACACCTGCAGTGCCATGAGGAAGACACTAAGATTGTCTCATAAACTTACAGTTCATATGACCTTCATGGACTACAGATTCTCTAAGAGTTCACCAAGGTCACTGAACTGACCATAGCTGAGCTGAAGAATTAGATAGTATTCATTTCTGTCTCTTCATGGTTATCAATCTTATAGTAATCAAAAAACCCATGCAAAGCAGGAAAAAAAGAAATGCATCTTTTCAGAGAGAATTCTGTAACCAGTAACAAAGAGAAGAAATTCCTACCAGTCCCTAAACATGCCCACTGTCAAAGGAAACTACCACTCCAGATGAAAAAGTTCCCTATAAAGGAAGATTAGGTGTTGAACTTGAAAGTAATTTTGCATGCATGTTTCCAGCATCCAGTGATTGCTGTACTACAGAAACCTCCCTTGTGTCTTGATACTTTATGCCATTGGTTCTGTGCCTTATTTGAACCAAAAAGGCTTGTGCACTTACATCTATAACTTCTCCCTGCTCATGCCCCTGTTGTCTACACTTGGTGCTTACAAAGGCTCCGAAGACTCATTGTCCTAATACAGTATCTTCTCTCTTTGCTTGCCCCAGCCTATGACACTAATCATTACATTTCATCCTCACAGACAAGTTTAAAAGCCCTGTTAAACATCCTACTCATTTATAGCATTGCTTTAGTACCTTGAAAATTAGATTCATCTACTTCTCTCCCTTTCCTCCCTCACCCCCCAAAAAATCAGTGGTGGTCAAAACCCAAGCCATTATCTGATATTTGTCTCATCACACTGATTGGACTATGTCTATAGTTTAAACAGCAAACTACTATTACAATATTTTTACTGGAGTATAAGTAAGTATACAAGACTGTCTTTGGCTCTTTCATAATTGAAGACAATACGTGAACAACCATGTTATTTAAACAATCTCATTAAAAACTCCTCCAGTATAGTCATTCTTTGGTTACACTAGTTGCCAAGATGAAAGGATCAGTATTCTATTTGATGCCAAGATTTCATACCACAGAGTCTTCTGACCCTAAAGAACACCAATTAGTACATGGTAAAAAAATAAAAGTCAGATTCACAATTCTCATTCCTTTGATTCAAATCAAAGGGTTAATCCTCTCTTTCTTAATACAACTCATTATGCATGATCATTTCCTTGTTTTGGTTTCTTCTTCTATTCTTTTGGTGTCATTAGCTGACCTAATGAGATGATTTGGTACAGTAAGAGTGCTCTTTCCTCTCCTGACATTAAAAAACTCTGAAATTGCACATGGTTGGATCCAAAGGTACAGTTGGAATTGTCTTCCAGTAACACAAAAAACTACACTGTCTTATGCAGGCTAGTCTAAGTCTAATCACAAGGTCTGTTAAAACTAAGACTAGTTCCATCTCCAGACTCCACATCATTGTCTGACCATAAACACTGGGGCCAGACAAAGGATTCTGCAGATTCCTGTGGACTGTGACAGAAGATCATACTGAGTGCTGTATTAGTCTCAGCCCAGCCTCATCAATTACAAGGACATGGTCTGTAGTCCTCTAAAAGCAGAGTCAGTTGATGTAGACAGCACTACACTGGGCTTTCTTCCGAACCTAGCTCCTGCAGCAGTCACCGTGCAGAGAGGGATTGGGCAGCAGATGAAAAACTCTGTCCAAATCTTTGTCCACCAGACAGTCAGGGAAGCCAAGCTGCTGAAGATGCTGCGTATGGAAGTGATGCAATGTCCATTTTAAATCAGAAGATGGGGGTTTTTTGCCCCTCTCCCTCCGGCACTGCGCTTCAAGCCTGGCCATTTGACTTGACACAAGACATCAGGCATGCTTTTTGAATGTCATGTAGCACTTCAAGATCACATTCCCTGGGGGCCACAATGGCTGGTAGCTATTATGGCTCTTACAATGCATGCCGTTAACTGGAGGGTTTGAACTGAAGTGGCTGTCTCCTGGAAATAGTCCATCTACTCATTTATCCAGCCACTGCTCAAGCAGGGAGCTTGAAAAAGAAGAGGTGCTCAGGGCAGTCTATTGCCTCTTAAGCAGCCCTGCCCTTTTCTTTACATTATACATACACTGAATTTGTGTTGATGACAGTTCTACCTGATGTACCAGCCCTGATCTCCAATGTGCATGTTTACCTGATGGTATGCGATTGTTGCAGCTACGCAGGTTTGCAGCTAGAACAGCCTCTGCAGAATGCAGTCTGCAGAGGCGGGTAATTTTAATGTATATTACATCATTATAAGCAGACTTAAGAACTAAATCCTGGAACCAGCCCATGGTATTAATTCTAATTTAGTTTGGGCCCAATTCCAAATGGGTGACTACGCATGCAAACATTCTTCTATATGTACAATTGGCTGTTACGAACACAAAATTATTTCTTGTGCTCATGCATGCATAATTTACACACACTAATTTAGATACAAGTAAATCCCTAGCAGAATTCTAGTGATCGGATTTAACTTGGAGACTGCTGTTAAAAAAAAAAAAAAAAAAATCAAATCACAGTAGTATATTCTTTATCCACATAAGAAGGAAGTAACTGAGAAATTCATTGCTGTTTCTATAACTAAAAAAACCTTTAGTCTCAACTTATCATTTTTTCAGCTGACTGCTGAATGTTTATCCTCCCCCAAGTCCCCCAGTTGATCTCCCCCAAACAACTTAATTTCTTCTAATACATATTCCATATTATGGTATATAAGCATAATCGTCTATTTAAAAAAATCAGCAGGATGTGAAGACTGTTAAGTAGCATGCTTTTTATTAGGTGTGCCTGAGTTTCACCTTTATATACGAAAAACCTTTTCCAGGAACCAACACTTGGCTTTTCAGTTTTGAAGTGAAACACCAAAGAAGTGACACACGTGAACCATAACTGACTAATGAATCATGACCTAAGAAAGACCTAACTTGTATTGAGGAAATAAAGACAAAAGTTAAGCAAATTGTGCTGATGAACAAGCTAAATGGAATTATTTTTCTCGAGGTAATTCTCACAATAAAGTTGTATGTGTCCTTCCAAAATAAACTAATAAACACTGATGACACATATGCCAAATCAGCTGTCTGGAATACTGTATTGTATAACAAGATCATATAGGAATCATGGAAAATCACTATCAAGCTTGCAATTGGCACAGGATTATCCTGGAAATAGGATGTATGCAAAGACAGACTGGTTTTCCCCTTCTGTCACCTTTCTTTAAAAGGGAAAGCGGGTATTTTTTAAGTTACAAGAGATAAGGAGAATTTCACATTTTGGAAGGTACGAAGCTTGTTTGTTAATAACTCACTTCAACCAGCCTGAGAATCCACTTCTATAAAAGGTGCTTGGAAAGGTGATTATTTTCTAAGTCATATAAACAAGATGTTAATTTCTAAAGTAGAATCCAAAGACTGGTGTTCATTCAAGTTGAGTAAATTTGTTCTACAGCACAGGTAGAACTAGTATAGTTCTATAGTGCAGGTAGAATCAGGCCTTGTATGTGACAACAGACACATATGGGAAGTGTTTTTGAAAATACCCTCTCATGAAATAGGTTTCCCAGAGCTACCGATTCTGCATGCAAGCAGCAAAATATGATCTGGAATTTCCCTTGCCTCCTTCATTGGCCATCATTACTGTCCATGGAGATCAGAAGATGCTCAGAAATGTAATGACAGACTTTATATTCAATTCGCAAAGGTAGATTTTACCTTACCAAAGATATGACAATTTCAATACAGCAACTTATGGCATATTCTTAACTATATAAATAAAACTATCAAAGCTATTACTACCTATTAAAGCAGTTATACACCTGTTTGTAATCAAGCTGGCACTTAAGAATACAACAAACATTACTTGTTAGAGTTTGTTACTTATAGGATTTTGGGCAAATCTGCACTGGCAGTTTCATTCTGCATTTCTGCCGTTTTAAGGAAGTAGCAATGTGAAAAAATATTTATATTACCATGTTGTATGACCCTTGATTTATTTTATATATATAAATAAAATGGGTACACACATCTATGTGTGCATATATACATGTATCCTTGTCGGTATAATTTATACATGAAGTCTCTACAGATTTCTTCTTTTTTAATTAAAAAGCACAGCATACCATGAGAATAGCTTATTAAAGTGAGACTGTAACTTAAAAGATAAAGTACTGATCATTAAATTAACTGAAAGGATGCAGTTTTCTACCACAGAATATTTCTGATCATTTCACTTTACCTCAGTTGATATGTTATGTCTGGAGGTTTCTCCAGCCAACGTGGTGGGTTTAAGTCTCTTTAGGTCTCATCCAGAGGCAATAAAGGTTGATCTGAGTATTACAATACAAGAGCATTGTAAATATTTGGCCAAAATCTGCTGTTATCTGTTTTGGAGTGTTCAATGAGTTCTGGGCCGAGGGGATAAATAGCAGAGTCAGTAACTAAGATGTAATTACAGCTTTTACAATATTTGGTACTCTTAAAAAACGCAACCCTGGAGCTGTATTAACAATAAAAGTCTTTCCTTTCTCTATTGTGAATTTCTAGCTTTAATTTTTCAGAGAATCTGGAAAAGGTCAACCCTAAAGGCTTAGAAGTCACAAGACAATTAAAAAAAAAGATTTTCTTCCCCACAAGTGTCATTTTTTCAGAAGACAATTTCTTGGTTCTCGTTCTTGACTCATGTTATTAAGCACTTGGGATGGGCAATAAAGAACGGGAGATAAAAGAGACCAAGATGGAAGTGCGGAGCCTGCAGATAAAGCGATTTGGCTTGTGCTCTGCACAGTGCAATGTAGAACCCCATATCAACTCAGGTGGTGCTCTCTTGGTTTTCCCCCTTCCAGTTTCCAGCACAGATGAACCTGAAAGCCAGGCAGATAAAGAACGTGAGCACATCCAGAAAAGACTGAATGAGGCACACAGAAAACCTTAAAACCTGTGCCACTCATAGAAACACCTCTTTCCCTAGCCAATTCCTGTCTTGCAAACAGAAAAAAGGACAGCACAGCATTTTTTATCTATCAACTGTAACTTCAACTAAGACCACACTGTATAACAACTTCTTCAGGCTAACAGCCCTGTTGGAAGAACACACAGCCAAAAGGATACTCTTGATCGATACAGATTTTGGTGATGGTTACTTTTAAAATACTCCAGGCCTAAGGCATTTCTCCTTTCTTTCATTCCTGTTTTGGTTTGGGTTTTTTTGATTCTTGGAGACTGACAACTGTATTGCAAAACAGTGCATCCCACTGAGACTCATCAAATGCCCTCAGACTGGTAAAAAATATCAGCCTATATCCTGCAAACATCTGTACAGGTGAATAACTAGAAGCACGCCTGAGTGTAAAGCCATTTACTTGCCAAAATGTTTGTAAGAAAGGGCAATAGGTATGAAAAATATGTGAAGAAACAATATTAACAGTTTATTACTCAAGCAAACCTTAGCGGAATTTCATGTATGGCAATGAAATGACACTCGATTACCTCAAGTGCCTTCCCATTTTTAAACTAGAAAAAGCTCCTTCATTAAAAAAGAAGTGGCTTCACTGTCTCAGAAGATGTTTCCAAAACATTATCACAATGGAAATTTTTAATAAAATAATTATGAGATCACACATCGATTTCTTACAATTCTTTCTTCTGCAATAACTGTGCTACTAAAGAAACATAAATACACTGAAATTTACTGGGCATTTTAATCTACTTTGTCACACCAAGTTTACATCCACCTGTAGATTTAGAATCGTAGCAATTACATCAGGATAGGAGTAATGCTATGGAGTAGGGAATTAAACCCTTACATATTCTACTCTAGCAGAAAGTAGAATGAGCACTATATTTTCCAAAGGCAAAACCTCCATGATTTTTCCTAATAACAGTTTTAATTACACATTAATTTATTGTGAGTAGCTACAAGCAATGAAATTTCAAGATATCCATTTGGCACAGAGATCAAAAAGAGTCCTTTTGGCAAAAATTATCCAGATTTTTTCATTACACTTCTTTTTATTTTTCCTACTAGTAGCCATATTTTAAGAAGTATGTGTCCACATATGAACCAGATATAAGAATGAAAAGTAAATGCAGAAAACTGGAAAAGCTTCCCATTGGATTTAATCAGACTTGTGAAGATCCCAAGGACAATACTGTAGCAGTATCAGAAACAATGGACAGAATCCAGACTCCACTGTAGCAGCAGTTACAAAAACACAGGTGAAAAGAAAATAACTGCTTAAAAATTCTTCATTTAAAAAGAGAAGACAGAAAATAGAAATATGAATGATCCTTATTTTATTAGCAGTGAAGTGCACACCATGTTAATCTGACATTCTGCAAGCACTCAGAAATAGACCCCTTGCTATGTAAGCACTGATCCACTGCCCTTGCTTTAAGGCCACCTTTCATACCTTTTGAAATAATTCTACCCTCTGAATTATGAGTGCTCTGACCTCTGAAGATAGCAACAGAAAGTCTGTCAAAGCCCAACATATATTCAAAAGATAATACGATAAAGTGTGACAAAACTCCAGTTCTCCTTGAAAAAATAATCTCGTCATGTAAGTCATGACCATGTAAATCCTTGTTACCCTCTAAATATTTTTATATTTGGAATCAAAGAAACCACAAAGTGTTTCCAAGATATTTACACATCTTCTTTTGAAAAGGTCATTTACTCATAAGGGCTATAAGCTGATAATGATGAAAAATGGTTTTGTTTCCCCCATGCTTACTCCAAAATCAATTCTGATCACTTAGTAGTCCACCACCACTGATATACAGCTTTAATTATGCCATCACACAGTTATCACTTCCCATCTCACGCCCACTTGCTTACTGTGCCAATAAACAGAATGGATTCTAGCTCCCAGTATTTCCCATAAGAATCAACTCTGCTTTACTGCTGAAGCCATTACAGATTCTTATACGTTACAGACCATTATGAATCCCATCTAATTAAGATACTCTGAAAAATGACTTACTATTGGTAGACTCCAACTCAGATATGGAAATATCCTAATTTTGTCTTAGCAAAACCCAGTAAGTCAACAGACTTTCCTCAGAAAGTCCCCCAAGTTCCTTGACAGCTACAAATCATTCACCAGGGAGTTGGGAAATAGCTTTTGGGGTTTAAATTTTTTTTTAATAAAATCTTAATGGATGCTTATTCTTGAGATTAAATAGGACTTAAAAAACACATTACAAGTCACAGCCCTTAGCTTATCCTCCTAGTTAGTACAATTCAGTTAGCACTGGTTAAGACCATACTGAGTCACGCCAAATGTACCCCACAATGAACTGTCTTCATTCTGTCCACTTACCAAGAGTCACACAGATACAGAGAATACACATATAAATAATGTGTTCCATCTAACAGCTTTTTAATGAATTGAGCACACAGCACAGGGAAAAGGCACACAGCTTTCACAGAGTCTTCAGGACTGAAGGTCACTTTCTGATCACTAGCATCTGGCAGACCAACATCTCTCTTGGTGTGCAACAACACAAAGGCACTTGACTTTTACATGAAGCCTCCCTCTCTTTGCTTACGGTATTGATCCGGGGCTTCTTTTATTTAATTGCATGTTGAATTTTCACTGGGGCCTTTGTTTCGCTGGTTTGGGTGCCAGATCTTTTTTGCCTCTCAAGCAGATCAGGAGAATGCACTCAGGGTTGGCAGCTCTTTGTCAAAGTCCCCAGTTCACATGCTTGCCTCTTAAATTGTCTTTTACTAAACCAATCTCTACATCTGGTGGCCTAGAAGCCCCTGTTTGTGAATGGAAAGAAACCAACTGTCACGTGTAAAATGAAACCAGGATTTCCACAAGTCTGTTTCCTGAGATAGAGGCTACAGAGCTCCTGAAAACTTCCTTTTTCACAGAATAACACAAATTGAATATGTTTCTCCTTTACAAACAATAACACAGGCAATTTAAAAACTAAGATACATTAGTCAAAAAGAAAAGTAGGCCACAGTGTCTTCTGGTAACTATTCTGAGATTAATAAAATTGTGGAAATTAATTTGGCCCAAGTTCACCATATATTTAAAGCCAATTACAAAAATTGGGCTACCACTAATTTAAATGTCAACGGTGCAAACACCGAGCTTTCCCTTTTTCTTAAAATTACAACTTGCAGACACCACAGAACTACTTTCTTACATGCATAAAACATTTAAATTAGCCTCATTGCTATCCCTTCTCTCCTTTTAAAGCAGAAGAGTGATTTGTATGTCCCCATGGAAAACAGGAGTAGCCCACAAGAGAAAATCCAAGCTGGTGATTTTATAAATTTCCCAGATTCGAAGTTCTGCAAAGCAACGCCAAGGCAACAGAACCCCCAAATTAGAAAGATGTGAATAATCAGAAGTGATCAGACTTTGTGACTTGCTTTTGTTACACCCTCATCTTTGTTGCTACCACACTGGCACTGAAAGAAAACAGAAATCAAGGCACTTTGCAAGCTGACCCTAACCCAACAATGCAGGCTGGATAAAAAGCAGTCCCAGGAAACTGCCCAGGAAACAATCCTCAGTATCTCCCAGTCAATCTGTATGACTTGAATGAGGATTAAGAGACCATCCCTGGTACAGTTATTAATCTGGCATCCCAACAGAATCACTGAAGCCTGGAGCTGCAGTGTGTAGCACCATGCACCTTTAGCTTTGCTCCCACCCCAGGCATGCAGTCAAGATTCAGCTTTATGGGGTCATCCAAAGGCAAGGTGCTACGTTTCTTCAGGGCTGATTTAAAGCCCTCAAAAATAAAGCAAGTAAACCAAAATGTTTGGGCCTAGAGAGAAAGCCTGCCTTAGAACACCATGTGTCTACTATGCTTCATTTCAAAATGCAGTTTAATGGCTTGGGTTCAGCTTTTTTTTTTATCTCCTCACAGAACCCGCAAGCCTAACCAATGATTTTGCCTGCACCATTTTTTTGTAGTAAAAAGATGGCAGTACCTGGTGTGGATCGCTCTACAGGTCCAGTGGGAGTAAGGAAATCATTTAATTGGTAATTAAGCCCTAAAGGACAGATCTGAAAGAAGACATCCTAGGTCTAGGCTAGGTAAAATTTAATTCAGTCTCTGAATGAAAGAAAACTTCCCTGATTATATTACTGTAGATGCTGAACTCACCTTCCACAACGATAAAACATTTTTGTGCAAATCTCACCGAAGAAGTAACTGTGAACATCACAGACGAGTCATTCTTTTGAGGAACTGTCACAACAGGGAGTGAAAAAGTAATACAAGAACACCAGTGTGAACCTTTTTTAAGTGCCTCCTACAAATCATGGGGGCGGTAGAAACACCGGTAGAAAAAGATAAAACTAGGTGTTATTTTAAGTTTGGATTTGAAAGTAAGTCGTGTTGAGATGCAGGCAATTATTTTGCAAGTGATATTTGAGAATAGAGCTTCTTCATCTTCCTGTAGCTTTCCTCTCTATACACAAAGATTATCATCATCCAAGTTATGCCTATGATCTGAGAACCATAAATCCAGTGTGATCTCTGACAAACATGCCTACAAAATGCAGCAACTCCTGGCACATACGGAGCAGGAACCCCTGTGTGATTTCCCACCATCCCCGAGGATCCTGTGCTCTGCAACCCATGCCCAGTCAGAGCAGCTGGCTGGTGAGAAAAGATGGATAAAACTCAAGCCTCGCACTGTTTGGCCAGACCCATTCTCAGTTTTAAGAAGCCTCCAGAAGAATAAGTGGAACCTGTTCTGTCTCTTGTTTTAATTATATCCCTTCTTGCTTTCTTCATTAAAAAAATTTATTCTGAAAGCAGCTTTAAAGGATCCAAGGAATAGGTGCTATAACAGTAGTCACACCTCCCTTCTTCTACCTCCTCATCAACTCAGGCTACATCTTTTTGACCACCAAGTCAAAAGGTATAGTTTGGACGTAACAGAAAACTGCTGAACTGTGGTTCTTCATCAGCTACACAGGACAGTGTGGCAAAATTTACTGCCTCTGCACTCTTCCCTCTAAAATCCACACTTTATCCTAAGCTTAGAAGAAAGCAACTAGGTCTGAGCCAAACCCCATCCCAACAAATAAAAGAGCACTGGTTAAGATCCTCCAAGGAAAAGCAGCAAACACCAGCTATTTGGACTGTGATGATCTCTTAATTGTAAATGACTATTTCTAAAGATGCTGCATGCCAATGCTTTTACCTCAGACGTATGAGTTGTAAAAATATTGAACTGGAGATGCTCATCATCTCTCCCATCACTGCAACCAGTGTAATTACTTCACCTCCTATGAGGTACTGTTACACAGTAGGATGGGGAGAGAAGGTCTGCTTTTTATGGAGTTTTCTAAAACTTATAAATTTCAGAAAAAAATAAAAATCTCAAGGCAAAAAGACCCAGAGACAATCAGTACAGGATCACTGGTTACAGGGGAGCAATATCCTATAATGCCAACAGGGCCATTAGCCTCACAATTTAAGTGAAAATTATAAAGTACGGCTTGTTACGTGACAGTAGAACAATAACCTAAAGAAAATGGATCTCTTTATATTTTACAGGCCACCCTGAGAATCACAGAAAAGTAACTGTATTCCCTCAGTATTAAATTAAGAAAAGCAGACTTTGGTTTTCAACTGTGCAATGTCTCTAGTGTTAAGTAAAATTCATCTCTCCTTCTCCCATTTAGGTCATTTAACTGGATATCTCTTCCACAGGAAAACTAACACTACCTCTATAGCATTTGCTCAGTCTTGAACCTGTTCAAGGTGGCAGCACGCTAACTTGCATAATTTACCATATCTAATTGTTTCTGAACAGATTTTAAGGTTTAATTCCCTTCTGCAGCAGCTGAAACTTTCAGCCCCTAGCACAGTGACCTTGGGGCAGATTTATGTAATGTTGTACATGCACACAGGTAAAATGGCAAGACTTGGCTGCACACAATAACTGCTGCATACAAGAACTTTTCTTGAAATCAAACTGATCTTTTGCTCCATCAGAAACCCAGACTCCTGACTGCCAAAGTCCACTACTTCAAACTCTGACTACAGCTCTGTACTGAGTTTGCATGGCAAGGTTTTGGTAGCAAGGTGGCTACATGGGTGGCTTCTGCAAGTTGATACCAGAATCATCCCTTTTGTCCAACAGACCTGAGTCCAGCCACCTCTAAAACAGACCTGTCACTGGCCAAGTACAAGCCCTTTAGCAACAGGGGTAGTGTCTCTGTGGTATTTAAGAAGGGGGGAACTGGTGCACAGGGGAAAACTGCAGCTGGAGAGAGGAATGGGGGGAAAAAAAAAAAAAAAGAAGCAGGGCCAGCAGGAGCTCCAGGCACCAGAGCAGAGATTCCCGTTTAGCGTGTGTTGGAGACCATAGTGAGGCAGGCTGTCCCCCTGCAGTCCATGGAGGTTAACAGTGGGGCAGGTATCAACCTGCAGTCCATGGAGATCCAGAAGACTGGATCTAAAAACTGCAAAAGGCAGGAAAGCAAAGGCCCAACCTCACCCATAATGAGCCCCCTTTAAAGCACCCTGGTAGACAAATGCATTGTTTCTTGATCTTTAAGACATAGGAGCTCCAACCTTCTGAACAAGTCAGTTCTGAACAGGACCATAAACAGAAATGAGCAGAATTTCTGTGAGAAGTCTCCATGCTTAGTCCAGCAAAAAAACAATCTGTTGTGAGCTTGGATACAGGCAGCTGAATTCCTAATGATCTGCTTCAACTAACTGGGTTTAAGCTTTTAGTAAGTAAGCTCAGCAATTTTATCTAGTCTTTGCTGGACTTGAGTCTAAGACCCTGGTTCTAAGTGGCAGCTTAAGTTTATTGGCCAGAGGCCAATTTAATTCAACTACTCATGCAGCATTTATTGCTGGCATGGCTGCAGTTTAAGACCGATCTTATGAACCACTCATCGCAGTCTTCCTGAGACCAAGAACTAAACTCCTAAGACCCAAAAGACAGCTCTGAGACTAGCTCTGCTCTGAAGTGAGGTAGGGATGAGGGCAAGCAGTAATTATGCAGAGGTCCCAGCAGTTCATTAAAGGATGGAGCAGGTTACACTATCTCTGAGTGAGGCCACAGCCTCATGCTGCTCCTGGCTGCAGGCGTATCACGGTGCACCATCTGGCCACCCTTGTGCTGGTCTACCCTTAAAACAAAGTGTGCCCTCCCCAGTGCAATCTGCAAACAAAGAGGACAAAAGAGGCCAGTTCCAATCTCAGCAAGCCTCGGGCAAACAAAACGTAGACTTGTAGAAACAAAGGAGAACAAAAAGACAGTGAAGCACATGCTGACAGTGAGACAAACCATGACTGCTATGAACTAATTGTTGCTTATTTTGGGGTATGCACAACAGAAATGAGAAACGTAGGAGGAGAATAAGAGGTGGCTTTGCAGTGCTTTTACTACAGCTGGAGGGTTTCTCCCTATCATGAGAGCAGAATACGACAGAGAAAAAAGGTCCTTAATAAAAATCTAAGGCCATGCAGCACCTTTGAGGATCCAAAAGGAAGCAATGGTATAAAGCTTCTCCCACTCAGACTTCATTGTCTACTTCTTCCCTTCACTCGGGGGAGGAAAAGGGCAGGATACTGACAAATACAATTACACGAGCAGTTAGTATCCTATGAACCATATACCTTGAAGGAGAAATCTCAAGATAATTGGTAATAAAATAAACAAGCTTTAAGGAAGACAGTTTTTTTAATTAAGAACTATTACGTTATCAGTGGTGAGATTCTGTAGAGTTACACTGGAACTCGGCTCAAAAAATCTGGGAAACAAAATCTAAGTCCAGATTTAAGATATATGTAAAGTTGTTGGGACTGGAATAATCAATCCTGATCCAGAACAAGCCTCATCACATTTGGGTAAGCCTTTGTAAAAGATTTGCTACCTCTGTGGAAAAAAAAATAAATTCCAAAGTCAAATTGTTGGAGCGAGAACCAAAAACTTTATTATATGCAGTAGTTTGAATTGGTTGCAAATCAAGAAAAGAAATTATTTAAATGTATGTGATAGTTTTAAAGTTACAAGAAATCTTAAAACCTAGTTTTTAAAAAAGAGGTGTTAGTTACTTGGGAATGCTAACAAGATAAGAATTAACAACACTTTGTTAGAAGCAGGAGACCATATATCACTCAAGTAGTGAGATAAGAATGAGGCCTAGCTAACCAGAGTTAATTAAGTAGGAATAGGAGGCGCGCAGGCGCAGAAAGTGCTGATATCGTAATCCACCGATGAAGTCATTGAAACATACATATGCATTAAGCAATGATGTAACCTGTTGAATATACATTAGATTGCGAAATCTCACGAGGATAAATGGCTGTCACGTCCTAAAAATCATCGGGATCAGATCTGGGTACTGACTGTCCCCTGATTCCCAGGGCCCCCAATAAAGCACCAACATATAACTCTTCCNCTAATTGTTGCTTATTTTGGGGTATGCACAACAGAAATGAGAAACGTAGGAGGAGAATAAGAGGTGGCTTTGCAGTGCTTTTACTACAGCTGGAGGGTTTCTCCCTATCATGAGAGCAGAATACGACAGAGAAAAAAGGTCCTTAATAAAAATCTAAGGCCATGCAGCACCTTTGAGGATCCAAAAGGAAGCAATGGTATAAAGCTTCTCCCACTCAGACTTCATTGTCTACTTCTTCCCTTCACTCGGGGGAGGAAAAGGGCAGGATACTGACAAATACAATTACACGAGCAGTTAGTATCCTATGAACCATATACCTTGAAGGAGAAATCTCAAGATAATTGGTAATAAAATAAACAAGCTTTAAGGAAGACAGTTTTTTTAATTAAGAACTATTACGTTATCAGTGGTGAGATTCTGTAGAGTTACACTGGAACTCGGCTCAAAAAATCTGGGAAACAAAATCTAAGTCCAGATTTAAGATATATGTAAAGTTGTTGGGACTGGAATAATCAATCCTGATCCAGAACAAGCCTCATCACATTTGGGTAAGCCTTTGTAAAAGATTTGCTACCTCTGTGGAAAAAAAAATAAATTCCAAAGTCAAATTGTTGGAGCGAGAACCAAAAACTTTATTATATGCAGTAGTTTGAATTGGTTGCAAATCAAGAAAAGAAATTATTTAAATGTATGTGATAGTTTTAAAGTTACAAGAAATCTTAAAACCTAGTTTTTAAAAAAGAGGTGTTAGTTACTTGGGAATGCTAACAAGATAAGAATTAACAACACTTTGTTAGAAGCAGGAGACCATATATCACTCAAGTAGTGAGATAAGAATGAGGCCTAGCTAACCAGAGTTAATTAAGTAGGAATAGGAGGCGCGCAGGCGCAGAAAGTGCTGATATCGTAATCCACCGATGAAGTCATTGAAACATACATATGCATTAAGCAATGATGTAACCTGTTGAATATACATTAGATTGCGAAATCTCACGAGGATAAATGGCTGTCACGTCCTAAAAATCATTGGGATCAGATCTGGGTACTGACTGTCCCCTGATTCCCAGGACCCCCAATAAAGCACCAACATATAACTCTTCCTGGAGCTTTATGTGTTTATTGTCACGCCGATGCTAACAGTATCACACTGGAGCTCTGAAAAATGAAATAAAACATTTACTTGGGACTACACCCCAAAAGTAAGAGCTTCACAAATGAGACTGCAGGATCCTTCAATAAGGGATCACAACAGATTTCCCACACACATTTTCTTGCAGAAATACTAAGCATTTCTGGAGGGTTAATCAATATGTGAGGAAAAGAATGACAGCAACCAGTCACCTCGACTAAATTGTTTCAGTAGATCCTAGTTCCTAAGTGACCTTGCCTGACTGAGCTGGCCATTACAGCTCATTTCCACATTATGCCTTCATTCATCTCCAAATGCCCCCAGAATAATCTTCAAGGCCTATCTTCAAGCAATGGCACAAGGAAAATGTCTAAGATTAATGGAAATTAGCTCATTGCTTTCTGCTGTTGTACCTCACAACACAACAGATGTTTTGGTCATCACCTCACACTGTGTAATGGTGCACTGCAAGAAAAAAATGTTCTGATTCTCTCCTATGCCCTTCCTATGACTTTGCTTGCTATAACATTTTTGAAAAGGACAAATTGCCTTCATTAATTGAAGCTGTGCATCCTGTATTTTACAGGAAAAATGCCACAACAAGCATGACCCTACTTTGCAAGGAATTGCAGAGTTCCCCCACAAAAATAACAACCCCACAGCAATGAGAAAACTCAACAGAAAAAAACCCAAAACGAACAAACCCAAAAAAACCCCAAGAATGCTACAAAGTTGATTAGAAAAGAACAAAACATTCAGGGTAGTTCTGAAGCAGTCACTGCCATGTGGACAGATGTGAGAAACTGTCCACAGGGATGCCAAAAAGAGCGGTATTGAGTTTTATTTAACATTCTTATTACAAATCCAGCTGAAGGACAAGAAGTACATTCCCTCATTGTACAAATGTCTGTAAGGAAGCAGTACTCTCTCAAGATGCTGATGTTATAAAGCGTACAGATCTACACTTGATGATAGACTTGCTCATATTAATGACAGGTTTCTCAGGAATCCTAAACACCTGCTTCCTTGTGAGGATCAGAGCTTCATACCAGTAGAGTTACTCAGGTGCTAGGGGTTAACACACACTTAGGTATTCGAAGTCTTAGGAAGCCTAATCTAAAGTCTCTTAAAAGCAACAAAAGTAAAGACTTGATACATAGTCTTTGGATAGGCCTTGGATAAAAATCACATGGGAAAGCTAGTCCTTCAGATAGAAAATAAACCATACAGCAGAACATCCAACACTTCAGCTCTTTCAAGCTGGATAAAGCAGTATAAAACATGCCAAGGGTAATGGTAGGGAACCATCTTGGACTGGTTTTGAGATGGATGAGATAATCTGTTGGGTCATTTTCATCTACTGATTTATTTGATTTTCAGCTTAAAAAGAGTAAGCCTAGACAGCTCATCTTTCTACTTTTAAATAACCTGTCTTAAAAAGATACAAGTGTAATGTCAGACTATGTTTATCTCTTTGCCTTAACATTTTGTCTGAGGACTAGGCACTTGTGACACCAGCTTGTCTGTAGTACCAAGATTCAGCAAAAGGGCAGTGCAGGAGCAGGTACAGCTCTCCCTCACTTGGCTGAAATTGGGCCCCAGAACTGGCTTCACTGGGGGGAGACAGACAAATGCACTTTCCCCCCAGTCAGGAGTGGACAAGAGCGGGTGGCTCATGGGTCTGGTTTGTGACAGCAAGTTATGTTGCCAAAGCAGCAGCATTTTCTTTATCATAGAAGTGTGAATTTTAAATTACCAGTTACAGCTTGAAAACAAGGGAACAATGTTTTTGCGAAGAAATCCCCTCAAATAACTGACATTTCTTCAACAGATTCAGTCACATCTAGATTTCTTTCATACATGTGTCAGATACATAGATACATCCATATATGGATATATATGGACATACATGAGTAAAAAGGGGGGGGGGGAATCACGATTTAGATAAGACAGATACAAGCTTCAAAAATTAGGTCCAGTTAAAATCCTGCAAACACTGACAGCATTCACACTCTCTCCTATAAGAACCATCCACAGAAATGCTGTATCTAAAGCCGAGAAGCCTCACAAAAGAATCTATAAATTCTCTCTGCACTATTCAATTCAATATTATAATTGTGAGACTCTGCAGGCTGCCTGCCCACTGGAGAGAAGCTGATATTAAGTAACAGGCTAAAAATTGACTGGACATTTTCATATTGCCCCATGTCAAACATACAAAGTGCATCTTGCAAAACCACATGAGCAAAAATGCTAGAAGTCTGAGCAAACACAGATATCTAACTTCATTTTAAGACTGAATAGCTGAGATTATTAGGATATTCAAACATCACAGTAAGCCAGCAGACATGGGTATGTGCTCCTAAGCATGCAGCCATACGAAACTGGGGTAGCACATCAGAACAGACACAAAACTACAGGAAACGTTTTTTACTAAGCGAATGATAATAGAATTAGAAAGACCACGTAATTAAGAACAGTGATGCTTTGGTACAGTTTGTGTAGCATATCCTTAGCTGTTTTGTCTTGCTTCACATGGGACTAATTTGCCTAAATAGCTCAATGTCTGTTGGTAAAGCATGGAGTAGGTTGTCAGAACTACAGCCTTCTGCATGGAAACAGCTATTTGTACCACATAACCTCCTGCTTACCAACAGGGATGTACAATGCACTAGCTCTAAGTTTGAAACCATCCACTAGCCCAAAAATGGTGATTCTGTGATTGTTCCTTCTGTCTTGCTTCAGTAAGGGAGAGAACATTTCTCTCCCTTCACAACAACATGAAGTGCTGTGCCCTCCAAAGGCATCTTTGGCTGTGGCAGTAGCTCTCATATGGTACTCTCCTAATCCTTACCTGCCTAAGGATGTTGAACAGACACTTCATTTCCCAATATTTCAGGGGCGAGACCCCAACCTTCAGCTGAACAATCAGATATAGAATGTAAATCCCTTGTGTTCTAAAGCACAGTCAGCAAAGACACTTGTGGCTCAGTATACGACCAGCCTGAGTGTCACTGCAGGATAAAATAGAGGGGATTGCACCCTTCTTCCCCTTCCAGCTGGCTTTCCTACCCATTGTGACTCTCCCTGAACACCTTGTGAAACCCACCTCAAGACTTAGGAGTGAAAGAGCCAGGACCATTTCATAAGGGTATGAGACTTTGTACAGCTAACTGGGAGGGCATGCAACAACTCCGGTGTCAAGCTAATCTCTTTTTTTCTATGAGAAATTGTTAAACCTTTCTCTTTACTCAAGCACACCACAAAATAAATTATAGGGTCTTGGTTGCCCTATACCACTGCACTCTGAGCCCAGCTGCTGACCAACTGAGAAAGGAGAAGAGTGTTCAGACTTGCTCTGCTTTAGCTCTACCACACTTTCAACCTGGCAAAAAAGTCAGATGTTCTGCACAGATGGAAAACCTGCATTTGAATGGCATCTGTTAGAGCAGTAGGTTCCCATTTCTTAAAAAGCACTACTTTTTTGTTAACTGCAGCTGGTCAGGAACATGGCTGTAATTTCCTGTAATTCTCACACCACTCATGTTTTACAAATACATTTTATTTTTATAGAAAAACTGACACCTCCCAGTTGGCCAAAATCCTGTCATCTCCCATGGCCTAAGGCAGGTCTTATCTCATATGTTGTGTTACAGAATACAAAATAAGTGACTACTCTTAAGACTGGTATATTTGCCAAAGCCTCAGATGGCTCAGACTAATAATATTCCGCTGAAATAAACACAGTTATTTCAATCTACACCTGCTACTCATTTGGCCAGCTGATGTAGCAAGCAGTCTCATCACTTAGGGATCTCCATGACAAACCCACTTCTGTCTGATTTGGGGAATCAGATATGCTTCTCTTCTCAACATCCAAAAAAAGTTTATGTCCATGATAGAGTATCCCTTTGAACAAACACAGAGGTCTTCAGCATGTTGAATTTCTCCCTTAATACACCTCACTAAAACAAAATATTATAGTAAAACAATTGCAAAACAGACAACTGTACCAGCAAAGGAAGGCTTTTGATGAAATACGCTGTCTGCGTCAGAATCAGAATTAATTACTTCTTTCTCCTCTGACCAGTAAATTTTCCTCTTAAATATCCAGAATGCCACAGCTTTTAAATTACATAGCTACGACAAAAGAGTCAACATGGTTAGAAAAATCACAGAATCACCAGGTTGGAAGAGACCCATCGAATCATCAAGTCCAACCGTTCCTATCAAACACTAAACCATGTCCCTCAGGACCTCGCCTACCCATGCCTTAAACACCTCCAGGGAAGGTGAATCAACCACCTCCCTGGGCAGCCTGTTCCAATGCCCTATGACCCTTTCCATGAAAAACTTTTTCCTAATGCCTA
>WAAB01013230.1:49688-71710 GCA_013389865.1 Piaya cayana
TGTTAAACCTCATGCCATTTGACTCAGCCCAGTGGTCCACCTGTTTAGATCTCTTTGCAGAGCCTCCCTACCCTCCAGCAGATTGACACTTCCACCCAGCTTAGTGTCATCTGCAAACTTGCTAAGGGAGCGTTCAATGCCTTCATCCAGGTCATTGATGAAGACATTGAACAGGGTTGGACCTAGCATTGAGCCCTGGGGAACCCCATTTGTAACTGGCCTCTAACCTAGCTCACAACAAATATCTCGGCTCCATAAATAACAGACTGAAGCAAGCACTGGAGGAGCTATCTGTGACTTAAATAGAAGGTCAAACTGCAACATCACATGGCACCCCTACTGATCTTAAAAGTTCATATATTGCATTTTGGGAAGACCTCTGCATTAGCTCCTTCCCAATTACCAAATAACTAGCTTTACTGTAAGTTGTCCTCTAAAAGGCTCCTACTGCCTACTGGCTCAACCTTTTTTGTTATTAAAAAGAAACACTAGGGGAGATGTGAGTAGCAATTAACATCCTTTTCGCTGGGAAAAAAAACACTAATATTTTGCTAAAGTAACATCTGTGTGTGTTTACAAGAAGAAGGAACCCAAGATTGGCTTTGACTCATACAGTAACTTCTCTCAAGAATGCACCCAAAAAGTACATCCCCCAGCACACTCTGTGAATCTGATCCATGTTGGTTCAGTAGGAACAATGGAAGAGGAAACCCTGGCTCACAGAACTGCTGGTGGTCTTCTGTTTGACCAATAGCTCTTGAGCTCTGCCACTTTGTTATCAGGACTGAGTTCAATCTCTGTGCTCAAGTAGATATTCAGCCACCAATATCTACATTTAATACTGCAGGACAGATAACAGTGAGGCCCTCTCAATCACTCTAGAAGTTGTTGCAATACAGATAAAATACTTAGACATTAACAGAAAGAAAAAGCAAAAGAATGAGTTTGCCCCTCACATCACATATAAGGATGCTCACTTGCCAAGTAAAACCCATCATTCTGTTTCTGCTCTTATTACCTTTTTATTTATATAAAATTTAAAATAGAGGGGATTGTGAAGTCTCCCAAATTTCAGACTAGCTTTCAGCTTTGTGGTTAAAGTCATTAGTGTGACATACAAAATAAAATGACCCTTCAGAAAATATGGGAAGCGAACATTAGTTTTCCCACATCCTAGGTGACAAGACAAAGCAACAAACACCAAGAAAAAATGAGGCACGACCATTAGTGATTTTGTGAACCCAAGAATTTCCTTCTTTTGTTTTCCCATCAGCTACTGAAAATGGTGCTACCTAGTTTATTTTGGACTGAGTCAGAAGGGTTTCTTAAAGAAAAGGTATAATCTGAACTGAGTTTGGGGTTTTTTGTTTTGCTGTGTGGTTTTTTTTTTTTGCTTTACTGTAGAATTTAATTTTATTACGTAGTTTATTGGCCATATTTTCTTTAAAAAACCCAATTATCTGGACAGGTCAATTATGAACATTTGGCATGTTGATACATCTACCCTCAGTCTTTATATCAGACATGCACTACCATAGATATCATGCCTACAGATGAAAGGCAAATATTCATCTCGAGTATAGCCCTGAAGCAGATCTGAATTGCTGTCTTTGCAATAAAACAAGAATCTGCTTTATTCTTTTAAACCCATCTGTCATCAGAACACCCCAAATCTGCCATAAGCATGAGCATTTCAAATGAAAACACATGTGAGGCTATACTTTAACAAATTACAGACAAAGAGTTTCTCCTCAGTTAGGGGAAATGTTGCACATGAAAGGATAACCCATGTAAAAAAATCATCTGATGGTTCATATCAGGAATGATGCCTGTTTCCACTAGCATGACTGTTTAGTATTTTGTTTTTCACCCAGAGGAGAGCGCAATGGGCAAAACACAAGCACAACAGGAGATGCCAGTTCCTGTTTGGTCTTTGTCAATGGTTATATGCCCAGCAGGACTTCGTAAATCTGAGGTCACATTACCAACTCCGATGAGGTCTATAATATTCTACACACCCCTCAGTGCCATGTGGCACTGAATTATGTATGGGGGATAAGTGAGCTCAAACACAGCCAACAGTTTTTTTCAACCTTGACTTACTTCCACTTGACACCAAGATTTTGTATAACAAGTTCATTTATGTAACCTGAGTTGTGAAACTCAAGTTTTAAACAGTTATCTGTTGCTCATGTTTCCTTTCCTAGAAATACATTACTGGTTCTTCTGATTGTTTACAAGATGGTTGATGTATTTGTATCTATTGCTTGACTCATTACTTCTACTGTCTCAGTAATAATGAAGACCTTCAACAACATTCACTGTTCACTCACAGAGCCCTAATGCAGTGCCTGTTTGTCACATACATATGAGTAGTGAGGAAAACCAGTATAAGGTTTTGATTGCACAACCTTAAACTAATTTGATAATTAATATTTGACAATTAATATAAGATTCTCAAGAAAATGAATCTGCTCCTTGTCTTCTGATACTGACTTGAATTTTCTCTTAAGGCATCAAATGCCAACTGCAATTACTAGATCATTCTAAACTTTATAGCACAGTTTTTACCATTTTGGGTTGTTTCATTTCTTCTATCCCTCATTTCCAAAGTGTCTGACTTCATGTTAGCAGGAAAACAGCAGCTACATCATCAGGCAAGACATCATCTGCAAACATCAATTCTCCCAATGCATAGAAAAGACTGGAAAGATCTCCAGCTTCTATCTTGAACCACATCCAGAACAAACATTCCTTGCCTGTTTCTTTAAATCTATTTTAAGCAGCACTGGATTTTTATTTGGTATTTTTAAAAAATGTTAACAGAAAATAGAATCTTTAAAATACAGAGAATAAGCACTTAAATGAGCAGTTTGGTTGCCTAATGTTGTGTGGATAATAATTATGGGAAGACTAAAAGCCTGGGCAGGGCAGTGAACGCAGACTTGAAATACAGTACTTCTAAACATCAGCAGTCTCTATTATCATGGACAGTGTTATTTCTAGGACTTGTAGAGGAAAGAACCTTTATATTACAGTCTGCTCTTGTCTCACTGCAGTGGACTAACTCAATTTTGATGCTGTGCAAATAACACTAATCTTTCTGAACAAGGGACCTCAGGTGGACTTTCTTTATCAGGAAAAACTTGATGATGTCCCACAGTGCTTCACAGCCTCTTTTTTACTGTTAGAATGCAGGAAACTCTTACATCCTTTTAACTTACAACATGTAAAATCCTTTACTCCCCACTGCAAGGGGAAAAAAAGGTTATTCTTGTATTATAGAAGGTTTTGCTCTATAATTTAAAACACACCTGAAAAGCCAGCCAGACCTCTCGAGATTATGACCAGGCTGCTATATAAACACTTACATGCCCAATTATATTTCCAGCCCTTCAGCTCATTAAAAGTGTATCCCAGGTCACAATACACTATGACAGCCCATGTTACGATTTGGCAACTGGATTTAAGGCATAACTAAACTGGCAGCATGGGTCCCAATGCAGCTTGCACAGGCATCAGGCAAATCTTCCACTGAAAACAACAGCGGTGACACCTATGGGGAGGAGAATCCCATGGTGGGCAATTCAGGCCAATATCTACTGTTAATCAGAGAGGGAGAAGGGCAGAAATTTAGATTTAATAGAAGACCTTATGTGTGGGAAACCTCGGCTGATCTGGAGAGTCAGAGTGTGTGAACTTAAAACATTGGCCTTGAATAGATGCCCGTGTATCCCTGGAGAAGCTGGAAGGCACCAAGAAGAGCCAAGTAAACAGGATTAGGAAGCTGCCAGGCTGCAGGTGGAATCACCCAGTTATGAAGTTACAACAGAGAAGGAGTCATCCAATTATGAACTGTCGGTCTTTAGCTAAACCAATCATGCATAGACGCGCAGCTTGAGAAGGGGTATAAAAAGTCTTGTAAAATCAACAAAGATGTCCTTTTGCCCACAACTTCAACATGTCGTGGATTGCCCCAACCACGACAGGGAAGGTGGTTGAGTCACCTTCCCTGGAGGTGTTTAAGGGACAGGTGGACAAAGCGCTGAGGGGTATGGTTTAGTATTTGATAGGAATGGTTGGACTCAATAATCCGGTGGATCTTTTCCAACCTGGTGATTCTATGATTCTATCTGGTGACACCAATGTGATTGCAGCAACTGGGCCGTAGACAGTGGACCAGAGAGCTGTGAGGAATTTGATAGCAGATCCAGAGAGCCATAAGAATATCCAGCAGAGATGAGCAGTGGAGGAGAGAAGAGTCTCCAGAGGTGCCAGCTGAACAGTGGAGGAGTGGGCCTCCAGAGCTGCATGCTGAGCAGTGGAGGAAGAGTTTCCAATGCTGCCAGCTGACTGGTGGGGGAGAGAGGCTACAGAGCTGTTATTAGAAGAAATCACCTGGATTGAGGTGAGCTGCTGGGAGATATGGGTACTTCCTTAAGTAAGGAAGAGACAACGATCATTACTATGTGGAAAATGATCTTGCAAAAACAAGGAGTTAAGTTAGGAGAGTCAGTGCTGCGAAAAATGCTCCTATAGAGTAAAGAACAGGGATATGAAGCAACTACCGTAACTTCTTTTAGTGCTTCTGTCTGGAAAGACATGGGCGATAAACCGGTTGACTCAGCTACACAGGGGGATAAAGACGCTGCAGTACTTTTACTGACGTGTTGTCTGCTTTATGAGACTGAATGATTTTAAGCTGTAGTGAGACCAGGCGGAGCGCATGGCCTCTGCTTCTAGTACTGTACAGTGTCTTGTTCCTCCCGTGTCACTCCTTCCAGAGGAACAGACTCCAGGGTGTAAGCAAGATATGAACACAAAGGGAATAACTGGAAAAGTTAGAAGGCAAAAAGAAAGTAGATTCCAGAGTACACCCTACAATTTATAAGCTGTCTTTTGATGTTTGCTCAGCATTCAAGCAAGAAACCTGGGATAAAATAGGGGTTCAAGTATGGGATCAAGCGACTTGGGCGGATAACATGACTATTAAGTTGCTCAGTCCCTGGCGGAATGATTTTGAAGTGCTAAAGGCGTATGTCAGCTCTAAAGAGCACAGTGATAATTCAGAGCTGGGTGCAGAATCGTCAACAAATGCACTAAACCCCCACTTCCTGAACTGACTGTGCCTGGCCTTGCACCCTCCGATGGGGGGAGGGGGGGTGTGGGGTATGCGAAACCCCCTTTGATCTGGGTCCAAGAGACCCTGAGAAGGAGCCCAATCCATCTTGCTCCTGTCCCTCAGACAGATGGGCACAAACCAGGAGGGAGATGCAGTGGCAGGGGAACCTTGAACTGCTGCAGGCTTTGGTTGTGATCTGTGTGCAGGATGTCAGTCCACACTGGGAGCCAGTTGGTTGCAAAGTTATGGAGGAGATGCCAAAAGTTGCAAAAGAGAACATACAAACTACTCCACACCCAACCCGCCTGGCCAAGGCAGGGTCTGTTCCCCGGTACCATGTATAGTTTAAATATCCACAGTATTGAAAAATTGTGGATCCAACAGTGATAACCAACATTGTATGAATGTATTCAGCTAGCTGCGAACTGAGTGGTCGTATGCATTTGAAGCACTTCAAATGTTTGTAAGACTTGCAAATTGGTTTTGATTAATCCTGGAAATACACCTCTGGGACCTTTCAATCTCAAATGTCCACTAAGCCAGAAAGCAGGTAGATTTACCTGGGGATCTTTGGAATGAAAGGCTTCAGAAGGAAAAAATTTAAAATACCTAACATAAACAAACAAAAACAACAACAACAACAAAAAAACAAAACAAAAAACCCCAAACAAACCCAAAACCAACCCAGCCTTGCAGTTGTATGTGTGAGTGTGCCTTACACCTGAGAAGTCATCCAATTATGAACTGTCAGTCTTTAGCTAAACCAATCATGTATGCACACGCAGCTCGAGAAGGGGTATAAGAAGTCTTGTAAAATCAATAAAGATTCCTTCTGCCCACAACTTCTATGTGTCGTGGATTGCCCCGACCACGACACTTACGGGTGAAAAATCAGAGGGACGGGGACAACAAAGGGACTGAGTATATTTCTATTAAGATCTGGTGCACAAAAACTGGGTGCTTAGTCCAGGCACTATCACAAACAGCATTTTACAGTTTTTATTTCACTTTGAAGGACAAAAGTTGTCCTTTAAGTGTATGATCTATGAAATAATTAGACACCTAGATTATTATTTAACAAACATCACTGATGGAACAATCTTTCCTAAACCTAGAAGTGGATGAAATTTTGATTCCATCACAATCAGATACTTTCTCATGATAACCAGGAGAGGCATATGAGTATCTAACAGCTCTATCTGTCACACCTTATAGGCCGAATGTTGCTTTCTTTTTTGCCTCCAGGTAGCAGTCATACATTTACACAGCTATCTCATCTTCCATGGATCTTTGCCAGCCTCTTCCCAAGATATATTTTCCTAACTTCATACCAGCTCAATAGATTCTCTCAGGGAGGGAAGGAGAGGGAGAAGTAGCCTGGGCACCCTGAGTGTTATCACATTCAAACTGATAAGGTACTAGCATAAATTTGTGCGGAAAGAGCTCTGTGTAACATGACTGCAAAACTGAAAGAGCAAATTATACAGAGGTATTGCGCACAGTGTTATCAGTTACCAGACTCTCTCTGTGACATCTACACTCAGTGAGAGTTTGAGACTCATGCTCAGGGCAAGATGTTTCAGGTTGATTACCTACTCAATTAGTGTAGTGTAACCAGATTTAGGAGATCACTGTATCCTCAATTACTTAGCATGGAATATATTAAGTTTTCTATACTGTTTTCTTTCATTCAAAGAAATATCCCAAACTAATTGAAATCACCTTTTTTTTTTTTCCAAAACCAGTAAATTACAGCTGTTTGAATTAGAGCATGTAATAGCAATATCACACGAACACAACTCTCTAGCAGCCAGAAACTGTAGTTCCAGAGTAGATAAGCCTCAGGATAGGAACCCCATTTCTGTGAGAAATTTGGTGGTAATAATGAGAAAAGAATTAAGTGGGATAAAATAGAAAAATGAAACTATATTTGAAAAATTTAACAAAAATCCCTTAAGAGTTATTAGACAAATACAGACGTTAAGTTCCTAAGCTAAAGTACGCAAGTTGGGAGAGTACTGGCAAAGGAGCATTACAGAGTCCATGATGTTTCTACCTTTCATTAACTAAACATATGTTATAAGGGCTCATGAGACAGGAGGGGCGTCTTTCCTTCTAATCCAATACAGCTGTGCTCATGTTTTCACAAGGAACTTCATTACTATAGACCACGTTGATCACAGCTGATCATTCAAATTACTCAAACCCTTTATACAGAGGGGTTTTTGATTGCTCTAACCTTGAACTAAAGTAGTCTGGACTCATGAAAGCAAGCTTAAATTGCTAGGTCATCCCAACTTTAAATCCTTGAAGCTTTTTTTGGTAAATCAATAAACTGAAAATGTATTACTTTTGCTACCATAAACAGGCATTGCTTAACCTATAAATAGGACCACAAAATCCTTGTTTGTCAGAAGCTCTAGTATACAGCTATTATGCCTGCATACATTTTATATATAAATTCAAACATGTATTTGTTGTCCCATTAAAATACAACCTTTTCCAAAAAAGCTCTCCATATTTTACAGTAAACTCCCAAAGAAGTCAATGTAAACAATTTTCCCCCATGTCTGTGACAGTGCCGTTAAGCCAGTCATTTAAAAAAACCTCTACTCTAAAAAGCATATTTTGTACTGGATTTGCTGTTTTCCCATCTCAAATATATGCATACATAGATATCTGTTCTGTGTTCTGATGGGACCATAAGAACACCCATTATTTTGGTTCATATAAAAACCACTACATTCAGAAAAATACAGTTAATTGGCAAATTATTGTACTCCATTAATTGGAGTAGAATTCATACACTCCTTAATGTGCCCTTCTGCCTGCTATTCATTACATGCTGCAACACTGCCCATGCTTGTCCATCACCACAACTTAATCTGTCTTTCACATCTTACAAGTCTTGCTGGCTTACATGATTACAACTTTTACCTATTGGTATAAGCTGGGGATAGAGTCAACTGAGTTGAGAGCAGGCTGGCATCCAGAAAAAAAGAAGATGCAGGTCTTTTGCTGCACAGTTGCCAGGGAACAGGATGGCAAAGACAATTACTAGCTAGAAACACAAATAAGTATTCGTCCTCGTGAAAAACCAATCATGCACACTCCTGCCAGTCAGAAGCAGACCTCATGTCACTGTAGCAAACCGATTTCAGAGCCACAGGTAATCAACAGATTATTAGCTCCATCTTTTTGTGGACAGAAAGCAATGTTTTCACCCCTTGCGGCTCCCTTCACCAGCTAGTGCCACAGAGAAAAGTTGCTGTGTGGGCACAGCCTTTTAATTAAAAGTCTCGTTATGCTCTGCACAATGCTTATTTTTAAAGCAGTGCATGAAATGAAAAAAGAATATCTCCCAGCACAATGTATTCCTAGGAGTCTCTGATAATTAGGACAGTCACTTAATTTTCACTTTTTGGTTCCTACTGGGGTACGTGCCAATTAGGAAGCTTCTGTGATGTTCCTGCCTCCCAAACTTTCCCACACACACGCCTTAAAATTTCATGCAGCTAACATACAGCTGCTTACAAGCTCCAGTTATGCTATAGCAAGCACTAAATATTAAAGTGACCATGAAGAGGTATTATGTAAGTGTTCACCAATTCACCAGCACTAATTGGTGCTTTTTTAACCTACTGATCCTGTTGCATTATACATATTTGATGCTCAGCACACATATGATGAGATCTAGGAAAAATATCTCAGTCTGCAGAGACGAGGACGTATTCAGCTGCAGCCCTTAGCATCAGTCCTGGGCACTGCCCAGAACATTGCACCAGACAGCCTCGAGTCAGGACAGGCAGAGCATCTCCCTTACTCCACACAGAAGCAGCCAGGACTTCTTCAACCTTATGTGGCAGAAGAGATGCAGGAGGACTCTCTCAGCCTCCTGAGCTGCTGACACACTTCGTACCCTGTTACCTTGAGGGGTGAACAAGTTCAACGTCTTCAGTGTTATCTTGTACTTACTGGGAATTTACTGTCCTGTGTATGCTGTGCTCCCTTCTCAACATGCCACTGCCTTACCTGTCCTCTCAGCCTTCTTACACACAGAATCACAGAATCATTTAGGTTGGAAAAGACCTTTAAGATCATCAAGTCCAAATGTAAACCTAACTCTGCCAAGTCTACCACTAAACTGTGTCCTCAAGTGCCCCATCTCTTTTAAATACCTGCAGGGATGGTAACTCCAACACTTCTCTGGGCAGCCTGCTCCAATGCTAGACAACAATTTCAGCGAATACATATTTCCTAATATACAATCTAAACCTTCCATGGCACAACTTAAGGTTATTTCCTCTCATCCTATCACTCGGGAGAACGGACCAACGATCCTCTCATGACAATCTCCTTCAGGCAGCTGCAGAGAGTGATGAGGTCTCCCTTTGGTGTCCTCTTCTCCAGACTAAACAACCCCAGTTCCTTCAGATGCTTCTCATAAGACTTGTACACACACAAATAGGGCACCAGCTCATTTTCTGAAATCAAGCCCAGTACAGCACTGTACTTAAGAATATGACTAATTCTAAGCAGCCAACTGAAGGCTATAGTGTTTGAAGACAGGTAGAAGCTCAGCTGCCTTGATAAGGATTACAAAAGAGTGATGTCAAGGTGAGCTTTTCTGTGTAAAATTAAAAACACAGAGCCACCACTCCCCAGAACATCCCACTTTTGACATTTACTTTTATCTTGAATTAGGGCAAAATTTCAAAACATCAGCATTTTTGACAGAACAAAGCATTTAGAAAGCACTAGGTTCAGATATTAAGTATTTCACTACTCCCCGCAGGTTAGCATCTTGAACTAAATAGAGAAGTCTTAACTTAGACTGGTTTGACATTAAATTGAATTGGGTCTAAACTGGCCCTGAGGCTGCATTCAATGCCACAGAGCCTCCCAGTAGCATCTCCTGACCTTATTCTCCCCCAAGGAGCTGATCTTCCCAGCTGCATTACATCTCACTGCACTTAGCACACAGGGAGAAGGGGCAGTCTAGTGGGGGGCAGTCCAGTGGGGGGCAGTCCAGCCAAGAACACAGGGCTCACTGGGAGAACCAGGGTGAGCTTCTCCTGCCAAATAAATTCCTGTATGCCTCCCTGAGCAAACATTTTAGAAAAATATAAAAACCTCTAAGATTTCAGATGTAGCAAAAGCCATGCAAACCTTGAGGAATTATTTATTGTTAACTACAGCATAAATGAAAAATGCCTTTTACAATCTCAGCCCTCAAGGTGTTAAACCTCTGCTTCATGAAATTTATGTTTCCTCTGTATTTGAGACTACAACCATGTTGCCATTTAACTTCTCTTTGATAAGATAAACATATCAGAAGATAAAGCAGATCAGCATCTCTAGTTCATCGTTCCTCCTTGAGACTCTTCTCCAAATACCACTTTCAAAAACTTTCCTAACCTCTGGGCACAAGACAAGGACACAGTGCAGAAAGGAGTAGTAGCCTTCTTTATGGCAGAAATTGGTTTTTTCCTATTTACCATTACATTTGAAGACCTCATTTATACAGGTTTTATCTATTTAATGTGTCATATTGACTCTGTATCAACATATTCTCTATCAAAATATTGTACAGCAGGAAGAGAAATGCCTCACAGTAGTCTCGGTACATTACATCAATTGCATAACTTTTCTTAACCAGGCTTAAAATGTCAAAAAGGAAAAAAAAAAATAAAATGAAAGGGCCAGTTTGACGTGTTTTGGGATTTTTCTGTAAGTCAAAAACAAACACAAATTTGCTTACCTCACACTGCTTCCTTCCTTACTGCTGTATTAATCACATCCCAGGCATTCCATCAGTTCTGCCTGGCATAAATGACAGATAACAGACAAATAAGTAACAGGGTTGTACCTTTCACCCTTCTTAAATATTAACAAAATAATTCCTTTTTCTAGTTCTCCTGACCTCTCCAAGGCTTTAATAGATATTTAAAACTGACATTAGCGGCCTACAGAACACCTTGCTAAGCTCTTTTAAAACTATCAAATGCAAATCTCTGGCTTTGCTGACTTCCTACATTTAAAAGTTTCTATTTTCTGTCCCCCATCAAGTAACATGTAAGCAATATCTCCAAGAGTCATATACAAGACAATCAGCTCAGACTTGTGGTACAAATGTTTTGATCTGGGTAAGGTTAACTAAAGTATTCTGCTCTAATTACACTGGTCAGAAATCACAATATTTCCCTCTCAATACTTAAATCTTCTCAAGTACTGTATGTTTTAAATACTAAATTTTCTGAAAAAAAAATTTCAAATGAAAATTCCAAATAGTTATTCCTACATTAATAGTTGCATGCAGATCAACTATGCAGTCTTGGTAATTTCTTCCCTTTATTTTGCCTCTGTACCTTTTGTTATCTCTCATCTATATATAAGTTTTTTAATGCTATCTTGCATGTTTTGTGAGTGGACAGAACAGGAATCTGTACAAGGTCTTTTAGTCATTGCACATCTTTTTCCCAGAGATGTCTTCCCTTGACCTTAATGCTATTCTTTCGCTTGTGAGAGAAAGATATGTAGAGAAGCTAATCACATCTGCTGCCTTGCAGAAAGTATTGTCCTCTTGTTCTGGCCATGTCCCAATACCTACACCAGTGAAATCTCCAGGATGTTTTCAGTCATAGAGAAAAGCTCCCACTGTGTACTCTTGCGGCTAAAAATAAAAGCTGCTGTCCAACACTAAAATGTAGAATCAATACAAATTTTCCTCTCTACCTACTCCTACGCTGGACAAAAGTGTGGAGAGCCCAAACATAACAACTAGCTACTCATTCTGGGCTGGTCCATGGGAAAGAAGCTTGGTCAAGGAGGAAGGCAAGAACACAGAAGATGTTGCAAAAATGTCTTGCTCTACCAGAATTTCAGAAGCAAGTCAAAGTCAACAGAATAGGAATCTGAGCTGTACAAACAATAGTAAGTCCCATTTCAGTGGATAATCTTAAACATGTTTTCCATGAAGAATGGAGAGAAGAGTCCAGAGTTCATTTGATGGGGACAGGAGTGGTGGTCCCAGTTCTGCACAGGACAATAGGTCATAAGACGATTTAGCTCCTCCTAGTTTCCCTGTGGCAAATCTGAGCTCACGACCAAAACTCTGCCTCAGAACCCAAGGGAACAGAAAAGGCCAAGAGCATAAGCAGCTATGTGATTCTTGCACAAAGCTACAACAAGGTACAGCAGCTGGAGTAGTCTCTACCATTAAAAAATATATTCTTTTTCCCTAGACAGCAGAAATTCTACACTGATTGGGCTATCCAGTTCTTTCTCATCTTGACTCTAGCCTATTAACCCCTTCTCACCCAAAGAGCTGTGCAAAATTCAGACTTTCACAGGGCTATATGTTATTAGTTGCGCACAGTGGAAGAGTGGTGTACGTTTTCTGGACCAGAAGAGGACCAGATTTGCTTCTCCACCCATTAAAGTCTCATTTCCTTGTGCAGTATAATGGAAAGACTCCTAAAATAGTAAGATAAATTTATCATATTCCCCAATATCCTCAGATGAAACCAATACAGAATACACAAAGCAGCCATACCTATGCAATCCTTTCAATATCCAAGCAAGGTGCTATGTCATTAACTTCTTTTAGACTATGTGTCAGTGTTCACAGCGTACAGAGATTTACCTAGTTGGGGTTGTTTTCTTCATCATTTTTGTTAAACTAGTACAAAAAAGCCCACCCAAAACCCCAGAAGGTAGACAGCGGACAGGAACCAAACACACCACCACACTCCAAACCACCAAAAGACTGAAATGTATATTGTCATCACTCTGTACCGCCAGTAATGCATGTGGTACATGGGACGTTGAACAGGTTCACCACCTGAGCATGTGCCATTTCTCCAATGACTTTTGCAGTACCAACTATGCCACTATGATTACACTGCCAACAGTGCTTGGAGAATTTAGATAAAACGTAGCTCGTCTTTACAAAACAGGTTCTGAAGTGACTGTACAGTGTATACAACTTTCCTCACCAAGTGAGCTCCCTTTGTGTCACTTAAAGTGCACCACAACCCACACAGTGCAATTATACACACACACACAAACTAGACCTGTGACAACATTACCAGCCATATTCAAAATACAATTTGGTTCAAATTTTTCAGTAAAGATAAATTAAAGTGGAAGGTTTATTCTTGCCAAAATCTGTGTTTAAGTTTCTACCAAGACTGAAGTTTCTTTTCCCTAATCTTTTTTAATATAGTGCAGATACTTTGGAAGATGAAGGCGATTAGAATATGCTGCCTAGAGACTTCATGAGTAATGCAAGCTAAATAGGTTAGCTATTTCCTTTGGTGCACTACTCATGTTCGTTCAAAAAAAAACAGGAAGGAGAAGTAGGAAAACAGAAGTGTTAAAAAGTGGTCTATTAAGTCCAATGGTAGCCAAAGAAGGTATGCAAATGTAGATTATCGAGTAACTAGCTATTCCTAACTGCTATTTGACAATCAATGGAAAAAACTGTATTGTTTCATCACCAATGACTGCATCACTCTCTAATCATGAAACAGCCTTCCGTTTGAAGAGGTCTGGAACCAGTCACCTTGTCAGTCACTAATTACTTTCTAGGTATAATTTATTTTCTCATCCAAGAACTCAGCTTTACTACCCATCTATTGGGTAAGTAAAGGACTCCAACTCTAGGAAGTTTTCTTAGTATCTGATCACCTTCATATATTCTGACACTCATGAAGTTGTCCTCCCTACAACACATGCAAAACTATGCGGTCTAAGTCCCATACTTGAGAAGGTGTGCAGTACAAACAATGAGCCTTGGGACACTGACTTCCTACTCTGCAATGACCTGATTGCACAGGTATCTGAAGGTGGAGTAATTCAGCTGCCTTTTCAGCAGACATTTCTACTTGTCAAACTTCTAAGCCTTAGGCAAAACCACCCCAAATCCATGAGAACAGGAAAGCCAATCCAGAGGCTTTTTATTTTTTAGTTCATTCAAGACAAAGACGACACTCTGCTAGTGGTTCCCAAACTACATGGCTCCAATGACAGCTGGACGAGACTGGCTTTAATTCAGTCATGGTCTAAAGGTATTTTCTCTTAAAAAGTTGAGAAGAATCCAAGATGGCCCATGCGAAATCCAGACTTGACAATCATCCATTTCTAAGAGGTTTCAGAATCACTGCTACAGACTAAAAGCAATACTAAGTACAATTACAACCTCCTGACTCTTGCTTCTAGGTTTGAGACAAACTCATTCAGCATAGCAGTGGGAAGAAATAATTCCCTCCAAGTAACAGCCATATGTCACTGCTGAATCAGAATCTAGCAGCTGCAGTACTTGCACCTTTTAGAAATAAAGGTGTGCCTTTAATGACCATTTTGCCTCAAACAAATTTCATTCTTGAAGTGTTTCACTTTATAATACAAAGTGACTACTTTAATTTTGGCATTCATAATCGATGCTGTGGACACATTTCCTGACATTGCCCTTGCTATATCCTATCCCTTTGATACTCCTCTACAGAAGCTGGCAGACATATATTAAGAGCAGCATACCCTGGGGGTAAAGTTGTACACACAGATCCAGTTGTGCAAGAAGCAAATTCTGTAAGTTTACAGATGTTACATGCGTCATATGCAACACCCCAGAACTCACAACAAAAGTCATTGCAAAGAGGCACGTAGCAAAAGAAAACATCCTAATCAAAATAACAAAGACTAAACTAAAATGTCCTCATAAGTTGCCTTGCTGGATTTTACCAGACTTGGAGGCAAAATGCATTTGTAAAAATTAACTCCTTTTCCTGCAAAACTTACACCATGGGAGGTGTATGAAGTAGAGTAATTTATAGTGTTTTGTTAATAAGGAAGCTGCCCAGTAAAACTGTAAATTATTCCTTTTCGTTTCATAACAGCAAATGGAGCATCAAAGAATTATACGTCCTTTATGCATTTATTGTAAGGTAGACAAGGAAGCCTGGTGGTAGCTCATTATTATTCCTCACACCGCTTCTAATGAACAGATCTATGCTCTCACTTTTCATTGGCTTAATCAAGGATTCTCCATGATTTGCAATTAACCGTTTATATTAAAGTGATTAGGGAGAAGACAGAAAACGCAGCTCAACATCCTGACCACTAAAAACCAGATTAACAAATTACTGAAAATCCATTTCCTTTATATTTCATTTTTACATTTGCAAATCTCTTCATACATGAAAGCTCAATAAAACAAGTTTATATTTACAACCCATGGAACAGATTCACAGTTTTCATTCAGACAGATATGTTGCTACTTCTCCAGCAATGAGCCCACACTGCAACTTTAACACCGGGGAAAGCAAGAAAGCAAGACCTTTCCACAGTTCACAGAAACTTATTGGGAATACTTACTGAAATCATAATATTGGCAAACAACGCACGTCAATCCTATCCCGGCCAAACACAGGAAAACATATCATTCTTCAGTAAACCTTGCCTGGATCACAGGTCTTTGAATACAAATTTAAAAATATGGAAGACAACAGCTAGAGAAGCTGCTCTTGATGAGGGCAGGAAACAAACTAAGCCTCTTTAGAAGGATGGATGGCTTGGCCACCACTGCACATCTAATTCGAGCTTGAGAAACACCAACTGGGTTTGGCAAGCCTTAAGAGCAGGAAGGAGGCTGAAAGCCTGGTAGGGAATCAACCAAAGACAGGTTCTGCAGGTGGTCAATCTGGAAGAGACCAAATTCCCTGTGAGGCTTAGGCACGGCACAACATAACTGCCATGGAATGGGATCAAATAAGACTGTCTGAATTTCCACATCAATGCTCCTGAATGTTTTGAGTGGCAACTCAAATACAAAAAAACAACCCTTCAATACTGGTATTTTGAAAGCTTAGTAGCTTATCACAGCCATTATTATTTTTTTAATCAAAACCAGAAGTATAGCATAACGTAGGCTGGTTATATTTTTAACACTGCTATAGGCAAGCCTTTTAATACGGGTGCCATTTGCATGCATCTTTGTTTCACTAGGGACTTCAAAGGACTTAATTTTCAGAACATGGAATCTCCCTAAGAACTAGGTTCTGCAGAGATTCAGGAAACCAAGATCCTTAAAATGTCACTTTGGAAACAATAGTAATCAGGTAAAATGGAAAGGTAGGCAATAATTCATGACTATGTACGTTTTTAACCATTTCATTTAAACTGTTTAACAGACCGTTTCAAGTAGGATGTTTTCCGAGAATCAGAAAAGACCGATTCTACAAGACAACTACTTTCCTTCTGGAAGACTATTGCATCACTTTAATACTTTAAGCAGAGGTCTGCAGGGGGTAAGTCACTTCTGAATAGAAATGTATTAGAAGACCCAGACTTCTAAGACCCACTGGAGCTGGATCTCATTCCCTGAGCAAATCAATGTCCCCAGCCTCAAGCCACATCTCCAGAACCTGCCTCTGCCCCTGGCAGCTCCACAGCCTAGTGCTGCTTTCCATTTGCTACACCATCACCTACAGCAATACTGTACTGTTTTTCATTTAACCAAAATATTTCTTTGATACTTATAAGTTCCCTCCTGTATTTAACCCTACACCGTTACCTCTATAACTAGAAAATAAAAATAAAAACAAAACCCCCTCCCATCTTCCCATAAAAACTCACATGCACGACAGTATGCCATCCTAAGTTTGATGGGAATCACTTAGAAGTGAGAAGAGCAATGTACCAGCTTTGCACGTCTAAACCAAGATCAATATAAATCTTTAAGCTATTTTTGCATTCTTTCCTTTTTTAAAACCATGTCCAATGCAGCTGAGAGACAGACACTACCAAAATGTCACCAGTGATAAGAGATGCAGTCACACAATCTTTCCCATGTATGTGAAACTGCTCCTTTCAGAGACAAGTGAGACAACCACAGCCGAAGTAATGCAGCAGATAATTGAATACAGCAGTTTATCCTTGCCCTCACTCCTAAATCTTCTCATCACAAGCCATGTCTCCCCCAACTCCATGCTGTGTTTTCACGTTTGCTTGCCAGCAGTAGCCTGATAAGTACAGAGACAGGGCAGGAACAGCTGTGTTCTAGCTTCTTGACCAGATAGCACGCAACACAGGCACAATGCAACAAGCCTACTGCCTGCAATCTTTGCATTGTACAAGCCTGAAGTATGGATAATACTCAGTTTATAACTGAAAGTCCCTTCACATATTGCAGTCCTGACATGTATGTCCTTTGTGCCTTCCCAGCACCATTATCCTGAAAGAGAAGCAACCTTAACCATTTCCAACAGTATCAGCCTCTTGTTCCCTCACTCTGCAGATTAAAAAAGCATCTCATGAGGAAGAGAGACACAAAGCATGTGCTTAAGTACTTCCCTGAATTCAAACCATCAAAGGAACTAGCCTTTATTAGATTGCTTCTTATGCTCATCTAGCTTAGATACCTGTAATTTTCCAGTTCTCTTTGCCCACAGGCTCCTTCCAGCAAAGGATCAAGGAGCCAGAACTCAGCTTTTCACCACACCTAGAGGAACATAATTATCTCCTCAACTTTAGCTCCTCTGTCAAATTCAAATAATCTGATCAATGGGGTCAAAAGCTGTGGGGGGCAGTGTGGGAGAGAGGGTGCACGTGCAGTAGAAGAGAGACAAAGAGACAATCAGAACAGAGGGTTGTTATTCCATAAGCCTCATTTCCTTCAGAAACCAGGCTGAAGTAGTATCTTGGGACAAAAGACTCGTGACAGCTCATCACTTACCTACTCATGTGAAGGAATGCAGCTGGGTGGCACAATTATGGACTGGAGAATTTATTTTTTTTAAATGGTGTGCTTACCCTGGAGCAAAAGCTTTGAAAGGACAAATTGCAAGAACTCATTATCTCACCCAACCTCTTTCCATTCGCTTCCCTTCCCCCTCATCTTAATTTTAACCTTGATGGAAGCCTGCTCCAACAGTCAGGCTTCTCCATTTGTTTGACACTGTAGTAAAGTTGTAGGGTTGTTTGTGAAATATGTTGCCATGGAAACTAATGTGTGCTGCCATGGAGATCATGTCAGATCCAGCCTTGCATCTTCACCACAGACTAAAGAAAGGAGAAAGCGAAGCTGGGGAGGAGAAATTCTTCCTTGAAAAAAACATTTTTTTTTAAATATTAGCAAACCTAACAAGAGAAGGGACAAAAACTAAGGTCAGTATTAAACCATCAACATTTACTAATAATTCACACAATGCTTTCTTAGATGCCACTTCTAACAATGTTCTTGGAACCAGTATAGCGAAGGACTTAAAGTGATGAACAACATATGTGAAAAATCTAAGATTCATTTTTAGACTACCTAGAAACCAAAACCCCCGGCCAACAATTTTTCCAAGTCAAAAAGCACAGAAGGTAGGAAAAAAAACCCAAACCCAAAACCGTAAAACCTGCAAAAAAATGCACGTGGGATAAATTAAACAAACAATGATCCATGATGTGCATATATGGTTAGAGTAAGGCTCTCATTAAGCAGAGAAAGACACTGAAGTTCAACTCTAAAGAAATGAACTTAAAAAGTCATCTAGCATCTCTATAAAGTGAATTGGTGGATACCAAAAACTTATATTGATTTCCCTGCACTTTAAAACTCTGATATTTCCTGTACACTTTGAATGAAAAGGAGAAGCTCTAACTAATAGCCACTATTAAATTACTTTAAGGACTTGCAGGGTATCTTAAATCCTCCCAGTAGTCAAATCCTAAACATTCATGCTCCCTGAGAGAAAGCTGATAGATACAAACTCTGCTTTAGCCCATCCAAACTAATTTTAAGCAGAGTCTGTCTAATCAGCGCACATAGTCTTCTTCTTCAAAATGAAATATATGTCTAAATCTTTGCCAGATCAGGAACAAAGTTCCTTGGTTCATGAAACAACCTGAATCACTGATAATAAAAGCTCTGAATAAGGAAACATATAAATGAAAGACCCATCAATGAACAATCCCTTTCTGAATTAATGCTAAATGTTGTCAAATAAAATATCTATTGTGTTTTATGACATATTTATTGCATCTCCTAATCTTATCAGTTCTCCACACTTGCTGGCTCTGCACCCAGCACTAACAATGTGAAGCCTTTTATAACTCACAACCACAAAGATTTTTGTATTTTATAAATGCATTTGAGTGAAGGTTAAGCCTACAGATTTAAAATTCAATCAGTTAATTTTCTGTGAAATAAGTGGAAACAAACACTAAAAATATTAAAAAGCGTGTCTTCTTCCTCAAGCTGACAGACTTCAGGGGAAAAAAAACAAACGAGCTAAACTCTTTATGGAAAATTTAGAGCAAGAAAAATGTTGCTGATCCATCAGTCCAAAGGCTTTGCCAGAGAAAAATGGTACAGATATACAAATACCTGAAACCCATCCTGCTATAACTTCACTCAAGCTGTAGAGATCCTCTGGAATCAAAGAGGTCTCTATTTTTTTTATTGCATATAGAGGGTTTTCGATTGTGCTTTGCACAAAACTAGATACAATAATCAACACTTCCGTACTTTAACATGCGTTAACATGCACGCAGAAAACCTGCTTTCCATCTGATAAATCAAGTTGTGAGGCATATAACACTATTTCTGGTGTTCCAGCAAGAAATAAACTGAATAAGGCAGCCAGGCTGCACTGCACAAAATGAGTCCAATGACTAGTAGAAGCTTTCCACAACCACACAGTGATAAAATAACTTTCAGTAAATAAAGTGTATTCTAGATTGAATAATATTCAGTAAATAAAGTATATTTTAGGTGAGAATAAGTTTTAGGATTCAGAGATGCATCACACTAAAAGTCTTTAAGAAAATACACTTTAAAAATGGATTACTAACTTTTGGTGTTCCTGGCCTCTGGTAACAGCTGAAATCTGACACCAGCTTTGATGGGGATAGGCTAAAGCCCTGCTAAACACTCATGCTAAGGTGACTTGACTTATGAGATGCTACAACTTTAAATCTGAGGATTTTTTCATACTTTTACTTTCTCAGTATAAACTAGTACCTAGAAAACACTTTGAGTCTTCTCACTGATAAAGATTCCCCCCCCCACAGAGTAGGCAAAAAAAGCAGATCATAAAAATGCAGTAATTTCGTTTTAACCATACCATGACTAAAATAAGGTTTATGTTACATATTGGATTCCTCTTTCTTCCCATCTCATTCATTTGGCTATAAATGCATGAAGTCCTGAGGGAAAAAAATGGATTCTGTCTATGTGCAGTACAGTGTTTCTTCTACTTCTACTTAGTATCTAAGTAATATAGAAAAATATTACAGGTAATAGTACCAAAAAAACCTCTATCTAGCTGGCAGCTGCTGCACAGATCATAGGACTGGTTGACATGCTGTGCACTTGGCCAACTTATTAACTTTCTGGATCTTGCAAAGCCCCTAGGGAGAGAAAAAAAAAAGAAAAAAAAAAAATCTTATTTTTTTTCATTCCCGTGACATTGAATTTGTACAGTCTCACTATTTAGAATTCTGGGGGGCTCAAGGTTTACCTGATGCATCTCCAGAACATGGACATAAATCCAGAGCCTGTCCCAGAGACTGCAAAGTCTAGACAAAAAAAAAAGAATAAGGCTGGACAATGTTACCTCTGGCAGGGATTTACTCTGATGAGAGATCCCAAGAGCAATTTGAGTGGGCCAAATCCAAGAAAAGCATCAAGAGATTAGGGATGGGAAGTAACAAGAAATTCATCAAGAAGAGATAACCTCAAACCAATTTCATTTATTTCAGTAGCAAAATAAGCTTTTTTTTTGGCCTGGGAAAAAGCATAAATACTTTATGCCCTGACTTCATTTAAGGTTTTTTATATAGTCTCATATGCTATTCTGTGGAAAATATAATCTAGGTGAAGTTAATTCAGGTTGGATGGAAAACTTGGAGATCTGTATCCAGCAGTTGTCACTGGTATCCAACGGTAAGAAGGGATGACAATCTGAGCATGAGTAAAGAGTTAAGCTATTGAGCGCAAGACAAACAACCAGGCTGGAACACAAACAGGACTGTGGCCCACGTAACGCATGGAGTTAGACTTATAGTCTACTGAGCATCAGCAAAGCTTCAGCTGCAGTACTACATCGTGGCCTGGGTGCTGCAGCTGAAGAAAAAGATGAGCCAACTGGATCAAGTCCAGAGAGGAGCCACAGCAAAGAGCAAAACTCAGGAAAACACAACCCATAGACATATACATATAATTGCAACTGGTTAGCATTGGAAAAATATGGAAAAAGAGACAGGAGGTGGAGTGGGAAGGATGGTGCAAAAGACAATTTTTAGTATTGAAGATGCCACTGGAAAGTATAAAGAATATTTTGTCTTGCACCCACAGCAGATGTGACTGATACACCACTTCAAGAGTCAGCTTAGATGTTAAGAAAAACTTCCTAATGATGAAGAAAGTAGAACTGGCATATTCTTCAGTGGGAGTCTGTGGACTCTGTTCTGAGGAGCCTTTGAGAACAGCTACATGAACTGCTAGCAAGCACTGTAGATGCAGTTGCTCCTGCCTCTACAGGTCAGTTCCAGATCTGTACTTCTATGCTGTCCCAGAACAAACATAGCAAGCAGTCATGTGTGCTCCAAAAATTTATTCCCCAAGAACAGCACTGATATGGACCTGTCATAGAATCATAGAATCACAACATTGGAAGAGACCCACCAGATCATCGAGTCCAACCATTCCTATCAAACACTAAACCATGCCCCTCAGCACTTTGTCCACCCCTGCCTTAAACACCTCCAGGGAAGGTGAATCAACCACCTCCCTGGGCAGCCTGTTCCAGTGCCCAGTGACCCTTTCTGTGAAAAACTTTTTCCTAATGTCTAGCCTAAATCTCCCCTGGCAGAGTTTGAGGCCATTTCCTCTTGTCCTGTCCCTTGTCAC
>WAAB01013231.1:0-28967 GCA_013389865.1 Piaya cayana
ATTCTATGATTCTATTAAACCATGTCCAGAAACAAAACTCCTGCAGGTTTCCAAAGGTTGGGTAAATTTCCTTGCACAACAGTGACCCTCTTTGTTCACATCCTGGTTGTGTCTAGTGCAGACAGAGAGCATCCCTCAGGACATACTCCCTGTCGATGCTGGGAGCAGAAGGTGACCCTCTGCTGTGAAGTCGGGGTATGTTAGCACCCCAGGGAGTACCAGTTTGGCACCCGCTCCTCTTGGCTGGGTCGAAGTTCCCACAGAGACCGCTGCACCAACCCCATGTCACACACACTGAGCTGAACCTGTTGTTATTCCTCATTTTCTGTTGTGGTGGCAAAGCTGAGTCAAGAGGACTGGGAGGGAAGCGTGCTGTCTTCAGAAGGCTGATATAATTGAAGAGCATTGACCTTTCCTCACCCGTGGAGAGAAGACATACCAAGAAAAGTGTAGTACAAGGCTGTGTTGGCTCAGCTGCTGTGCTTTGTCCCCGTTCCGTCCTTATCGAGGGCAGCTGTTTGCTTTGCAGACAGGAACACACGTCTCTGTAATTCCTGCCCTGAGCCCCAGCGTTGGGTAATGGGACAAACCTCCCAGGCTCGACCCCAGCTGCTCCTACCCAACCCGAGTCCAACTCTTTGACTGAAGTAACACAGCAAAAGGTTCTCAGAAACCAGGCAACATGTGTATTTCTGTCCAGAGGGGTAAGATATTGACACGTGGGTGCTGCTAAATAGGACAGAGCCAACGGGGGCACCAACAAACAACCATTTTGCTTGCCTGGATAGAGCCTTCAAAGGTGATTTCTGCTTATTTAACCATAGGTTGTGACTGGAAAACCGGTTCATGGACCTGCCCATCAGCAGCCTCTATTCCTGGCCCTGCTCAGACACACTTAGCTGGAATGAATCCTTTCACCTTAGGTCTTAACTAGAAAGCATAAACTTTGCCAGCCCAGGAACCACCAAACTGAGCCTCCTCGATTGTCTCCCCAAGGATCAGAAATCTAATGAAACCTTATTTCCCAATGTTTACTTCCCACAGACACAGGATCCTGCCCCCGGGGCGCTCAGGGCAACATCAAAAGGGAAATGAGAAATGAGTGAACCTCAGACACATGTTTTCTGCAGCATCTCGTAAGATCAATAACCGCTTACAAGCACCGCATCCCTGGAAATGTTTCTTTTTTCCCGCTGTGAACTGACTTATCCATCCTGCAACAGCCAGAGTCGCCGAGGAGCAACGCAACACCTCTCCCACAATTTGTTGCCACGTAGGAGAGCCTAATGTATTTACAAAAACAACACAGGGCACTCCCCTCCTCTCTGAATTAATGATGGGTGCGATTGTGTTTCTCTTTACTTACTCAGCAGGAGGAATCCCAGCACTAGAGCCACCTCTGCTCTTCATGCAGGGAAACATCCCCTCCACAGCCTGGGCCTGGGAAAAAAAAAACCCACAAAACAGTGTAAAAGCATTGTCAGAGCCATTCCTTGGCCCTGTCTCTTTGAACTTCTTTGATTTTCCTCTGTTTGGGCTGTGAGGCAGGAGCAATATCTCTCTCTGTGCTTGTACAGAGACCAGCCCCAAGAAGATCCTAAGGCGTGAGAGTAAAAATGTGATGCAGGTGATAGATGATAACCCACTTTTGGTTGGTTTTTTTTTCCTTGTCTCATTTCTTAGTCTGAACATTGAAAGCTTAGCTTCTTGGCTCAATTTTAGCCCTATTATTTTATGAGAATGAGAGTAAGCCCGTGCCTCTTCCAGTAAATTATATCATCTTCTAGGTGAGGTTCCAAACCAATTCAGGGAACACCCTGACAGCACTTGCATGGACATTTCTTACTGTGGTAACTTTAATAGTGTTTTTAAAAAGCATCTTTAGCTAAATCCACATGACTTTCAATAGTAGCATAAGAAAAAGAAACACATGTTTCTACTGGTCATTTGATGGGAATGGTTGGATTCGATGATCCAGTGGGTCCTTTCCAACCTAGTGGTTCTATGATTCTATGATTCAGTGGGTCCTCTCCAACCTAGCGGTTCTATGATTCTATGATTCAGCCACTCCCTAGACTACTTCCCCAGCCCCAGTTTGAGAGCAAAGTGCTCCAGGCTCTCTGCCCACCCATCTCCAGGCAAGATGCATGTAATTTAACTGCAGGCTCAACACTGCTGGGCATCAGGGATGGCGTTGCCCTTTCCCCTTCTCAAGGAGATGGGTCCATAGGCTCAACTCATCTCTGTCCAGCTTCTGATTGAGGTTTGCTGCCTGAGCATGCGCACCAGCCGCCAAAGCCAACCCTTCCTCCTTTCTCATCCCACCTTCCCTCACCTTCCACAACAACGTGTTTCTTCGACCTCCCTCCATCAACCCCTCTTCAACGGCATTTCCCTTTCTGCTGCCAAATGGATGCTTAGGAGCACGGAGACAGTAAAACATTGATCTAGTGTCCCTTGATGATGCACGGTCTCCTCCCATTATTGGTGTAGCAGCGTCAGGTTATGCGCCGTTAATAGCCTTTCCACTTGTTTATAGCTCCTCTGGCATCGTTCCTGGATTTAGCACTGCTGGTTTATTTCCCCTCGTTGTTTCGGGGACGACCTCCCTTCAAGCAGTGGGACTCGAGTGTTGCGTGTTCCATGTGTAATTCAGCATGTGGGTGCTGGTGGGGGCATTGCCAGCACATCGAAAACACGTTATAACAAAGCCAGCAGCGAACCTCAGCTTGGATGGGCTGGGGGTTTGGGAGGGAGGGGAAGGTTTTTTTAGGTGTGAAGTGAGTGAATAATTCATAGGCAAACCATTGACATGATAAATTCCTCCATTTCTCCTCTTTTGTGAAGTCACAGCGAACAACTTTCCAATTCCTCCCCTCTGCATTTTTATTACCCAGAATTATTCGCGAAACAATTGCTTGGAATAATTCCGGGGAGAAAATTCTCTGCTGGGGGCGTCGTCGCTGACGTCAGCGGCATCAGCACCAGCAGGAGCTTTGGTTTGGAAGCGACGGGCTGTCCGCAAGCCTTTCATCACGAGGATTTGGTCTCCAGATTTTGAGCCACGCTGAGTAGCTGTGGCAGAGCGCAGAGCCCCGATGGTGCCTTTTTCTCTTCCATTAGGCAAGTGGAGTCCTGCAAATCAGGTTTTTCACCGTGAATATGTACGTTTATGAACTAACGGGGGTTGAAATTGCTGCGATGCGATGATGTGTCGCACTGGAGCTCCCAGAAGCACTTCTCCAGCCCTGCAGGACAAACAAATGGGGTTTCTCCATTTCCATTTCAATCGCCGCAAACGAGCCCTGCCCTTTCCAGGAGCTCTCTGCACAGCGCCACGCGGGCTCTCTGAACCCAGCACCAGGCTCACTGCTTCGTCTCCCTGCCTTTCATATTTATGGGAAGGGAATGAAAACAGCCCAAGGTTGGCTTTTTAATTCCATGGGAAATTCGGAAAGTGGCCTTTTGCTCGCTTCCTCGCTTCGTGTATTCATTTACAGACTGACCCAAACCCCACATGAACAACGAAATATCTCCAGTAGACCGCGGCTCTGACTCAGAAAGTCTTTGATATTTATCTGCCTGCAGTTTCCAATAAGTTAAAGCTGCCTGACCTAAAATACCAAATTCCGAGGGAGCTCTCTGGCTGATGACTCTCAGCATCTGACAGCAATCGTCTGGGGTGTATTTTCTGTATTTATTTATTGTAAATGAGACACCTGACACCGTGAGATCATAAGCAATTTCCAGCTCTCTCCAAAATCACCAGGAGGATTCCAGCACCGAGCCACACAACATCATCATTTCTGCTGCAAAACTTTCCGTGCTGATCGTCAGTAATTTTCGACACAGAGCTTGGAGGGAGGGAATTGCTCGCAGTCCTCTTCATCGTCTCGTGAAAATCAGTCCATGTTGGGCCGGCCAGCCAGGTTGCCATGACCATAAAAACCCTGCAGCTCAGGGAATCTGACTCTCTGTTCTTTCTAGATGTTTTAGGTCAGGGGCAAAACATATTTACCTGTTTTCAGATTTACCCTGGTGAGGCTAACTTGGGTCATTCCTCTGGTTCAGCATCTGCTTTTCCCACATAGAATCATAGCATGGCTTGAGTTGAAAGGGATTTCAAAGACCATCCGGCAGGGACACCTCCCACTGGATCAGGGGCTCCAAGCCCCATCCAACCTGGCCTTGAACCCCTCCAGCAATGGGGCAGCCACCACTGCTCTGGGCAACCTGGGCCAGGGGCTCCTCACCCTCACAGCAAAACATTTCTCCCCAAGATCTCATTTCAATCTCCCCTCTTTCAGCTGAAACCTGTTCCCTCTCATCCTATCCGTGCCCTCCCTGATCAAGAGCCCCTCCACAGCTTTCCTGGAGCACTTTCAGCACTGGAATCTGTTCTAAAGTCTCCCCAGAGCCTTCTCTTCTCCAGGCTGAACAACCCCAAAACTCTCAGCCTGTCCTCATACGGGAGGTGCTTTCTGCCACCTACTCCACCACCTTGCAGCAGGGCCACATGAGCATTGCTAGCAGTTTCTAACCTGCTCCCTTTAGATGCAAGAATTCCTCATATGCTTCTGTAGCAGGAGCAAACATCCCACCAGGAATTCTGTGCTTCAGCTCCAGCAGCGGTGACATGGAAGCAGGCAGACCCACAGCCAATGTAGAAATCTGATCATCCTATACTTTAGCAAAGGATCAGTCCATATCCATGAGTTTATAGTTTCAATCTCACTCTCCTTAAAAGATGCATCCCTGTGCTTCAGAATTACACATTTCTAGCATGGAGCAGCTTTTCCTTCCCACCAGCCTCCCAATGTCTTGGAAAATCCCAACTCAGCTTCAAGCCCTCAGCCGTCTCAGTGATGATGAAACACTATCTACTCCTTGTGCTTAAGCCCAACAAATACAAAGCTTAAAGGCAGAAATAAATTCAAGCCAAGCCACCATGTTTAGTCTCAGAAAGCAGAGCCATGGTCTTCTCTGCCCCAGGTGCCTGGAGTGCAGCAGAGTTGGGGCATCATCTGGGATCAAACTGCTGCCTGGAAAATGCAGGTGGTGGAGCAGGTGATGTGACAGTGAGAAGCTCAGGGATAGACAGGAAAGCTTAAGCACAGAGTGATCAAGCCTGGATTTTTTGACACGGAGGATGGGTAATGCCCTTTGGACGCAGCAGGACCCACATTGTGCTGCTCTGTGCAGTCACTAGGGCCGGAGCCAGAAAGAGAAGCCACCACCACCACTGGCAGGGAGCTGAGGGCTTCTTACAGACGCAGGGCTCCTTAACCTGGCCACAGCGCGGTGCCAACGAGGTCACACTGCTGCCAAAAGCTCATATCTCAACACAAAGTTGCAGTCCACAATGCAGACAGACCATAAATCGATGCTCCAAGGTGACACCGGGAGCCAAACCCAGCACAGCCCCCAGGCAGCAGCTCCCCACTCTTCCCCTGACCTCTGAACTTCCAGTACCAGCACCATCTGCAGGCAATGTCCCCACCAGAACTCCAAGTCTCGTGTGTGCTATGATACAGCCCTTCTGCTAGGAGAAAAGAGATAAAATGCATCTCTCACCCTCTCCACCCAGCCCCAGAAGACAAATCCTCCCTGGCTTAGGGCAGGAGAAACTTAGGTGCCTCCTGGCTTCGCTTGATGTGTTTGCAAATCCTCCTGGTGTTAACTGGCTCTAAGCTTCCAGCAGCATGGAGAGATGCTCTACATCAACATTCAAGACACGCAGACTGAGGGAGAGAGGAGACAGGGAGAGATGGTCTCCATCAAGATTCAAGACACGCAGACTGTGGGGGAGAGGAGGCAGGTAGTGAGAACCTCTGTGCCACAGAGATGAATCAGTCCTGCTCAGAGCCAGAGCAGGAGAGTGGGTGGTTGCAGAGCCCGTGTTCTGCCACAGGCACCGACCAAGTTCTGCTCTTGCACAGCCCTCTTGTCCCTGTCCACGACCACCCTGCACCGTCACTGTGTCCCAGCCCAGGACCACCAATTGTGACTGTGGACCCTGGAGCCATTCCAGGGCTTTGCACACCGCAAAGCAGCCCTGGTTCTTTTAATTAGCTGGAGAATGTTAATGAGCATGGCATGTGACCAGCCCCCTCCTGCAGAGCCCAGGAGAAAGTGCCACATGCTTCTGGGATCACTGTCAGCAGATGAAAAAGCCACTTGGCACCCCGTCTGCTGGCAGCTGGTTCCGTGGGGCTGCAAACGCCCGCAAGTGAAACCAGCCAGGTCCTGCAACAGCTCCCTGGTAGTGACCTCTCCGAGTCCTACATGCACCCAGACCAGGACCACAGAGGAGTTGTTCCCAAGACCAAGACAAGTGTTCTGGTACCACCATCATCTCCTTCCCATCCATCCTCAAGTTGTGCCATGGGAGGTTCACATGGGACATCAGGAAAAATTTCTCACTGAAAGGGTTATCAAGCACTGGCAGATGATGCCCGGGGTGGTGGAGTCACCATCCCTGGAGCGGTTTAAAAGATGGGTAGATAAATTGCTTAGGGATAAGTTTTAGTAGTGGACAGGTATGGTTGGACTCAAAGGTCTTTTCCAGCCTAGTGATTCTATCCCTATGAATTAATGGCTATTTCTTGTACTACCAAACCCAAAACATCCATCCATCCATCCATCCATCCATCCATCCCCTGTGTGCTTTTCTATCCATTTCTTTAGCCTCTTTTCAGACTGTCTCCACTTGTTTAAGATTGGAAAGTCAGTGTTTGTTTCCTCACCCACTGTGCCGTAGCCCGTGGATCTACAGGAGGATGCTTACAAGTATCCTGGGAGATCAGGACCCAACAAACTCACCCACCCTGTGCCTGGGAAGCACCCACCAGCTCTCACTGTGTGGCAGAGAATGTGGGGGCAGAAAGGGTTTTATTAGTGGGGACTGAGGTTGGGACCTGGGGCAGACAGATCCCCATAAGGCCCCTTTCAGGGACATCAAAGGGTCCTTGATTAGGTCCATATCAGGCTCTCCAGCAGCTTGAGAAAACCGTAGGCTTATGTGTTACTCGGTTTCAGCTTTGGTTTAATCCTTTCCTTTTGTTAATGATACAGAATTAAAATCCACTGATTCTGCAGAAGAGCAAAGAGAGCACCAGAACAGAGGCAGTGACACATCCAGTGAGACAAATAAATATAGACCCTAATTATACAGACCCTAATTATTACTAACCCAAGATAAAGTCCCTGACCTCCTTTGGGTGCAGTTCATGTGACTCGGGAAGGCCAGACTAAGCCAAAATTCTCATTTTTTTTCCCCAGCAAATGCCAGCTTGGAAGCAGCACTGGGCACCCCTGGGACAGAGCAGCTCAGTCTCAGCAGGATGGGCTTTTCCCTGAGCTGAAGTAGCAATGCTGGAACAAGCAGTGCTCAGCTAACATGACCAGTCATCACAGCATCTCTTAATTCAAGCTCTACAGGATAATGTACTTCGAAGGGAGGTGAGACAGGACCTGAGCTGTAACCTCCCCCACACCAGCCTCTGAAACAGAGACCATGAGTCAAACTTCACTGCTTCCCCTGCTCCTCCTTAGACCCTCGCTCCTCTCACCTTTAGTTAGAAAGAGGAGGACGTGCTCAAAACAAGATGTGTCCTGTAGTGCATCAGGGCTGAGACACCTCATTCCTCAAAGACATGGTCCTCCTGGGGCCAGGAGGGTCATTCTGGTGTCATGGAATGAGAGGAGCCTTGGCAGCCAAGAGAAGCCCCAGTGCGCTCCGGCAGCAGCAGCTCGGCCAGCTCTTCAGCCCTCATTGCCCTGGTGTGTGCCAGCTGGCACAGCTGATGCTGTGATGCTCTGGAGCGCCCTTATCTCTCCAGGAGAAGCTTTCATTGCAGCCCTTGAGCACTGGGAAATAGAGATACTCAACTCGCTGATACTGCTCTGCAAATCAGAGAGCGAGGATGGGAAGGGAAACAGCTTGACCCTGCCTGCCACTCCACGGAGGCTTTGCCCTTCGCTATTGATGACTGATGAATTCTAAGCCAAGCTTGGGCAAAACTGGTGCCCCTGTCTGATGCACAATGAAAAATCACCAAGAAGTTTTAGCCCCTTGCCTGCAAATGACCCACCACGGGGGTCCCCAGGATGCAGAGGTCTTGGATCGTACTGTCCTTGGGTACAGGAGGTATGATCTTGCCATAAAGGCTGCAAATCTGTGAACTCTCATTGCTGGGAGTTGGCCATTTCCCTCAGGTAAGAGAATGAACCATTATTGATGCCCAGAGCTGGCAGTGCCATCCCTGCTATGACAGGAGGTGGGGGTGGCAGCAGGTCTTGGAGGTTTTGGTACCTGGAGATAGAGCCAAGCTTGCTGTGGTCACAGTGCAATGAAAATAGAATCATGGAATCAGAGAATCACCAGGTTGGAAAAGACCCACTGGATCACTGAGTCCAGCCATCCCTATCAATCGCTAAACCATGTTCCTCAGCACCTCAACCACCCATCCCTTAAACCCCTCCAGGGAAGGTGACTCAACCCCCTCCCTGGGCAGCCTCTGCCCAGTCACCCTTTCCANAGGTGGACTCCCAGCCCCATGGCGGGAGGCTTCAGGTGGGTCCACACCAGCTCCAGAATTGTGCCCTCTCTCCATGGGACACCCCAGCCAGAGCTGCAGGGATGACAAAATAGAGACTGAAATATTTGGCCTTGCTGGAAAACGCTGCTCCCTGGTGAAAGCAGCTGATGCCTTGGTGCCTGTCTCCTGTTAGTGGGCTGCAGGAGCCCTGCTGCCTCACCACAGGGTTGGGATTGGATGATCATTAAGGTCTTTTCCAACCCAAATCATCCTATGATTCTATGAATTTGCTAAGCACCGAAGGAACTCAGCCCCAGCAGGGGTGTTAGCTGAGGTGCCACCTGTCTCAGAGACCCCAAACATCCCTTAAATTGCCCATCTGGCTTTCAAGTCTCATCTTGTTTGGAGTCAGGCTGTGGATCACCCTTTGCCGTGATCGGATGTGCTGTCGCGAATGTGATAGGATGAAGGCATTACCTCCCACTGCCTTTTCTGCTGCTTGAGTGGAGTGTCCTGCTGGGGCTCAGTGGGTTTGTAATGAAGTGCTGGAGGACATAGTCCTGGCGTGGGTGGAGGAGTTTAGACTGGTTGCAGCAGCAAAGCTGGCAGTGTAGGCACAGCTGGAAAGGCAGCAATGAGCAGCTTGGACTGGAAGAAATGTTTTGCTGTGAGGGTGGGGAGGCCCTGGCCCAGGTTGCCCAGAGCAGGGGTGGCTGCCCCATCCCTGGAGGGGTTCAAGGCCAGGTTGGATGGGGCTTGGAGCCCCTGATCCAGTGGAAGATGTCCCTACCCATGGCAGGGGTGGAACTGGATGAGTTCTGGGATCCCTTCCATCCCAAAGCATTCCATGATTCTGTGACTTTCTCATCCTCCTGAGCTGTTTGCAGTAGAGCCCTGACCACTGTCACAGCACAGCTCTCTGCTGTCGGTCACGAGACAGTTAATTCCCATTTCTCTCCAGGCACAGAGAAAGCAGAGAGGTAAAAAAAATCTCTGTGATTTCAGTCAATTAAACTAAAGCCTACTGAGTCTGTTGCTTTTTGGAATTTTTTTTTTATTTATTTTATTTTATATTTTTGTAAATGAGTCTTCCAGGGTCTTCGAGCACTTACCATGGGGAGTGACAATCACAATCCGCTGCCTCGCCTCTCCCCATGCTGCCTCTCCACGGGAGCTCAAGAAATCTTAACATCCCATCAAAAGCTAATTACATTCTGACACACCAATTGGAGACATCGAGAGATGGGGGGGAGAGAGGAGCTTACATAATGGTTTTAAAATTACATGGAGCCTGCGGAATATTTGGTGCTACAAAGTGCCAATAGTTCAGAGCAGCAGAGGGAGAGAGTGATGGGAAGGAGCTCTGAAGGGCTTTGTACTGAAGCCCACTCCCAGCTGTAGGTGCAAGTCCTATTCCTGCACCTTCTCTTTGCTTTCAGACACTGCAAAAGTTGCCCCCAGCCTTTCCCCTCTTGCGTCTTTTTCTACCTAGAGGATTAAGGTATCACCAGAGCAAAGGGGATGTCTCCTTGTCCTTTGGGAACCCCCATCCAGGTCCCAGTAAACAGAAAAAACCCCTGTCCTGTCTGCAGCCCCTGGAGAGAGGGGAGAGCTGTGGGCAAGGTGAGGAGCCTGAGAGTATCTGGGCAGGAGAATCACAGAATGGTTTGGGTTGGAAGGCACCTCAAAGCCCATCCAGTTCCACCTCCTGCCATGAGCAGGGACACCTCCCACTGGATCAGGGGTTCCAAGCCCCATCCAACCTGGCCTTGAACCCCTCCAGGGATGGGGCAGCCACCCCTGCTCTGGGCAACCTGGGCCAGGGCCTCCCCACCCTCACAGCAAAACATTCCTTCCCAAGATCTCACCTCAATCTCCTCTCTGTCAAATTAAAATCTTACCCCTTCATCCTGTCCCTGCACTCCCTGATCCAGAGCCCCTCCCCAGCTTTCCTGGAGCCCCTTTCAGCACTGGAAGCTGCTTCAAAGTCTCCCAGGAGCCTTCTCTTCTCCAGGCTGAACAACCCCAACTCTCTCAGCCTGTCCTTCTCGCACAGGAGGTTCTCCAGCCCTCAGATCATCTCCCTGGCCTCCTCTGGACTCCCTCCAACAGCTCCATGTCCTTCCAGTGCTGAGGCCTCCAGAACTGCACACAGGACTCCAGGTAAGGGTCTACTTAGGGCTGTTCACTGCAAAGCTACAAATGGGTAAGGGCTGGAAGCGACTTTTTTGGAATGTGCTCCTATGTAGTCACCCCCTTCTTGCCTCCTTCCCAAGGCTGTTGGCAGCTCCTGAGGGCAGGACACTGCTTGAGGTGCAAGGGGTGAACTCAAGTCTGGAGGTTATGATAGTGAGATGGAGGAAGATTGATTTGCCTTGGCTTTTTTCTGGCCTTTTTCTAGTCTGCAGTGCTCTCCTCAGCCTGTTTCAGCCCTAAAATCTGCTGAGAGGTTTTAGAGTCCTACTGACTTGAGACTTTGCACCTCAGAGCCCCCTTGAGCTCCTGGGAAAGTGAGACTTGCCAAATAAGCCTCTGAAAACAATATTTGGCTCCTCATCATCAAAGTAGTGATGAACTCTCACTTTTGGAGGCCATGCGTTGCTGCATGGATGCCCATCGCGCCATGGGAGAGTCGCAGCGCGTGACCCAGTGAGAGGGCTGTGGGCTGCACCCCAGCCCGGAGAAGGGGCTGTTCGCTGAATCGAGTCATCCAGCTGCCCCAGGACCAATGTAATTCTTTCTTAATGATATCGGCTGGGCTCAGGAGCATGGCAGGAGGGCTGTGGCTGACCAGGCAGCAAATTAACTGGAATTTCATTATCTAATAATTTATCTGATGCCTATGCATTTTGGCAAGGCACCTTCATTAATAGAAGATGCCCTCTGTCTGCTGACTATTTACATTACCGGTTTCCCAGGGACCCCATGTGCTGCTTCCCCTTTTTAGTGACCTTCATAAAGAGAGAAAAATGCTCCTCATTTCCCTTGATTTTTATAATTAATTTTATTCTCTTCTGCTTTGCAAGGATTTGTTCCTCTGGATTTTAAACACTGCAGGCTTAATCATCCCTCTAAACTGGTATAAATCAGGATCCACCCCTGGGGTGTGACTGGTGTTACAAAAGGTGCTGGGCAGCCCAAGAAAGATGCTCGCATGGCCCCGTCTCTTGGGTTTGGTGGCCCTAGGCTGTAGGAGAAGAACGTGGTGTTAGTGGGTAGCGTGCATATGAATGCCAGCTTCTTCTGCAGAAGCCCTCAGAGATGCTGCCAGGTGCCCAGGCTGCAGGCACAGTGCCGCTTTGTCACCTCTCCTTCATTCCATGGGGCTTCACGCAGGGCAGCACGAGGTGTAGAAGGATATCAATGTCCTGTGAGGGTACCTCCCTGGGCAGCCTGTGACAGTGACCAGTGACCCTTTCTGTGAAATATTTTTTCCTAATGTCCAGCCTAAACCTACCCTGGTGGAGCTTGAGGCCATTCCACCTTGTCCTGTCCCCTGTCCCTTGGGAGAAGAGCCCAGCTCCCTCCTCTCCACAACCTCCTTTCAGGTAGTTATAGAGAGCAATGAGGTCTCCCCTCAGTCTCCTCTTCTCCAGGCTAAACACCCCCAGCTCTCTGAGCTCTGCTCCTCTTCTTCTCCAGTCCCTTCCCCAGCTTCGTTGCTCTTCTCTGGACTTGCTCCGGAGTCTCAACATCCTTCTTGTGGTGAGGGGCTGTCAGGCAGCCTCCAGGACATTTTTGCAGTTCTATCTGTCCTCCTGTGGGGACAGTGGCAGCAGAGGAGAGATCTGCTGGCTCCTCAGGATGCTCGAGACTCAGCTTCTTTGAGGTTTTCCTGAGGTGAAGAAAACAAAAGCTCATTAAATCCATCTCTGAGCTCTGGTGACACGGAGAGGTGACATCAGTGATGTGACTCACTAAATGCCAGCAGAAAAGCAGCATCCAGGAGGGCAGGTTGGTGCTTTGTGCTGCTGGGGGGGGGGGGTGGGAGTAAGGAGGCAGGGGCCACCCTGCAGCCCCGCGGGGGTGTTAGGAAGCAGGGGCTGTCCCTGTCCTCTCCTCCTTGGTGCCCTGCTCCCAGCCAAGCAGACTGAGAAAGGAAGCCAAAGGATGGAAGTCCTTGCTCAGATAAACCGTATGGGAAATGGGGGTTTTGGGGCTTATGGCCCCAGATGTTGCAGCCTAGCCCTGACACGGAGCTTTTCCAGAAACCAATGCATGGTGGTGCCACTTTTCCAGCCTCACAGATGTCGTATGATGGAGAGCTGCAGGATCCTTTTGCAGGAAATACCACACCTTCAGAGCCTGCTCCACACTCCTCCCTGCTAACTGAGCCCCTTGGTGGTGTGAAACAGGGCTGGCAATTCCCCTAGAACAAGTTTTCTGCAATCTGGCCAGGTCTGAACTTTCGCAAGAGCGTCTGCCCTGGCCAATGACAGCACGTGGAGCATTTATATACCTACAGATGGTGCTTATATCACCAAGCAGTATGTTTGCCTACACGTCAGCCCTGGCCCAAAGCCCATCAGAGTCATCGGATGCTTTTAATTAACTTCAACAGGCTCTGGGTGAGGTTGGTTTGGTCAGAGTCTCCACCCGTTCTGACACAGGCGTTCGAATGCATCCTAGAGGATGCTCAACCACACGTGTGTTCAGATCAGCCATGTAAACGCTTCCCTAAACACAAACCTGACTCAAACTCCCTGCAAATGCACGTGGCCTGATATGAATCCACCCCTGGCACTGAATTAGTTGATGATTTGAAACACAGACACATCCAATACAATAATGAGCCATTCCCATCAAATGCCAATTCAACTGGATAATGGGCCATATTGATTGCTTCAAGGGCCAGACCGATCTCACTTGTCCTTTTAATGATTATTATGACATTATCTATATTATTTGTGCTCAGTAAAATGAATTCTGCTTTTCCCAGCCCTGTCACTCTGGATGTGAGTCCATTCAAGCTTCCATTCCTGCTGAGAGAGAAGCTAAGGAGACCCCTTTGCAAGGATTGAACTTAATTCATTTCTAAAGCGTTGTCATGCAATTGGATATTTTTTTTTCCTCTAATACTGCCACTGGCATTAATGGAAAGAAAACAATAAATGTATCTGGTCACCTAAGTAGTCAGCCTCCCCTTTCATAGCTCTGCTGACATTTCTGTCTCCAGCCTGGACAGTAATGCATTCCATTTTAATTTTAGCAAATGCTTTCTTTATGATCAGAGACATTTTTCATTTGTACTTGTTTGCATCTCCCTTAAAATTCAATATTTCTTTGGGGGATGCGAGGTTATTGCCTGCTCCTCAAAATAAAGCATACGTGGCACAAGGATATTTCAAATTATTTCCTGCACTTTCCTCCACTCGAGCGGCAATTGCCTTTGCGGCAACTCCTGGGAGCAGCCGAGAGGAGTCAGTCCCAGTCCCTGGACACCACACAGTGTGTCTGGCAGCATCACCACAGGGAGGTGTTTAAAAGACGGGTGGACAAGGTGCTGAGGGGCATGGTTTAGAGTTTGATAGGGATGGTTGGACTCGATGATCTGGTGGGTCTCTTCCAACCTGGTGATTCTACGGTTCTGTGATTCTGTGACATGGGACTACCTGGGCTGCCCTAGACAGGATCACCTGGAAAAAGCAGAAAGAAGAATTTGAACAAGATTTTCTTACACTGCACCAAACAGACCCACTGCTATGTTTATTCCTATAAGGAGAATTGTTGAAGCACAGAACGACCTGAGTTGGGAGCGACCCGCAAAAATCATCGAGTGTTGCTGGAACATTGTCAGGCTTGGTGCTGTTACTGCTTCCCTGGGAGCTGTTCCAGGGCTCCACCACCCTCTGGGGGAAAAACCTACTCCTAATGTCCAACCTAACCCTCCCCTGGCATCTTCCTGCTGTTCCCTCAGGTCCAGAGAAAAGAGCTCAGCTCCGTTCCTCCTCCTCCTCCCCTTGTGAGGAAGCTGGAGACCTTGATGAGGTCTCCTCCTCAGTCTCCTCCAGACCCAGTGACTTCAGTCTCTCCTCACAAACTTCACCTCTAAACCCTCCACCAACTTTGTGGCCTCCTCTGGATGCTCTCCAGCTGTTTTACATACTTTTTATGCAGAAGCCATATATCCCTGAAGTTTCATCTGAACCAAACTCCTACAGAAGTCGTGCAAGCAGATGAGGGCAGTCACTGTTTGAGGGACAGCTCTGTCCTAACACGCTGACCTCCCCCATCTGCCAACCTGCCAGAAAACCACAGACAGCAGAGGCTGGGTGAGCTCAGGACTCCTGCTGCCGTTAGATATTTGTAATTCTTAGGTGCTCTGAATATAAAACAATAATGCTGATGAGATTCCTTTGCAGTAACCTGTGCCTCCCTTCCCTGCCAGGTTACCCCAAAGAGGTTTGGGCAGGAGCAGGTAGAGTTCCACGTTGTGCATTAAATGGGGGGCGACTGTATCTGTCTGAGGGACATGGGTCGGTTAGAGAGCGTCCAGATGAGCCCATGAGGGTGATCCCTGGAGCATTTCCCATATGATTCCAGCCCAAACGATTCTGTGATTCCACTGGGAGACTTTAGTCCCCAGTTTTGGTGTCCAGGTCTGTGGCAGATCCCAAAGAGGCATCAGAGAGCATCTGAACAATGTTCCCTAGAGTTGTTAATTATTAGAAGTGGTGTCTGAGAATTGGAATCATAGAATGGTTTGAGATGGAAGGGACCTTAAAGATCATCTAATTCCAACTCCCTGCCATGGGCAGGGACACCTCCCATTGGATCTGGGGCTCCAAGCCCCATCCAACCTGGCCTTGAACCCCTCCAGGGATGGGGCAGCCAGGACTTCCTTGGGCAACTTGTCCCAGGGACTCCCCACCCTCATTGTGAAGAAATTCCTCTTTATGTCCAGTCTAAATCTTCCCTTCTCCAATTTAAAGCCATCCCCCCTCGTCCTATCACTATATATCTTTATAAAAGCCCCTCCCCAGCTTTCTTGTAGCCCCTTTCAGGTACTGGAAGGTTGCTCTAAGGTCTCCTCAAAGTTTTCTCTTCTCCAGGCTGAACAACCCCAACTCTCTCAGCCTGTCATGGACCCTTGACTCANTAGACATTAGGAGGAAGTTTTTCACGGAAAGGGTCATTGGACATTGGAATATGCTGCCCAAGGAGGTGGTTGATTTGCCTTCCCTGGAGGTGTTTAAGGCACGAGTAGACGAGGTCCTGAGGGACGTGGTTTAGTGATTGATGGGAATGGTTGGACTTGATCATCCAATGGGTCTCTTCCAACCTGGTGAGTCTATGATTCTATATTCTATGCATCGCCTGCTCTGGCTTGGGCAGCTTACTCCAAAGTGACACCAGTTCCTCTCCCAGGTGTCCTCTCCATCTCCCATACAAGAGCATTCACTGCTGACGCTCCTTCCATAGAACAAAGATCAGTTTCCTTAAAGGTTGCCTGTGGGACCCAGAGATCTTGGAGGATAATTATCAGATGCTCTTACCTGAATAATCCTCTCATCTGTGGCACTAAATAAGAATTGACAAGCAAAGCGAGTTGGAGATATACATATCAAATTTCTAATTTGGTTAAAGCTGCTGAACAAGAAAGCCTGAAACCTCAGTAACAGAGCAAGAACACAGGCTTGGGAACGACAAAAGCTCTGAACTCAAACACGAGGCAGCCCTGATCTAGAGGGACCATTTGAAAGGCTGGAGGTGATGTTTGTCCTCCCTTGGCCGTTACATCAAGGCTGCTGAGATGCTGAGGAAGGCTTCCCAGCAAACAGTTGTTTACAATAGAGTTATATCTCCACTGGGGCCCTATCACAAGACTCCTCAAGTGGTCTGAAGCCATCCTTTCTTTGACTGTCTTGAGCCAATAGGAGAGAGGGAAACATTCCTCATACAGATTGCTAAAGGGTTTTGGTGGTTTGGGGGTTTTTTGCCAGAGGCTGCACATATGCAACTTGAATAACCATAAAACATTTGTGAGTAGGAGGAGCCCCTTCAGCAACCTGCGTGCTGCACAAGAGGATGGAAAGAGGCCTTAGCTGGATGTATTTCTGCAAGATGAAAGCAGCCAGCACTGGAGCTTTTCTGAGAGCAAGAATCAGTGCAAGAGCTTGTCTCCCAGCTTCTCTGATCTCCCGTAACAACGGTTCAGAACAAAAGGGTTTCTCTCTGAGCAGCAAAGGGAGGGGTGTCCTAGTTCCTGCATCCCTGTCCTGGCAGCTGCAGCACTGGGACACGTCAGCTCCGCCTCAGCTCTCTGTTGGTTTGTATTGCCTGCAACAGGTTTTTGGGAGCAGTGAGTGGATCAGCTCAGAGGAAGGTGCCAGCCAGGTCCTGGGCAGAGGGATCAGATCCCCTTAGTGCCCAAATCAGCAGCCGCCCATGGAGCTGCTGGAGGAGGAAGGCAGCGCTCCATGTCAGAGCAGCACAACCTGCCCCTTCTCATCCACACCCACAGCTTTCCGATTCCCTGCAATGCAGAAGCTTGGCTTTTTCCCAGTAAGACTGACTGATGCTCAAGCCACCACCTGAACCACCAGCCCACTCAGTGGATGACGGCGAGCCCGATCCACCCACGTCCCAGGTAAATGACTAGTGCTGCCAGCTCTGCTGGATCCTGCTCTCAGCTGAGGAAAGATCTGACAAAGCTCTCTTGAAGTCTTATCTTTTGCGCTGTTCTTTTGGTTAACACATTTCTGGTAGCTTTCCAGGACATATTATCTTACTCATGTGTTTAGGATTCATCTGATACACTAGGGTGTTACCTCCTCTCTTCTGTTGTCTTGCTTCCTCCCCAGTCAGGTTCTCTCACACCCACAAACACCCCTATTGTGGTTTCCAGTACCAGGAATTTCATGTTGATCATCTTCAGACACAACAGGAGACATGGTGTAATTGTTTAAGATTCACAGATCCACTAGCTCTGCTCCTTCATGAGCTGGGGGTGAAGAGGNTTAGGCAGTGTCAGAATAAAATACACATCATGAGCATCCCAGCTTCAATGCAATGCAGTGCATGGTGTGTCAGTCCCTCTGGAGAGCCCAGTGAAGGACATCTCTTCTGGTCAATGAGAAAATCCCAGCAATAACAATCCATAAAACTACACTGCATTAAGAAACCCCTAGACTCATCTTCCCATATCTAATTAATTTAATGCTACTAACGAGCTCTATTGTCCATCCTTTTCAGGCTTTATTACAAGTTTTTAATGGAGTTGGAAGGAAAATTGACTCTCTTGGTGGGAGGAAGTGATGTGTTAGCTCTCAAAATCCCCCCAAAAGGGAGATACTCAGTATTAAGGAAAAGAAATTGGGAAAAGAGGAAGGAAGGCAAAAAGACCAAATGAAGTCTCATATCACGGAGAACATTTTCTGTGCCTGTACTGCCAGATAAACCCAATTTGAGCTCCTGATTTGTTCGAAGCCTTCCAAGAGCCATGCTAAGAGATGAACTGCCTCTTAATCAAATCAGCTCCGTTTCTTCTACACGCCTGATGACACTAACACAGGAAAACCAGGGAGATAAGAAGGTTGCCAAGGGCGTGGAGCTGAGAGAAGAATTCCCTTGCTGTCTTCAAACCACACCAATCAACAGCTATTTCTTCAGTGCAGTTTGTGCCTCCTGGCTCTTGTCTCTGTGTTCTGCTCTCATCTACTCCACCTCCTACATGCTGAGGTCCTTCGCAGGTGTCTGGTGGCAATAATGTGGCTCCAGAACACCCTGAAATCAAGGGAGGAGGCTTCCTGCCCTAGGGGCACCACCACAGATCAGAACTGAGATGTTCTTGCTGGACAGACGTGAGCAGACGTCCCAGCATCCACCTGCTCTGTGCCTCAGTCAAGCTGGACAAAGCCACATTACTCACCCCTGGTAGAAGTTGTACTCTCATCATTTCCATCACCTTTAAATTGCTAGAAGTTTCAGCCATTCTGCACAGCTCTCAAAGCACTCACAAGCTTTTGGCTAAGGATATTGATGGGGGTTTTTTTCGATCCTAAGCCTAAGTATCTCAGGAAAGTTTGCTGACCTCTGCTTCACCACCTTTTTTTTCAGCTGGGAAGCTCTCTCCCCTTCCCAAATTGGCCTTGTACAGGCTCTTTCCTTAATGCAGCTTCCTCTATAACTGCTCTGAAGAGCACACTTACCTGCCTTATTCATCTCTGGGTGTTGCATTCGCCTTCTCTGGGCAGCTTGTTCAAAATGGATCTGTTGGCGCTTCGATCGATCTCAGGTGCTATTAACAATAATCGGCCTTACTGTAAGTGGATTTCACACTGGTTTTGTGGAATACCTGCTCCTCTCCCTCCGCGCTGGCCTGGTGCAGGATGGCAGGGGGTCTATCCCATTGGCATCACGTGCCTGTGAGTTTAAGCAACTTCGAGATGAGGATCCGTGCTGGAAGCGTGGTCACAACTGCAAGTGAAACCACAAGGAGAGGGAGGTGCAGGAGAGGAAAGCGAGACCAGCACCTCAGATAAACACCTGGTGCTTGCTTTGCTCTGAACTTTCTTGGATCAGGAAAGACCATGATCTCGCAAGCAGGGATTTTCTTCTCGCTTTCGCATCCTCAAAACATCCCAGCTCAACAGGCACTGGAGCCTGAAATCCTTTGCTCCACAACTCTGCTACAGCCACAGCAGCACCAAGGAAATGTGAATGTCTGGAAGGGAGAGCAAAAGAAAAGCTGGAGATCAAAAGGGAGCTCCTTCCAAATTGTAAAATTGAAGGATGGTTTTGGGTGGAAAGGACCTCCAAGCCCCATCGAACCTGCCCTTGAACCCCTCCAGGGATGGGGCAGCCACCACTGCTCTGGGCAACCTGGGCCAGGGCCTCCCAACACTCACAACCTTCTCTTCTCCAGGCTGAACAACCCCAACTGTCTCAGCCTGTCCTCATACAAGAGGAGCTCCAGCCCTCAGATTATCTCTGTAGCCTCCTCTGGACTCACTTCAACAGCTTAAGGGCTCATAAGGGCAGAATGAGCCTAGAGACCCCCACATCCATCCCTCACCCAGGGATCAGAGTCAGGATTAACACCAGGATCTGCACACAGGTCCCTGGGTCTGGCTGCTTGGATGGCTTGGGAACCACCCTGCTATTTTAAAGGTCCTGAAGTCAAAACAACGGGAAATCTCAGGGCATTTCCACCCTGGAAAGCAAACCGCTGAAGTGGACATGTGCTGCTGTTTAAATATTAATGAGTCAATAGCCATTAAATCCTGAGAAACACCCAGATGCAAAACTACTAAATCTGGGAAGCTAATAGGATTATCAGTGCCATCAGGGGCTTAGCTGGAGTAATTTTCTTAGCCTGTTCTGCAGTTGTGGGTCTGAATCACACACAGCCTGGAGAGAAGGTGAAGGGGCTGGAGAACAGGCCTTATGAGAAGTGGCTGAGAGAGCTGGGGGTGTTTAGCCTGGAGAAGAGGAGGCTGAGAGGAGACCTCATTGCTCTCTCCAACTACCTGAAATGAGGTTGTGGAGAGGAGGGAGCTGGGCTCTTCTCCCAGGGGACAGGGGACAGGATGAGGGGGAATGGCCTCAAGCTCCTCCAGGGGAGATTTAGGCTAGAGATTAGGAGGAAGTTTTTTATGGAAAGGGTCCTTAGGCATTGGAATATGCTGCCCAGGGAGGTGGTTGATTCGCCTTCCCTGGAGGGGTTGAAGAGCCGTGTGGACAAGGTCCTGAGGGACATGGTTTAGTGTCTGATGGGAATGGTTGGACTCGATGATCCGACGGGTCTCTTCCAACCTGGTGATTCTGTGATTCTGTGATTCTGAGAAGGAAGAGCTGCAACCCCTGGTTGCCTGTGTTTGTGCTCACCTGTGCCACAGATCATTTTCTGGCCTGTGCTTCGAGCAACCTGATCCGGAGGGCAGTGTCCTGACCATGGCAAAGTATTGGAGATGGATGAGCTATAAGTTCACTTTGAACCCAAACTATCCCATGATTCTGCTCAGCTCCTGGGGGTCAGACTGTGGAACCCAGGCTGACACAACACTCAGCCCTTCCCCTCGCAGAGGAGCTCAGGTTGGTCACGTCAAGGGCAAGGACACCCAGAAAAAAAGCCCTCCAGGGAAAACACAGTGGGGGATGTGACCAGCCTAACACTCCTCCAGCTGCTGCTAAAGCCACCTCTGCCATCCCAAGGACAGGCCCCACCAGACAACATGTGAAAGCCACATTCGTATGGCTTGAAGAGAAGAACGGCTGAGAGTGGCTATATATTATATCAGCAATAAATGTCAGCAACAATAAACAGCCTTCAATTCCTAACTGTTGATTTTCAATAAAAATAAAAGCTGAATGCTACCAAGCCTAGTTAACTTGCAGGCAAGCTGACAGACCCAATCAGCTTGGTTTTCTTTAACCACTGTGGTATGTGAGCATCTAAGAACTCTTACCACCTCATTAAGTAAGACACCCTCATTAGAAGGGATTTCCCACTGCTAAGTGTGCCCTTACAGCTCAGGATATAGGAGAAGCAGCACAGGGTCAGACATCTTCCAGCGCAACCGCCCCTCCCCGTGCTCTGACATTTACTGTGTTTATCACAGTATTTCTGCCACAGAACCACAGTGTGGTTTGGATGGGAAAAGAACACAAAGTCCATCCAGTCCCACTCGCTGCCATGGGCAGGGACACCTCCCACTGGATCAGGGGCTCCAAGCCCCATCCAACCTGGCCTTGAACCCCTCCAGGGATGGGGCAGCCACCACTGTTCTGGGCAACCTGGGCCAGGGCCTCCCCACCCTCACAGCAAAACATTTCTGCCTACAATCTCATTTCAATCTCCCCTTTTTCAGCTGAAAATCGTTCCCTTCACCCTATCCCTGCCCTCCCTGATCAAGAGCCCCTCCCCAGCTTTCTTGGAGCCCCTTTCACCACTGGAATCTGCTCTAAGGTCTCCCCAAACCCTTCTCTCCTCCAGGTTGAACAACCCCAGCTCTCTCAGCCTGGCCTCATACAGGAGGTTCTCCAGCCCTCACATCATCTCTGTGGCCTCCTCTGGACTCCCTCCATAAGCTCCCTATCCTCCCTGTGCTGAGGACTCCATAACTGAACTCAGGGCTCCAGGTGGGTCTCACCAGAGCAGAGCAGAGGGGCAGAATCCCCTCCCTCACCTGCTGGTCCCACTGCTCTGGATGCAGCCCAGGACACGGTTGGTGTCAGAGCTGCAAGCACACATTGCCAGCTCTGTCCAGCCCAGATGTAAATGACTGAAGTAATAAAGCTCCAACCATTTCCCCTGGAAGATTATTCCACGGTCTAACAGACTTTGCCATATTTTTTTTTTCTTCCTGACAGCTGAAATTTGATGCAGTTTAATTTCATCCCGTTATGTCAAAGATATGGAAAGAAATGAGAAAAACTATGAGTATAGAGACAAGTGCCTGGAGGGCAGAAGGACCTCGAGGGAGGATCCAGAAGGGTCTGGGCAGGATGGGGCTGAGGAGAGACAGGTCCTGTCATAGTCCCAGTTCTGTATCCAGTCTGGTGTAGCACATTTGGTAGGGTTGGACTGGATGAGCTTAGAGGTCTTTTCCAACCTTAATGCATCTATGATGATCCATCTCTATCTTCTCCCCAGTCCCTGCTTTGCCCATGAACTGGAATAGCGATCAGGTATTCCAGAGGTGCTCCCAGCACCTGCTGGCAGGGTAGGATAGACAGAAACCCATGTAATTTTGCATGAATAATGAATCTTCTCTGAACTCCAGGGAGAAAAGTTCAGGGCATTGCAGTTATACGGAATACACACCTCCTTCCCTAATCAGGATGTGTTATTGGGGAACAATTAAAAACAAGTCAGGGGTAATTAAAGGTAATTAAATGTTCTCAGTGGGGAGCGACATGCCTGTGGGATGCTGGGTAGAGTATAGAGAGCTGCTTGCCTGCTGGCACATGTGCCCTCGGGGAAGGTTGTGACTGAGATCAGCATGGGGAGCCAGAAATGCACCCCCAGCCCTGCACTAGGGACTGGGGCTCCTACAAACCACACAGGAGACAGTCCTTGAGGTCAGACAGGCTCCGAGGTTCAGTTTGTCCTCATGGGATGGGGCTTGGAGCCCCTGATCCAGTGGGAGGTGTCCCTGCCTATGGCAAAGGAGGGATGGAACTGGATGGGCTTTGAGATCCCTTCCAGCCAAACCATTCTATGATATATTTCCTGGTATAACAGGCAGAGAGATGTTTCTGAAGGAGCTTAGTCAAGCTCCAAGCTCCTCCTCAGACCATGGTTCTCCCTCAGCCCAAGCCCAGTTCTTGCTAAGAGCACCATCCCCAAATGCAATGGGCTGTGAGCAGAACTGGGACAGCTGACGAGTTGATGAACAGGATCTAGGATAGGAACAAAGTGACTGGTGGGACTGGAAAATAATTGATTGCAAGTGAGAGTTCAGTGTGAGGAAGAGAAGCTTTCCCAAAAAGTCAGCAGTCACTCTCCGGCAGGGCTCATCTTCCCTGGGCTATCAGGAAAGGCTAATAACTATGGATTTATGCAGCGTTTCTGGGTAGACATTGCAAGAAGTTTCATAAATACCCACTTGCAGTTTTACGCGAATTTCATCTGCATCCAACTCTGCAACAATAGGTGGAGCTAGAACTACTGCCAGCTCGCAAGAATGAGAATGAAGTGATGTGCTGATGCCAGATCCACAGCCAGAGTTATGCCTGCGTAGGACTGTCCCATGGTCTTGAAGACCAGCCTGTGCACAGCCACCCTCTACACCCTCTACACCCTCTCTGCAAAAGACAGAACCTGACTGCTGAAATACTTTGAGTGGGAACGACTTCAACGTTTGCATTAACATGTTAGGATGAAGTCTTGGCTCTTTCTACAGGTTTTGTGTCTCGTGTCCACACAGCTGATATCACCAAGCTAGGACACTAGGCTTGGACGTTGACCACTTGTTCCAGCGAGACCAGACCTCCAGCTCTGTAATTCCAGTTTCAAATCTAAGTAGAGGAGCACAACCTGCACCAAGGCACTTTGGGGGTCTTTGAGCTGGATTACACTGCCTGTATAGAGATTACATGGGGATGCTTCATTCAACCAGACCCTCCCAGACAGAGTTAAATCAAGCAGATTGCTAAGGAGCAAAACTAAGCCTGGATGGTGCTCAGGAAAGATCAATATATCCAGGAGCACAAAATTCCCCACAGCTTTGGCAAGGTGGGATGGAGAAGACTCACTTTATCTAGTAATATCCCTGCTCCATCAGGTTTTCCCCCTTTTCTGTCGAACAAGAGCTGGCTGAAGGGATGCTGAGTACAAGCAGTGTGAAATTGCAGCATCCGTGCTGCAGCAAGGTGTGGGTAGAGCTGTTCTGGACCAGGGCAGGAGCCAGACCAGCCTTTCTGATGCACATTGAAACTGCTCCTCACCCACCCAAATTCTCTTTGGAGCTTTACCCAGGCAGGGCTGCTGCACTATCTTTGTTCGAGCCCTGGTGACAGCTAATTGGCTGTTTAGCATAAATCCAAACTGTCTCTCCTGCCTTCCCTTGGGATGGAGAGAGAAGTTTTTAGCTTCTCTGAAGTGAAGAAAACAATCTTGTATTGCAAGGAGTGAGGGGGGGGTGGGATAGGCTGGCAGCAGCCCCAGGGGGTGTTTTTGGGATGCTCTCCCCTGCTCCAGCCCCAGGTCAGAGCAAACTCCAGGAGAAGACAGTGCCCAGAGGTTTCTCTGGGACATCTCTTGCTACAAACAGCCAGCACAAACCCTGCAGCTGAAAGCAGAAGGGAGCTGCAACCCCCCTCCTGCTCCTTCAGAAGCTGAAGGAAGCAGCTCTTGAAGGAGTGGGAGGACACTCAGCCCCACTCTCCAAGGGCCATAGTAGAATTCCTACGTGCTTGCAGGCATCGTTTATTGACTGGCATGGACCTTAATTCCCCCCCCAGACTCCCTCTCCCTTTCTGCACCGACCTTTGCAGAGCTGGGCCAAGCCAAGGGAGCTGGAGAGGCATTTCCCACTTCTTGCTCCTCCTGGTTGTTCCTGCAACAACTCTCGTACCAACCTGACCTTGCTCAGGGTTTCCCACACTGCCCAGATAGCCCCTTCCCCTCCTCCTTCTAGACAGAAGGATGGCAGGGGGGACAAAGTCATCTGCAAAACACTGTCAGCGCGCAAAGCGCTCCTCCCAGCCACAAAATGCAACCACCTCTGGGCTTCCTCCCAGCAACAGCAGCAGAAATATTCAGCGCAGATTAAAGAGGACATCTCGGACTGGACAAAGAGGCAGAAATACATAAGGAAACAAACCCTGAAGAACTAGAGAAACAGCAAGGGCAGTAGCATACCTGCCTCTTCTCTTTGGTGGTGCTGCTTCTCCACAGGAGCAAGAGGATCAACAACTCCCCAAAACATCACAAGACCTCAGACATCACTTTGGACAACGTCGTGGGGCTGGGAGCGAAGCAGAGAAGGGCTCGCTTTCCCTGGATGATGGTCAAAGTAGAAGCACTGGAAGGCTCAGCTGAACTGAAGGCTCTATGTGAGCACCCCGAACTCCTGGGGGCAACGGTGAGAACAAAAACTGACCTGTCATTAAATTATGTCTTTCTGTTTCATGGATGCAAACACAAGCTAAAAATCCTTGGAAGAAGCCTGAAACAAAATAAGAGCAACAGATTGCCTCACATATTTAACTCTGAAACCTGGAGGCAACCTATGGAGAGGTGGCTTGGAGCAAGGTAGGGGACAGCAATGTTCTTGGCACTGCAAACCCTTCATCCCTGCTTAGTGATCACCGCAGCCGAGGCTGTGGCTTCTGCAAGTACTTCCAGGCTTTCCTCTCCTGCTTATCAAAGTTAATCTCTCTTTAACACTTCATTATAAAGTGGTCAAAACTTGATCCCACAGCTTGTTGACTGGATATAGGGAAGTGTCTCACACATCACAGCTGGTGCTCAGATAGACCCAAGCCATTGCCATGAAGATGGTTCTTAACTGCACTGGGCTGTGCATTAAAAAAAATAAAATAATGAGTTGCATCCCAACTGCTTTGATAAAAACAGCAGAACAGCTCCGGTGTCAGCCAAGACATAAAACAAACACAAGACAAGAGCTCCTGGAAGGAGCTGGTGGTTCTAAAACTGGTTTCTCCTCTGCTCTGGAAGCAGAGTGATAGCTCCAGACAGACAAGAGTTTTCTTCAGCCAGAGTAAGATGCTTGCAGGCCTCCATTCCAGGTCCCTCTGTCTTGAGCTGAGGACATTCGCTAAGGCACCAGCTGGGACCAAGAGTTCAAGCTTTCTCTGCCCACCTCACTCCTCCAAGGTGCCCAGCAAGGCCAGAGTCAGAAGGATGAAGGCACCTGAACCTGCTACTGAGGATTTGGGTCCAGAGGCCAAATATTTCCTCTGGGTTAATTTTTCCATGGGAAGAATCTTCAAAGAAATTGAAGTTTAAAACCATGCAAAGGTGTAAACTCCTCACCAGGGCTGTATCATCCACAAGGTGCTTATCATAGAAGTGTTGAATCATAGAATCATTGAGCTGGGTAAGAATGATGCCTCCTCAGGCTCACTTTCACGTATCCGTGTAGCTCTGGGAAGCCCCATATGGCAAAGGCTGCTGGAACCCATGAAATACAAGGGCTGCTGGGATGGAAGCTGTCTCCAAGGTTGGAAAAGACCTTTAAACATCAAGTCTATAAGCAAGCAAGGTGACCTCTCCAGTCCTCCTCATGGCTGTGCCACTAGGATGCCCAAACAACCCCTTTCATCTGAGAGTTTAAATCAGCGCTTTAAATTAGAGCCTCTTCGCTGCTACCTTAACAAAGGATGGAAAACTCATTGACAACTCCTTTATAAGCTTCAGAGGCAGAAGCTTTTCTCCAGAGCCGCTATTGAAGCCGGGCACCAATTGCCCTGGTTGGCCGGGCTGCTCCCCGAGACACTGCGGGCAGCAGCAGGCGGCTGGGGTCGTGCTGGTTTTAATGGAAACCCATTCACCTCGGCCGTATTCTGCGCACGGTGTGAAGTGCCTCTCTTTGTGAGACACGCTAAGTAATCCTGGCTTCCCGGTAAGATAATTAAGTTCCACTTGACGCTGAGACTGCTACGATTTAAAGCGCACACAGAGAATGAATAAAGGGTTGTGGGTTCTTTTCCCCCCCTCATAAAAATAATTGGCTTTTACCAGTTGATGGTGTTCCTTCTTCCCTTTTCAGCACCGCCAGGGCAAGCTGAGCCTGCTCAACTTTGAAGCCTGGACCATCTTTTCTACAGCAGGAGGGGGTGCACCCTTCACAGCACCCACTGGATGCACACGAAGGAAGATGCAGCCCTTCTTCTGTTAAATTCAGTCTAAAATTCATAGTCTGGAGAAGAGGAGGCTGAGGGGAGACCTCATTGCTCTCTACAACTCCCTGAAAGGAGGTTGTGGAGAGGAGGGAGCTGGGCTCTTCTCCCAAGGGACAGGGGACAGGACGAGAGGGAATGGCCTCAAGCTCCACCAGGGGAGGTTTAGGCTGGACATTAGGAAAAAAATTTCACAGAAAGAGTGAAATTTCACAGGACAGAGGCTGCTCAGGGAGGGGGGTTGAGTCCCCTTCCCTGGAGGGGTTTAAGGGACAAGTGGACGAGGTGCTGAGGGACATGGTTTAGTGATTGATGGGAATGGTTGGACTCCATGATCCAGTGGATCTTTTCCAACCTAGTGATTCTATGATTCTGTGATTCTAAACAGACAAGAAATCAGCCACAGCAGAGCAGTCTGCCTTCAGGGGCATCAGCTGATGTGAAAATAGAGAATTGCCTGGATGGCGTCCTTATGCTGCCTCTGTTTCTCGAGCGATTTTGACATAACCCTGGGAATAAACCCCCCTGTGAGCTGGCCCTGCTGTTACCCACACCACATCATGGTGACAGAGACACAACAGCAGTGATGACAGTGCCACGGGCATCCCTGGATGGGATAAGACTGCTACATCCTCAGGCACAGCTCCACATGTCCATGTGGCTCTGGGAGGCCCCATACGGCCGGGGCTGCTGGCACCCAAGACATGTGAGGGCTGCTAGAGTGGAGGCTGCCTCCAAACCCCATCTGCAAATGTGGGTGGAGACACTAAACATGGGACTGGCACAAGGAGGGGTCATTTCCATCCCAGATGAAGCCTGGAAAGCCTCAGCATCTCAAAGGGGATGGGATCCAACTTCAGGAACCCAACCCATAAGGGAATGGCAGGAGGTTGTGCCAGGGGAGGGTTAGGTTGGACACTAGGAAAAGGTTCTTCCCCCAGCGGGTGGTGGAGCCCTGGAACAGCTCCCAGGGAAGCAGTCACAGCTCCAAGCCTGACAATATTCCAGAAGCATTTGGCCAGCACCCTCACCCCCACGGTGTGAATGTTGGGGTGTCCTGTGCAGGGACAGGAGCTGGACTAGTTGGTCCTTGTGGGATCCCTTCCAATTCAGGACATTTTATGATTCCATGAAATTTCTAAGCTTTGGACAAGATGATTGCCGTCTTCAATATCAACGTTTCCACCTGCAGATCCCAAAGCATCTTATAAACACTCACCTGCTCCTCACAGCTTCAGCACATCCCAAACAGTCACAGCAACATCAGAGCACCTACATAGCAACCAAATCTGGGCTATTCCTACCCAGTTTCTGAATCAGGCTCGTGTCTATAGATCTGCTGCTACTTCCCTGGAAACAGATCTGTGCACGTTAGCATCAATAAAGGGTTAAATTCCTAAGTGAGCCAGTAATTACATTTTTACTGTAGTTTAAAAAGGCCATTTGAGGCCCTACGGAGCAAACATTTTTCCCTTTTAATGACACCATAATAGATTAAGAGGAACCTGTCTCCCAGCAAACATTAAACAAAGGAGATTGATTACCCCGGCGACCTGAGCTGAGTTGATCTCCAGCGTGTGGGGACACCAGGAAAACAGCTGCAATCGCTTCGGCACAGATGTGGCACAGGCAGGTCAGGACCTCTCCCTCCTCGTCTCCCAACAGCTGCCATGGAAAGGGAAGCCATGCAAGAAAAAAAAAAAGCAAACAGATTGCTCTTGGGGTGGGAAGAGGTGTTATTGCAGGTGTTTTGGTTATTGCAAGATATTGGCCAGGAGAAAGAGCAAACAGGAGAGACAACAGGGGGAAGGAAATGGTTAGTAAGCTTCAAAAGAAGCAGGTGGTTGTGATGGAATGGAAAGTGCAAGCAGGATGACTCCAGTGGGAGCGGGATTAGTCCTGACCTTGTGAAGATTTAAGTTCTCCGAGCCATCAAATCATTGCTGAAACCCCAGAGTGCTCATACTCATGCAGATGTTCCATGTAAAGCTGGGTGCTCGTCTCTGCTGAGTTACTGGGACCAGCAAGGTGTCCCAGAGGTCTTGGAGTGTCCTCCATCTGCATCGTGAGTGTTCTGCTCCAAGGTGGGTATGCAGGCAGGAATCACAGAATCAC
>WAAB01013233.1:0-17327 GCA_013389865.1 Piaya cayana
ACTTTCCTAGTCTGTAGCACTGCCAGTTCCAGGCAAGACTGCCTGTCCACTGATACTTGCAGAAGATGATCCACCTGAGGGAAGCAGTACAATGCAGGAGGAATTCAGTATAGGATTTCTGTTAGCTTTGCTCCTATCATCCTCTTTGATGTGCTTTTAGTAAAGTTAAAATGTGCATTTTGGCAGACTGTCTTTTCAACACCAAAGTGAGCAGATTTTCTGAGTGGAGTGACGGTGAGAAGTTCAGCAACAGAAAATGGCAGCACTGCCTATTCGTTTTCCACTAGTCTCACAGCAGTTGAAAATCAAGTTGAGTAGCTCAAGTTCAGTAAGTTCAGCCTTTAATTAAGATACAAAATTTAATGTTAAGAGACCTCTGAGAAGGGTACCATTATAAATGCCCACATCTAACATGGATTACTGAAATTGGCATATTACCTCTATTGCGTGAGAGATAGCAAACCCAAACTGAAGTATCATTGTAACAATTTGCAAAGCAGACAGAGGCACTGTCTTCATCCCAGATATGAAAAAATAAACTAGTACCTACTGGAGTTGACTTATTTTATATGTAAATTGATGCAACAGCATAGTGTGACTGTAGAAAGAGCTGTTGAATGCAAGCCTTCACACTGTCATATCAAATCCTACAAAGGCTCTATGCAACGAGCCAGGTAGGGATAGTGCTTAATAGACTGTCTGAAACTCCACTGCTGGAGGCTCCCTCAAATTACTGCCACTGTCTGTGGATTAGATAGTATCTGATTAGAATTCCTTCTTCTTTATATATGTGTGTTTTTTATCTTTATGCACATATAAACAGCTATTAATATAGAGAAAAGAGGTTAATGAAAAAAAATAATTAGTGTCTGTTATCTCGGGAACTCATGCTGGTTTTTTGCGCTGCCCAGTTCATCCCTCCTTTATAAGGATTTCCTCTTTATCCTGTGGTAAATGTTGCTGTAATCCTGAGCATCGCCAGCTGAGATGGAGGAATGACTCCTTTAATTTGCTTGGAAGTGGTCCAGTCTTTGGAGTCTGGATAGCTCTGGTTCATATCTTAATAATTTTCATGCCTGCACATGAATTTTTAAAATGGGAAATACCCCGGTGAGCCCCTGGATCTTTCTCTTTTGGTTGGCAGCTTCCCTGCTCCATTGAGACAGCTAAGGAATCCTCATATACCAATCCACAAAAATCTCCTCTTCCATTTGGGATATGAGACTGGGTTTTAGCTCAGAGGTGCATTCATGTACATGCACACATGCAGGCACACAGCACTTGATTCACTATTTCTCTCCTGCCCCTTTCACTGATTAGTGTCCTTTGAAGGATCAGGTTACCTTGCCAGTGGAAATATACGAGCTCACTGTGTGATATAGCATAACTGCAACAGCAGATCATATAATTTTCCCCCGAAGGCTTGTTGCAGACTATGTCGAGTCATTTGTATTTATGACAGCTTGGGGGTGATTTACTGCGACCTTACTTTGATAAAAGCCACTTAGAGCTCATAAATATGGGTGACACACTGCCTTCTTGGCTGGGATTTTAAACGGAGAGCTACATTTGCATTCCCATTGAGCTTTTATTGTTTGGGGGTAAGAATGGGAAGGAGTGAGAAAAAAACAGGAAATGGAAAGTGTGTGTGAAATGCAAAAGGACCCTCGAGAGATGAAGGATGCTGCTGTGCTTAGAGCATCTCTGGTCTGAAACACCTGTGATGCCCTCTCCTCTCCATGTCTCCTCCTGGGCACAGGGTGAGGTGAAGCTCTGCTTTTCTTGTGAAGGTCAGCAGGCAGGGGGAGTGGATTGTCCAGATTGGGGAAACCACAAATCTAGTAGTTAGTTTTCATAGTAATAATAATTTAAAAATAAAGTTTCCATATGCTAACAGATTTTCTATTATCTTGAGTCTTTCTATGTTGCACTGTATTTTTCACTTAGTTTCAAGAAGACATTTCATAAGTGTATTTATATTCTTTAACTAGATTTATAAGGAGGTAGACAATGATAAAAAACACTTTAAGCCCCATATAGACTTGTCAGATTTTATGTGCCAGATTCACACTGATCATCAATGAAAATAATTGAAAATGTGTATAAGTAACCAAACCAAAATAAAATCTCAGTTTACTAACCAAAATAATAACAATAATTTAAAAAAAATAGTTAGTAAATCAAGTTTGTTGATGACACAAAACTGGGAGGAGCACTTGAGCACTCTTGAGGGCAAAGAGGCCCTGCTGTGGGATCTGGACAAATTGGGGAGCTGGGCAATTGCCAGCTACATGAAGTTTAACAAGGGCAAGTGTCAGGTTTTGCACCTGGGAAGTGGCAGCCCTGGATGTCCATAAAGACTGGGGAGCTACAGGCTGGAGAGCAGTCCTATGGAAGGGATCTGGGGTTTCTAGTTGATGGCAAGTTGAGCCCTGGCAGCCAAGAAGGCAACCATGTCCTTGGGTATATCCCGCATGACATCGCCAGCCAGTCGAGGGAGGGGATTGTCCTGTTCTACTCCACATTTGTTCAGTCCCACCTTGAAAATTGTGTGAATTTTGGGTCCTGAAGTATAAAAAGGATATCAGCTACTGGAGAGTGTCCAGAGGGGGTGGTGGAGCACTGGAACAGGCTCCTCAGAGAAGCAGTCATGGCACCAAACCTGACCATAATCCAGAAGCATTTGGCCAACACCCCCAGACAATGTTGTCCTATGCAGGAACTGGAGTTGGACTCAATGATCTTTGTGGGTCACTTCCAACTCAAGTCATTCTGTGATTTTGTGTGGATGGAAGCAAGCAGAAAGATAGTTCTTGGAGAATTCTAGTGGTTTCATAATCTGTAATGCCCAAAGGTACCTAGGACTCATGGTCCATGGCATTTCACACAGAGATTAGTATCTTCTTCTAATAAATGAAGACTCAAGAAATGACTTATTTTTCATCTTTGTAGTAACTAGTAGAGTGAGGATCTGAGCCTAGGTGTATTTCTTCATGGTCAGGTCACTGATGAGTTTACCCCCTGCAGCTATGACTCCTGTTCTCCTGTTTTCCCTTCTCTTCCACAACCAGTGCAGGTCAATAGGAATGACTGGTTTTGGTGGATGGGAAACTCACCCAACGTGTTCATATTTAACAGCATAATTATTTATTGCAGGGAGGTGACGACAAGAATACTTCACATTGTGTGTAGCTCTATCTGGCTTATGGGTCTGGTTTTCAGGACTGTGGGGTACCAAACTGAACAGAGACATTAACAACATCTACCTGTAGCACTAATACAGGTATTCAGAGTTTTACATGTGTGAAAACTTTAGATCATGATTTAAAAGTTTGAACAATGTCACTTGTGAAAGTTACCTCTGAAATCCGTACAGAAAACACATTTTAGCATGGGATATAGCAAAGAGGTTTAAACTGATCAGTTTTTATGTCCTTTTATAGATGTTTGAAATGTTCTTTATAGGGAATTTTTTTAAATATTACTATTAATATCTGAGATCTAACAGGATAAAGTTATCATAAAGCCAAAATAGATTTTGCCTGCCTTTCAAATCATTCCCATAGTGCAGTATATCGTTAGATGCCAGATATGTGCAAACAGAATGTCGCACCAAATTATTTAATTTTATATGTAAACTAATGAATTCATCAGTTTGCCATTATCTTTACCCTCTTGTATGGAGAATGTTTATGTTGCTCTGTCAGATAAATTTGATGTTTCCAGTGATCTTTAAACAATTTTATTACCAAAACCCATCAATTTTCACAACCCAAAAAGGTTTTACATATACTTAAAGACTTCTAAGGATAGCATTGGGCATGGAGGTGGACCAACATCACCCAGGCTTAGATTCAGAGGCAGGGTTTCATACAGAGGAAGACTCTGGAGCCGCAGCTTGGGTCTTCTGCATTGGCCTCAGCTGGTTCATGCACATCACGTGGCACTACTACATGGCTGTCCCCCTCTGCGTTCACATCAGGGCTTCTGCCTAATACCTAGGTAACTGAATCCAGAGGAATTAAAAGGCAGTGTGCTTTTCATTAAGCAAATGAAAAGAAAATCACAGTCCCTGCCCCAAAGATTGTACACTGTAATCAATGGCAGCATTAATGGGAAACTTCACTGCACTCTGAGGAACAGTAAAACATGCATGATGGGGCCCTGAAGACAAGACAACCAGTAAACTACTTACTCTGCTTCAGCTTCATTAGCCATTAAAGCAGGATAATGGCACTTACCTTGCCCCACCAGAGATTAGTTAGTCATTGCTAGCACAAAGTTATGGAAGGTAAAAAAAAAAGAAACATCTCTTTCTCAAATTCTTGCCTTAGTAAGGCTGACAGCAGCTGAGGACAGGACTCAGGTTGTGCCACGGGGCTTCAGTCGTCATCCTATTTCTGGAGTATTGGGATTCTTGTGTTTGGGCTCTTGCCTTGTGGAAGAATAGTAATGTTGGGTGCATGCAAGCTCTGTGCTGCTCTGGTAACACACTTCTCAGCACAAGAGGAAGGAAGGAATTGATTTACCAACCTAACCTTTCACATTTGGGGTTCAAGTGTGGTTTAGGTACCAAGCAAACATAGTCAGTATATTCATATATTGCTGTTGGCTGCCTTGCATACATCTGGTCACTCTGCCATAAACCCTGCGTGGCTGAAACCTCACTTGGCAATCTGCTCTGCAGGACTTGTCCAAGGCTGACAAAGAAGAGGCGGAGCAGAATTGACACATCCACGCAGGGAGGCTTGTGCAACACCTGTCTGCACCATGTCTGGTGCAAGCTGATGCCATTTATCTTTATAAGCATTCTTATTAAAAGTAGATCCTAGAGCAAACAGACTTTGCAGTGTGGCTTGTTTCATTAAATGGGTTGGTTTGGTCTCTGCTGACTCAAAAAGCCAATCAACAAGTCCTCTGAATCTTTGATCCATTTTTCTACTTAGCTGTTCTCTAAAGGCGTAATTTCCTCTCCTGTCATGCTTTAGAGAGGGGGGAAATACACAGCCTAGTCCCCAAGTTATAATACAATTATTTGGTGCAAGGGATTTTTTTTTCACCTGAATAAATTAATTGTTAATTAAAGCTTTTTGATGCAGTACGAAAGGAGTTATATTTGATACCAACAGCTGGATGCTGTTTGATTTATAGTCCTTTGGGGTGTTGTTGGTTACAGTGATCCATTTCTTCCCCTTCCCTAAGAAAAATACACACGCTTACCTTAAAAACCATTAACTAGTACTGTTTTCAATTAGAAGGAGGGTATTTTTGTTGTTGTTTTCACTTTTCTATGCATTGCTTTTAAACAGATGAGCAGCATTTCACCATCTTAGCTGTTTCCCTTAGGGTAGAGTCTTCTACAGCAAAGGCATTTGTGACACTGCCAGGGTAAATGCTCTCTTTGCACTGATGGGTTGATCTTGAACATAGTTCTGTAGCTTAGTGTGTTACCTCTGCAAGTAGTAGGCATTGAGAGAGGATTTCCTCTGGTTTCTTCCTTAAGCAGGTTAAATTGCTGCTGTGGGAACAGAGCTGAACTTCCAGATAATGTATAAGGTGTTTGGAAGCTGTGTAATGCATTTGAGTTAAAGTATTATTTTAATTAAGTAATAATATGGGCAGAATTAGGGACCTAGATGAGTTGGAGGGTCTTTGGTTTGCTTTCTAGCTGGGAAATAAGAGACTACAATAGAAAATGTTGTCAGAGGGGCTGAAATATGTACAACTCCTTTTCTTTCTTCTAATCCTTCTGTAGAGTGGATAAAATTAAATTTACATTGGTGCTCTTACTTAACTGATTGATTTGCCTGGCTCTAATTTCTTATAAATTTTTCAACATTGCTAAGTTGTGACTGTTTCTCACTGGGTCAGGGACCACATGTTGTGGGTATTTTGAGCAGGATGTGGCATCCCAAAGGCCTGTTGTATAATAACCTCTCTTCCCTTCTTCACCAATGACAAGGGTATTGGTTTTGAAAGAATGCTGCTTGCTTTTGGTGACTTGATGTGGCAGTCAAACACAGATTGAGGATGAGTTTTCTCTAAGTGAGGCTCTTTTCAGTTGATTCCCAGCACGATGTTCATTAACTGTAATGGAGGTGGTAGAGCAGAAGGTCTGTTTCTTCACACTGGTTTGTGGTGTGTCTTCTGCACCTGGGAAATGGCAGTGGGACTTCCCAGGCTTGTGGACTAACATATATGTCCCCTTTTAGAGAAAATCCAGGCTGAGCTGAACAAAGTAATAGGATCAGTTTCCCATGCAGCAGAGAGAGAAAGCCCTACTTCTCCAAGAATCCCTATGCCAGGCAAGACTGTCCTACTGCTGCCATTTAATTTGTTTTAATCCAATAAGGGGGAAGAAATGGGTCTTAATTAATTGCCTTCTACTCCAAGCTCAAGAGGAAAACCCACTTCGGAACAAATTAATGCAATCAAAATCTGCAGGTTGTGAGGCTGCTGGCAGAGTTCCCTGTTTGTGAGTAAATGAGTGCAGGTTTCTAGCTCTCAAGAATGGTAGAGTAATTTCTGAAAAACTTTAGCTGTTTAGCTGGCTTTTGGTGACCATGATGAGCTGGAAAGTAGAGTAGTACTTCACCTCAAGGAGCATGACTGTCACCATGGCCTTGAATTATTTCCATGACTGTTGAGTTTGAGCCAGAGTTTAAGGAACTGGATGATGGTAGAGACCAGCCCTATTGGATTTGAGTGTCTAGAGAGGAACAGAGTTGCTGATGTCTTGTCACCATGTTCTTTCTCTGCTGTCACTGCCATCGTGTTTAATCTTTTCCCTGCTATCTATTTGTCTGTCTGTCTGTCTATCTATCTATCTATCTAATAGCATTATTTTTCCTTTCTTGCTACCACTGCAGTAGTGACAGAGACAACAATGCCTGACTACTTAACCCATTTTTTCTCGTGTCTCATATGTTTTACATTGTTGGTAAAACTTTTCTGGTATACAGACGTGGCACTGTACAGTTGCACATTGTGGACTTGTTAGAAAGAATTTTAGACCACTGAGATCAGCAGGAGACTTGGAGAATGCTCTTCCATCTTGGTGTGATGGTAAATACCTTCCAGTTTTAGTACTACTTTGCTTTTTCCAATGGCCTGTTCCAGGAAGGCCTTATTTACCTGGTGATCAGTTTAATATTGTAGTTCTCAGTGCTGGAGAAAAGAAATTTTTTTTTCTGTATTACTGAAATTCTGTATTTATTATTGTATTATTTCTGTATTTATTCTGTTATGTGTTGTTTTAGCAGGATCTGCAGAAATACAATATTTCAAGCTTCATAAATGGATTTGATAGCAGAGCACAAAACCAGAAGTAGTTCATGAGGAGTTTGGTTTATGTACCTCTGACAGTTATTTTTCAGATTTTTCTATTTTCTACTTTGCCTATTTGGGTTTAGCTGAAGAGGAAAAATAGTGGTAATGGAATAAGGAAATTAAAATTTTGCTTATATATGGAAAAACACACACATATTTTGAGTTGAGTGCCTGTTGTCTTCTTGCTGGAAATTAGGGTGTATTTCTTACAGATGTTTCAATTTGTCTTATTTTTGCATTACTAACTGAGGACTTTGAACCACGAATAATTGGATTTATGTTAAAATAAAGCAGTATATGCTCAAGAAGTGGAATAACATCTCTGCCAAGCATCCAGAAAAGCTACACTGAACTCCTCTTTCCATGACACGTTCTTGTGATACTTCATACAAGTTCCCAGCAAGGTGCTATATTCTTCTGAGCTAGCTGAAGAGGTGATACTATCCTACTGTTGCTACTATGCAGCCATCCTAAATATTGGCTTCTGAATTATTCAGGTATTTGGAGAGAAGGGAGAGAGTACAAAAAACAAAGTGTTAGCTGGGCATATTTCTCTGAGTACATGGAGCCAACAAAAGTTACATGTTAAAAAATGAAAAATAGACTGAAGGAAAAGCAAGTGGAGTATGGCTGTCAGCAATGAAGACAGTGAACCCATTAACACAGGGCAAGTACAAGAGAGGACCTTATCATTAAGAGCAACTGAAGGGGCTGGTGGCACTGACTCCTGTACTTGGGTTATTTATTGTCCTCCACTGTAGCATAATTTCACCAAGTTTTGGAGACCACATTGTTTTCTCATCTGTGAAGACCAATGGTTTTGCACTTCTAATGTTTTCTGTTATCAAAGGTTCTTGTGGCTTATTTATTTATTTAAAAAAGAAGCTATAATATCTCTCTTGATTGAAAGAGACACTTTGAATTTTGGCAGAGACAAAAGTTTTATGTCCGAAGACATGCCTCTCCCTTCTCCCATGAAACTCCCCTCTGTTCTGGCTGAGTTACTAGCTGTGCAAGGTTGCCATTCCCATTTCTCACTTGTGTTTCTCAGGAAAATGTTGGCAGCAGGTCAGAATAATAACTGAACACGAACATTCCACAAAGCTGGAGCCACTGTGCTGTCAAAGCAGAAACAGCAAGGAGAGAAATCCTTGGGGGCTTGTGGGACAGGTCGAGCTGGTGTCTTATTCCTTGCAGTCCCCTACTAGCAGTGGTTGTAGAAAGTCTTGTTAGTGAAAGCACTACCTATCTCCCATAATCCTTGATTAAGAAAGGAATGAACCCACTTTTGGACCCAACATAATTTCTGTTTTATGTGTTCTGGTTGCTGAATCAACCAGAGGAAGATTTAGAAATTATTAGGTTCATTGCTGTGGGTCCAGCTATAGTGTGAGCTAGGGTACATATGTGCTAATACATAGTGATGTGCCTTTCCTATCATTTGTAAGAGACTGCGTTGGTCATGCTGCTAGAGAGACATCAGAAATACGTTTGCACAAATAGCTGTAAAATTGAGTTCCTATTTTTTGACACTTGCAGTCCAAACATCTTTCCTATTGCAGTGGCCAATATAATAAACACACCAAAAGTGTGTATATCTATACATATGTATACATATGTTAGATGATATACATCTGGATGGTTGTATAAACATCACCATATGGTATGTGTGTACATTCAGACATATAAACAGAAATTATATTTCACAGTGGTATAATGCAGAGCAACAGCAAAATCCCAGGCTTTTCTTTGAGAGGCAAATCTAATAAAAATGCATATTTGCTGACAAACATGAGAGAACTCTGTGTTTACATACATGCACGCAGTGCCAAACACAGTGGTGATGCTCATCAAGCAAAGGTGGTGGCATGCATCCTCATTTGCTCCTATACAACCACTTTATTTCCTTTTGAATAACAAGGAGGCTCTCTCACCTTTCTCTGGAGCTGTGAGCTCCGTTTCTGACAATGCACAACCACGTTGCTCATTGAAGTGCTTGTCATTAAGCAATGCACTGATTATTCTGGCAGCTCCACTACTCAAGTCCCTGTGGACAGACTCAGACATGGAGAGAATTGAATTTCACCAAGGATGGGGCTAAAGGTCGTTCCATGCAGTGGACAGCTGTGTCTAGTCAAATCGAAACTATTGCTCCAAGTGTTACCAACAGAATAGCTGATAGCTCTGTTGTCAGTTCATTTACCCTTGCATCCTGTTACAAATTAAGCCAAAATTGTGGTGTGCTGAAGGAGTGGAAAGTAGGTTTGCTGCCAAGTGGCAATTCCTTATATCACCAATTTCCAAGTGCAGTGGTTAGAGGTCATTGCTAGGGATTTTTATGATTTCCAGCAATGAAGATTTAGGATCCTGATTTTCTGCCATGGGCAAAATTCCTATTAGCACTTGCTCTCATTTTCTAATCCCATAGGTTGAAAAGGAAATTCAAAGCCCTTGTAACTGCCCTTTTTTCTCAGTTCTGCTCACAAAGAATAACATAAAGTATAAAATCATTCCTTGACTTCTCCCTGTTCTCATGTTTGTTTTTTTTTNACCTCCCTTCCCCATCTGAATTTTAATTCAGACAGGAGAAAAACTATGAAATACCTTTTTTCTGCTACAAACTCTTTTTCATGGAGGTAGGGCATAGTAGCAAGTGCCGCTTAGCAGCACTGCTTATATGCCTATGTTACTCTTAGCCCAGCACAGTATCTTACTCTGAACTCACTCCTGAGCCATCAGTAGGCCAGAAAATGCCTTCTAGGCAAAAAACCAGCCTCTCCCAGGATCCTCAATGGGTCCTAGCAACTAAGCTGAAAGCCTGGGACTTGACCACATTCAGAATAAACTAGCCAAAAAACATCAATGTTAATTAGTTCGTGTTATGAATGGATTAAGCGAGACACCAGCTGCAACGGGGCATTTTGATTTGGGTTGTGGCTCTGTAATTAGATGCACATAAGCTGGCTGGGGAGCTGTCAGTCAGCAAGCAGCAGTTTTCTTTTTCAGCATTAAGAAGAGCAGCTTCTCTATGTCCCATCATCTGTTTTACTGTGAACCTTTGGGTGGTGTACTAATGATTAAACACAGAGTTGAGTGTGAACCAAAATCCTCCACTGAGCCAGAGCCAGTGACTTCAGAACTTCACTGCTCATGCAGCTGAGCAACGATATTGTATGTACAGTGCAAAATGCTCCTCATATGGTGGCTGTTAACACCATTCTTCCCTTTGATCCACACCAGCCTTCCCATGTTTTCTTATCTACCACTGGTGCTTGGAATGGAGTTCAGGGGAAAGTGTGCTCATTGTTGTCATGAAATTACCTAGAACAACGCTGATGACAGAAAAGTATACAAAATTGAAACGGTGTGTGAGTGAATGTGTGTGACTCTGGTGGTGTGGGCATGAGTGGTCTTCTCACCTGCAGCTGGGCTAGTTGTCCTGGAATCCCTTTCTAGCATTTCTCCCTAATTCTAGTGAAGAGAGATAGGTAACTCCAGTGACATCCACCTATTTCAGACATCATCTGTGTTAGGAGGAGAGGAATCACTACAGGGAGTCCTTGGTGAATTGTTTGGATGAAGTTGTCTGTTTTTTTCCTAGACTTTTATTTTTAATAAATGAGTCAGGAGGTAAACCCTTCTTTTCCTCTCAAATCTGGAGCTTGCATGAGAATAAAACAACCAGACAGCAACTTTCTTTAATGTGAAGAAAGGCAGAAAATAAAAGGCAGCTTGACTGCTCCTGACATAGAGCCTTTATCAGCTTCATAAATAAGGGGCATATGCATGTAATGGCTGACTGCATCTTAGATTGCAATACCAATGTTTTAAAAACCTGCTGATGGAGCATCTGCTTATTTCATTACTCCTGCAATGTCTTTGCAGGTAAGTCATGCATTATACAGTACCAAGTTTAGCAATGCATGACCAGGGTGGACAGTCTGTAAAAATTCAAGATGGTCCATCACTCTCCCTTAACTTCCAGGAGGAAGAAACTAAAAGAATGATACATTCAGTTAATAGCAGAATTTGTGAAATAAAAAGCTGTTTGTAGTGAACTAGGATTTGCAGGTTTAAAGAAAAGAGAACAAGTCTTTTTCATTACTGAGTGAGCTTGCTGCATGCAGAGCAGAGCAAAGATAATGTACAGTAAAGTTCTGCTCAGAAAATATGCTGAGAGGCTCAGTGTTAGTCAGGTGACAATGGAGAACAGATACAGTGGTGAGTTACAAAAGATGTTCAGGACCAGGTGGGATGGGACCTTGGATAGCCTGATCTAGTAGGAGGTTCCAACCCATGGCAGGGGAGTTGGAGCTAGATGATCATTAAGGTCCCTTCACACCTTGACTGTTCTATGATTCTATGGTAAGCCTTGACATTACAACAACATTTTGAGGAGTCCAGATTCAGCTTGGCTCTGACCACAGACCAACCTCTCTTGTATTATCATCAATAGTGTAGCAAAGGAGGTTCAGAGCAGTCCCATTTAGAATAGAGTTTCTCTTTAGGACTGAAATTTAATCCAGAGTGTGTAAAATACAGCTCATTGGAGAAGAAAAATAAACTATCACCCCACAGGTGTTTTTCAGTGGGCAAGGTCATGTTAACCTCGTGCTGTGTCCAGCTGCTGTGCACTGAAAATGGTCCCTTTGGTTGTTTTTAACTGAAAAATGTTGGCTTTCAATGCCTTAGTTTGTACTTAGTATGAGCTGTTTTCTCGACCATGAACCCCTACTCACCTGCGTGCCTTTACTTTGGCTCAGCATCCTTAATTAACCACCCTCAATCACCCAGACATGTAGAACTGAGGATGTCCACTGGCTTTCCTTGCAACTCCTCCCTTCCATGGCTATATGTTCTTGAGACAATGTCCTGCAGCAATATGAGCTTTCTGTGTTTCTTTGGGTATCTACTGGCCTTGTTGATAGAAAAAGACCCAATCCGAAAGCTCTTTTATCACTGAAAAAAGAGGAGAGAGGTTCCATAGCACTATGTAACACTATGATGATTCAGTATTGAACAATAAAATATATTAACCAATATGCACATATATTCATGTCTGTTTTATGTCTTTTATGACCAGAGAGTGGAAAGGTGTTAGCCATAAAGCTGCTTATATGAAATGATTTTCTGTGCCTCTGTCAAGTTGTTCATAACCTCAGTTATTTGAAACACACAGAAAATTTTTTAAAAACTGTTCCTGGATCCAGCAGATGTAATGGGGATGAACATGATAAAAAGAGACATAGAAGTGGTGTTAAATTCTGGTCTACATAAGGAGGTAGGCAGCAAAGAGTTTTAGCTTTATAGGCTTACCTAATTGGCATCCGTAGCTGAGGAAATACCATTTTCCACAAGTATTCATTAGCTGTTGGGCTTTTATATGCTTGGTTAGACTTTGTACGCTTTGCCCCACCATCCCATCTTATTTGCTCTTGACAAATATTCCAGCAAACATATTTGCAAACGGGAGTGCTTGTGGAGGTTTCAAATACTGGAGAATATTTCTGAATAGTGCCTTTAATATTCCCGCTGGAAACCTGCTTCTAGGGATTGTAATGTTCCTCTGTTCAGGAGACAAACATCACTGTGTCGTACAGATATTTAACAGCTTATGAACTGGGAAGAGATCAAGAAGAGTCTTCAGAAAAGAATTTCAAATACATATTTTTAGGCAAACAGCAATCTGCTAATAGTTCACAAATCAACACACTGAATATGTCAAATGTCTGTCTGTTCTGTAGTGCCCATTTTCTGGGATTTAAGGTCACCAAGTAATTTTGAAAGCAAAACTAAATATTTTGTTTGCAATTCTCCTCAGTTTCTATCCATGGAACCAAAGAGGTGTTTAAAAAGAATGATTTAAAAATCTGGTCTGTTTAGAATAGCTTCCATAACACTGCTTCTTATTGACTGATCTCTAAATAAGAGACTCTTGCTCTTGACTCCTGCTTAGATGAATGATTTCTAAGGCTTTTATTTTTGTGACAGCGATGAATTCTTAGATGTTTGTATTAAGCTTTCCTAAGTGCACTATTAAATGGGCCAAACTTCAACAATAAACAGGCTGACTGGCTTGGTGATAAATTGGAAAGAGGGGGAGGCATGTATTTTTAGACAGAAGAGTCATCATGGAAATTGTCCGATTGCCATGCATTTGGAGAAGGGATACGTGGAAAAATGCTTCAAATAGGTACCAGACATTAGTTGCTCTAAATCAACAAGGCTGTGCTTTGGAAAAAAAAAATATTTGTCTTGTCAAAGCCTATCTTGTTCTAAGGTTTGCTTAGGATCTAAACATTCCTGATAGTGTTGGAAGCAAAACCTTTAGGCTTTATTTAAAGATCCTTTAAGTTGCTCTTGTCATCCTGACTTGCAAGCAGGCTTGAATATTTTAGCTCTCCTCTACTTAAGAAAAAAGATAAGGGCAATTAAAGATGTAAAGAAAACAAACAAACAAAAAATCCCTCCAGGACATTTGCATTGCTTTGTCCAGAATTTATGTTATTATTGAAAACCTAGTAAGGACTACTAGATTCTTAGTTCTGTCTCCTGTCTGAAATGTCAAAGAACCAGAGTTGGGAGTGGTTGTTTCAGGTGGGGATGGATGGCAAATTCATGGTGCTTCTGTCCAGCAGTAAGTGGGACTTAAGTTCTCTCTGTTGGTAGAATTTCAACCCTCTGTTTTCAGCCTGTCAGACAACAGGGCACACTGACAGCCCTGAGAGAATTGTAAGGTTCAGAAGTTACCAGGCACATCTCCAAATCCATTGAAAGCCTTGTGTTACTGAGCTGAAGGTGAGGTTCAGAGTCTAGGCTGCCTTCCCAGCTCTGCTGCTGGCTGGCTCTGACCATCAGCAAACCTGCACCTCTTCTCTGAGCTGTGCAAATGAGATAGTAATACTGTCTCACAGGAGGTGTTAAGAAGCTTAATTCATTAGTGTTTACAAAGTGTTTCTAGATCTTCAGATGGAAAGCTTTATAAACAGACAAAGTATTACTAAGTGCCAGCTTACACTGAATTATAAAGTGAAAATAAGAATAGCTGGAGAAGAAAGGAGGTGAATTTTCTACTGTTGCATTAGTCTAGTGGCTTTAAGTGAAGCAGTTTATTGGTTTGATTTCCTGTTTCTATCCTAAAAAACTCCAGTCTTTTGTATGTGCACAATATCTAGCTCCAGTCTGCTTTGGGGAAAATCAAGTCATGTCCAAGTCTGTGAGCTGGGCCTCCTATACCAAAGAATAAATCATAAACTTAATTTGTGTAATAATTCCTGAGTATATACCTTGAGTTTACATTACTTTAGGTTGAATGAATCCCAATTTACAGAATATGACTTCACTGATGCTGTATTGTTTACATCAAAATATATTAGAAAAAAAATCTTGCACATCTTTCCAGCCAAGGAGCACACCATGGTATTAATATTCAGAGCATTTCAAAGTGTATGGGTGGGTTTTTTTGTTTGTATGGTTTAATTTCTTGGGATTTGTCCTCTTCATTCAGCCTTGGCTGTTAAAAAACAGACTGGTTTATTCAGTCCTTTCTCCTCCCTGAACTTTCTGCAATACCACAGTGATGCTATGCTTGGATTCCTAGTTAACTTCTTACTGGAATTTGGAAAGGTATCAGGAATTGAAATAAGCCAGGTAACTTGTGCTGTTTGTATTTATAAGTTGTATTGTTTACATGCATTCTTTTGCATAGCCTGATGATCTAGGACCAATCTCTCTAATATGTTTCTTCAGAAAATAACCATAGAAAAATAGAGAAAGTTACTTAGTGCTCTTTCAGTCTTCAAAATATGCCACATTTTATTTTTTTCTCAAACCACACTGTTATAAGAATAGTGGCTATCCATTTCTCACTTGGCCTCCAAATGGTGCAATCCTTGATGTAGCTCTATTCAAACTGGAGAAACTACATTAATTCACTCCAGCTGAGGCTCCAGCCCTTGAAACACCAGTGACAAGAGTGAGTTTTGCATAGAAGTATTTTTGGTCTGAGTGGAAGATTTTTCTGTGTAACTTAGTTCTGTGTCTAGGCTTAGGGCTGTGGGAAACTGTCTGTTTGACATCTGCAGCATACACAGCAAATGATTTGGCAGTTTGAGTTAATGCCTTTTGAATTTGCAGATTGTTTACTTTCAGCTTGAATATGGATTTGCTTTCAGACTCAGTGGGAAATCTAACATAAGAAGTAACAGGACTAGCCATTTGTCCGAAAGTGTATCAGAATTCCTGGTTTTGAACCAGTAATATATACCAGGAACAAGTTCACCCCGTGTAACCTCTGGCAAATTATTGATATGCTCCTTGGATTTCCAACCTGAGAACTATCCTTGAGACCTTACAGTGTAGGCAAGCTTAAAGTTAGGAGATTGGATGTGTGAAATGAACTTGGTCAACATCCCTTTCCAATGGTTGCTTCTAGAAACAAGCATTGTTCCAGTTCTTTATTCCTCTGCTCTGATTTACAACCCGTTTTGGCTTCTAAATTGTGCACCTGTGAAGTGTTCTGCTCCATTGTCACTGAATCCTGTGATCTCAGGGGAGCAGTAAACAACATGAGTGAATGGGAACCCTCATCTCTCGCCAGCATTTCCTGCAAATAAATATCAATTCGTATGTTAGTTATAAGCAGAGAATGGTGAAATAACTAGATAGATTGAGTCACTTTTTCAAAAAAGCTCAGAGCCAGATTTCTCAACCATTTAGTACTTGTGAAAGGGTCCAGATTTTTTACTTTCTTTCAAGCCAAAACTTAAAGTCATGCCTCCCTCCCACTATCTAAACTAAGAAGCTGCACAAGAGCCAAGTTTTGACAAAAATTATCGGCTTCCTGCACCATTTAGCAGGACACAATGAACAAATTTTGCTAAGAGCACAGCATGTGACAGGTGTAATGTTGCTACCCCTGACCCACACATGAGGATGTAAATGGAGATTATGCCTCCTGTACCTGTATTGGTCACCCACACAGAATGCCATCAGCTTCAGTGAGAAATTACTTAGACAGCATGTACTATGCTGTATAGAATGATGTGCCTTTGTTTTGGAAACCTTTTACTATAAACTCATGGATCACATCTTTTCCACTCTCTTTTTCCATTGTTTTTTGTTGGCGTGGTTTGAGTTATTCTGACTTGTACCAGCTAAAGAACTGAATCTTGGGCTCCAAACGTCTTGAATGAGTAGAAGGTCATTGCTTGTGTAATTGATAAGTTATAGGAAAGGCACAAAAAAATACCAATAGTCATTTTCTAAGATCATCTAATATTTAACAGCAAAATACTCAATCTTTACTGCAATACACGTTAAGTGAATGTATGTGCTTTAACTTTCACAAGGTGAATATTTCAGGGACATAGGTTACCTGGCAACATTCTTAAAAGCACACTGGTCTGATTCTGATCTGCCTTACACACTTACACAAATTTACTAGAGATAATGTGGTGTAAATACAGGCAGAGATGAAAACTAGCCCTACAGCAACCTTGTTTGTCAGAGGATCAATAAATTGTAGAAGGCTTTGGTTTGGAAGGGACTTTAAAGACTATCCAATTCCAACACCCCTGCCATGGGCAAAGACACCTCTCACTGGATCAGGTTGCTCAAAGCCTTATCCAGCATGTTCTAAAGCACCTCAAGGAATGAGGCTTCTAAGACTTCTCTGAGCATTGTTCTGGTGCCTCATCATCCTCATGAATAATCTTCCTTCCCTACATCTAATCTAAATCTCCCCTCTTTCTTCTTAAAACTATTGGCCCTCATCCTATACCTGCACTCAGAATCATAGAATCACTAGGTTGGAAAAGACCCCCAGGATCATCAAGTGCAACTGTTCCTATCAGCCACTAAACCATGTCTCTCAGCAACTCATCCACCCATCTTTTGAACACCTCCAGGGATGGTAAGTCAACCACCTCCCTGGGCAGCTTGTTCCAATGCCCAGTGACCCTTTCTGTGATTATTTTTTTCCTAATGTCCAGCCTAAA
>WAAB01013233.1:18101-49979 GCA_013389865.1 Piaya cayana
GTTCTCTTGCATGTGCTTCATGATAGCACTCAAGATCACCTGTTCCATGACTTTCCCTGGCACTGAGGTCAGACTGACAGGCCTGTAGTTCCCTGGATCCTCCTTGTGACCCTTCTTGTAGATGGGCACAACATCAGGCAGCTTCCAGTCCAGCTGAACTTCCCCAGTCAGCCAGGACTGCTGGAAACTTCTTGATCAAGAGCCCTTCCTTTTATTTCCTGTAGGTTCCCAATAAGTACTGGAACGCTGCTATAAGATCTCTCCAGAGCCCTCTCTTCTTCAGGCTGGACAAGTCCAACTCTGTCAGTCTGTCCTCATATGGGAGCTGCTCCAATCCTCAAGTCATCTTTGTAGTCTGCTCTGGACCTGCTCCTACAGATCCACATCCTTCATGTACTGAGGGCTGCAGAACTGGATACAGTACTCCAGATGAGGTCTCACAAGAGTGGAGTACACTTAAATAAAGCATACTACTTTCATCCCAACAACACCATCCCTTAGCTATTTTACCTCAATTACACTCTGATTTTAAAAAAACCTGGAAGGCTTAAATGTGTTTTCTTTTTTTCTTCTCTGTCAAGTTAAGGCTCCTGAATATCTGTTGAGTTTCAAGTTTGGGTGGGGGAACAAGACTCTCTTAGAAGTCCTGATTTCGTTTATTGATTAAATACTCTTCACTAAGAACCACCAAGGCTAACAGGCTCATTTGAACTGGACATGCCGTTATCTTACATATTATCCATAAGCAAGCTTTCAGATAAGTAGTTGGCTTAACATGTGAGAAATCAAGACTTGTAGACCTTTCTTAAGGAAGCCAGCTTGCTTTTTTTTCTGTCAGTTTCTGGGGAGTTTTCATTTCTTTTAAAGTTTTCCATAGAATCACACTAGCATTTTTCCTGATATCCCTCACATGTGTGTAGTCATGAGAACCAGGTCGGGCTGAACTTAAATAGGCAGAGTTCGACCTTCAAGTCAGACTTTGTAGTTTTAGGTTTTGTGTGGAACCAGAAGCAGAAGAGCCAAGACATTGCATAAAAGAAGGAAGAAAAAGCTGTTTTCATAGTGGTTTTGGCATGGGAGACTGCTCTGAGAGATACTGGAAATCATGCAAGAAGAGGATGTTCTTAAGACATTTCCAGCCCTGCTGAAAGGCTGAAGGCTTTAGATAAGTATCTGCATGCAAGGATCTTTATCCAAAACAAAACACCCAACCTTTTGTAGTTCACCCTAACAGCGATTTCCTCCTCTGCATCCCTCCCTGTGCACTTGTGCACACAAACAAGTTCTTTAAGGCATCCTAAAAGTGTTTCTTGCTTGTAACTTCTTAATCTCCTCTTGAGCAAGATTTTCTCGTCTGTGAAGGAAAGGAAGAACATGGAGAAGTGTGCCATGATACCCAAAGGATTTCCTCTCCTTAACCTCAACACACACCTCAGGATGGCATTCCTCCCTCTTCTTCTTTGCCACATCTCTTCTGTGTTCTTCATGATTGTTTTCTTTTTTTTCCACCCTGGAAAAAAACAACATCCCCCTGCCCTCCCTGGCAGTGACAGAGACAGAAATCAGCACAGCGTCAGCAAAAGTTTAACCCCACAGCTGGGATGTGAGCTTTCAGCAGCAGAGCATAGAGCTGGGTCACTGCACTAAAGCAAGCCAGATTGATACAAAGTGCTTGCTCGCCCCAGGAACAGGAGAATCAGAAGCCAGTGGATAAAAATCTTTAGGGACCATCTATTGTGAGGTTACAATGGCCAAGTCTTGAGGATTTTTTTCCTGGGAAAGATCAATGTGGAGTATATATTTTCTGTTGTAATCCTCAAAACAACATATTTAGATGCTAGCTCAACTGGATGGATATATCATTGGGCCAGTGTGGATTTTAGAGCTGTTGAAACTGGAGATGGAGCGTGTGGACTCAATATGCTGCTTAGGGTGTAAAGTTTGCAGCTCTGATGACCTAACAATCACATCTGTCAAGAGTTATTGTCCTTAGAAAGAGGATGCTAAAATATTCCTTCCCACTCCAGTTTGCAACTGAAAACTTGTTAGTCTGTAGTGTCTTTTATTTATAGCACTTTTTGACTTAAAGTTTCTGAAAATGCTTCTATCTGTGAGTTAATTAAATGATACTTCTGGGTGGGGATGGCTGTCTGCAGGAGCCTCTGACCAAGGCTTCAGGGTCTGCTTTGCCATGGACACATGTGAGGGACCCAGTCTGAATTTGCACTTGATCCTAAAGTCTTTAGGGAAAGTCAGAAACCCACCTTAAACCTAAGAAATAGCAAGGAGAGAAAACAGATGTTTAAACCAGCTGGGAGAGAAGATTCAGATGGACACCAGCTGATTTTGAAGGCAGAGGTTAGAAGGAATCGTTGCCAGTCCTAGATGACATTGTTATGCAAAGGGCCTGGGACAGTGAAGCCAAAACTCAGAAAAGGGGATTTGGAGGTTTCATCCAACCCAACCATCCCCAGCTATGGTGCAGGGTTGTGGAGAAATCAACAACATGGACCTTGTGCAGAGAATACATCCCCAGTGACAGTGGTTTCCTAAAGGCACAGTCCCGGGGCTCAGATTAAGTATGCAAATGCACACAACCCTTAATGAGTGCAGTCACTGCAAGGCATCTGCTTATTTTAAGTCCACTTCAGCGCCTGCTCATCAACTGCTCTGCATGCAGCAGCTGGCAGCAGCCAAAGGACCAGCTCCTCCATGTGGCTCCTGGCAGCTAGAGAGGGTCATTGAGCCCTCTACTTCCATCCTGTGTTGTATCTGCAGGCCAGGGAAGCAAAAGTCAGATCAACTGATGGGTTCACAATTCCAGCCTATGATTTCTGCTTCATCCACAGCCAGACGAGATTTTGCCAAGATACATATCAGGCAGCTGCTCAGGACACTGCTTTTTTTGTCTGTACCACCCCGAGCATGCTGGTTGTTTGTCTGTCTCCTCATCTGTCTCAGCAACCCTGCTTCAAGCTGGTTGCTTTGGTATTCTCTGCGGTGGCCAGTGCGTGTTTGGCAAGAACCAGCCTCTTCCTGGCACTTTTGCCAGGGTTCTCGAGGGACTCGTTGTTGCAGGGACCAGGGGCATCGGACCTGAGACGCAGTGAGTGCCTATCTGTTTCAACACTTTCTAACTCCCACGGCTTCCCAGCAGTCCCTCCTGTGTCTTAGTGGTAAAAAGGTGTCCAAACAGGCTTATAAGATGCCCCATGGACATGAACAGCTGCTGCTTATGGGGCTACTCCCTTCTCTGGGTCTCCAACTTGACTTGCATCTTAATACTTTTGTGCCACTGTGCTAAAATCCTTAATGCATCTTCTCTTCTGCAACCATGCCTCTCTCATACCATTTTCAGCATCAGCATCAGATTACTTTTTTTCTCGAAATCTCTTTCCTCTAGTTTAATTGGAGAGAAGTCACTGGCTGAAAGTTAGCTCTCTTGGGTCTTTTCAATGGAGAACATGCATTTTGCCTCATCTTTTCTCTTCCTCCTGACAACACCTGCATCCTCCTTCCTTTGTGGAGGGTATTGGGGCTTGCACATCTTGGCATGAACAAGGGTCATGTTGCCTGCTTTTAGGGCATCTTTCACTCTCTCCTTCTTCCCCAGAGAAATGCATACATGTATTGTGTGTACTTGTTTGTGGTGTTTTTTCCCCTCTTATTGATCCACTGAGTGTTATACTGTGTTTTGCTTCTTTTGGTGCTCCTTCCACACATCCAGCTTTGGATTTGTGGGTGTGAGAGATAAAGCCCCTCTACAGACAATCTAAGAGGGAAAAAGGGGATTAAAACCTAAAAAGAAAAAAAAAACGTAATAAATATTTGGAAGGAGGGCATTTAAGAGGAGAGAAAAACAAATCAAAGCTGGTGCCAGGCTGGAACCGGCAGCTGGTTGCCAGCACAGCAGGCGGAGAAGTTCTTGGTGGAAGCGCTTAGTGCCATGTTTGGGTTGCTTAAAATAATACACCCTCCTTCATTATTCAGCCTCTGTTTTTCTCCCAGCCTCACAAGTGGGAGGAGGAATTTGGTTGCCAATGCAGGCTTGCGTGAAGTTTGTATTTGTAGCAATGCCAAGGGATGCAGACAGAATATGTCCTACTCCTGTGCAGAGGTGTTTGCGTGTGTAAGTGCATATGCCTGTGCTCCCATGAGTACTAAAGCTCACCTGCATTTGGACAGCTGCAACCTGGGTTAGACTGGCTAGGCATATTGTAGGTGCAGCAGCTCTCTGCTTGGAGGAGATGTCAGTGCATTGGCAACCACGGCATGATTTTGTTTTGCTGATGTGAGGGGAGGAGGTGGGAAGGCTGGGGATGGAGGAGAAAGGGGGGCTGGAGGTGGAAGGTTGTAATGGTTGGCTGGAAAAAATTCGAGGAGTACAAAGGAGTGAGTGATGAAAAGGGGTGCCAGGAGGGGGAAGGAAGGCTGTGAACTGTCTGCTATGGAGGTGGGAAGAGATTTGTGCTTGCTGAGTGGATTCAGATGGGAGCAGGTTGGGAGGATGCAGGGTGACACAGATGAGGCGGGGGGGTGCTGTTTGGAGTCTGATGGCCCCGGCAGTGAAGCACTGGGGCTTTATTTTCTTCCTCTCTATCCTCCTCCCTCTGCTGGGTGCTTGGAGGAGAAGGGAAGACAAAAAGCTGAAAAGGTGCCAGAAAGGAGCTGCAGTGACTCGAAAATGGCACTCTGCGCCACACTAATATTTCGAATCTGAGCTGCGCTGGAGAGCAGTGAAACGTGCCAAGAATGAAAATGTCTCAGCTGTGGGGCCACTGGCCAGGTCCGGGGGTGTTCTCCCGCCTCCCCACTTCCCTTCTGCCTTTTAGACGTGGTCTTTTTCACCCCCATCCACCCTCAGCCATATTTAGGGGTTCTGAGAAAGGGAGGGGAACTCTTGCTGGGGAGCTGGGGCAGAAAGGGGACAGAGGGAGGGCAGCTCCTTAAACTCCAGGGCTGGTGCACTGTGACAAGCTCCTGCAGAAAAGCTTTGCTTCTAAGCCAGTCTCTAGCCCATTTGTGCGTGTTACAACGGTCACCAGAAAGAACTACAAGCACAGAAAGAAGTGTGCTCATCCCCTCCTGCCATCTCCGTATTGGGGAGGGATTTTGATTCTTTTTTTTCCTAGGGAGGAAGAGAAGACTCGATTCCTAGGGAGTTTTCTGATTGTTTTCATCTTGCCACTCCTTCCGCTCCTCCTTAATGTCCTCCTCCCTCTCCCTGTACCCATAAGTCTGCTCTCGTTGCTCTATATGCTGATGCAAGGTTACTTGTAGGACACACAAATCTCTGCAAGGTGCAGTGTTGCCTGCATCAGTGTTCCCCTTCGCTTCTCATTTGCTGGGGGATGAGGCAACTTCCAGGCAGCTCCACAGCTCAGCTGAGCTGGTTATTGCAGTGTCAGTGCTTCAGTTGCAGAAGCCTCTTCCTGTAAAGCCTCTCCGGATAAAACAAACAGAAAAAATCATGTAGGGCTAAAACTTTGACAGCAATTTTTCAGGCTTATTAATTTGCAAGGGGTAGGCTGGAGTTTTGCTCTCATTTTTATCTGAAATAAAAGGTTTTTACTGTGTTGGTCCCCTCATCCCTCCATTCACAGATCAGGAGAAGGTACATGAAAGTGAGGGGTTTTTTAATATATATATGGGGGGTTGATTTAAAAAAATATATATTTGAATTTTTTTTTTTACCAGCACAAACATTCTTATGGCAGTCCAATACTTGAAGCTGAATGCAGTGAAATTCGATCATCACACACACATACTCCTCCCTCTATCATGTGCACATTTGGATGTAGAGTTTTAGGTTTCTTTACAGTAATTTGATTTTTGAGTTTCTTTACAGACATTTGAGATTGGAGAAAGAAAAACCCTGTGTTTGAGAACAAGTCCAGATCCTGTTTTAACAGCAGTTTTAGCACTTAACCAGCCAGCAGGTCAAGTTCAAGGATATCTTTCCAAAGCACATGCAGAGGCTCATTAATGTGCTGCATCTTAGAAGCTTGTGGGTGGCTGGGTTGTTAGCTCAGCCCAGTTTGTAGTCTCAAGCATGGGATGATCTCTGTGACCTGTCTTTCACCTGAAAAACATGCCCTAGTATATATATCCAAACCACTTCAAATCTCAGCTTTGATTTCAGACATGTGGGGCTTCTTTTGGAGCACTTAATTATGCTTATGCAACACATTTTGGAAATACTGTCATAAACAGTGGGGAATTTAGGGACATTTAAATATGTTTTCCAGCATGCTCTCCTCACTTCTTCTCACATTTTCTCACAGATACATGGTCTTTCCTTTCTAGATGATCAAAAGATCAGTCCTAATTAGTGCTAACAGGAGGTATATTCATTCCTGATGTGATGATACCAGGTGTTGTGTTGAGTAGGATGTCTGCAGTAAATGATCTCTCACTCTTCCTCCTCTGAGCTGTTTCTTAGACCGTGTAGTTCCTCTAGCTCAACTTGAGATTTCATAGAAGAGATGCTGCTGTCTCTTCTTGCACTTTCTTCTTTAGCACAAGAGAGGGGTAGGTAGTGCTTGGCTCAGGAAACCTTGAACAGCATGAAGAAAGAGGTTTGGCCAAGTAACTTGGAGTAAGATATGCACCACTGTATATTCCACGAGATCCTATCTATTCTTCATTAATAAAATATATACATAAAAATACATGGGTATGTATGTACACATGTGCTTGCTGCTTGCTTTTCAGTTGCCTCCTTCGACTAATGAGGTGAACTGTGTATTTAAGCTACCATCCTCACCAAGGGCACTTCCTACCAGTCCTTGCTGATAGTTTTGATTGCAGCTGCACCTCCTCCTCTGGCTACAACCTCCTCTCTTTAACCTGAGATCCCTAACAATGGGATGCCAACCTACAAAACCAAATACCAGGAACAAGAAATAAAACCTGCATCAAAGTGATTAGAGAAGGTCCTACTGGCTGTCCTAACCTGCCATGCACCTGCACAGAGCATGGCTCACACTTTTACATGTGGAGCCATCTTATGCTTACAACTGATTTAAACCTTTTAATACCTCAGCTACCAAATGACAATTCCCAATAGATTTATATAGATGATGACAAATGTTAATGTGGATCAATAATATCCATGTGTGCAAAGCAGTAATGTGGTGTTTGTTATTCAGGAAGGTAAACTGAGGATGGCAAACGAAGAGCCATCCCTAAGCTTTTGTATTTCAAAATGCAGACCTCTTTCTGTTCCTCAGTGTCTTGGCAATGCTCTGGAGTAAGGGAGCTTGCCCACCTTGGGACAAAAATGTTAGCCTTATACTTTCCAAGCGGTCCAAGAAAGCCATCTGGGCGGCTTGGTCATACTTCCCAAAGAGTATTGCAAGGCATTGATAAGGCAGCTGAACGCTTTTGTATTTATCTCTCTCAGTATCAAAGAAATGTCTTTGCATATGTATCACTGAAGCAGGAGGTCTCTTGAATCTCAAGTTGCTTCCTTCAAATCCCTCATCCTTTTAACTCTTTGTAATGAGAAATATTGTGTTCTTGGAGTTGTTAGGAGATGACCTGCATCTAGAAGGATTAATCCAGAGTAAGGCTATATTCCACCCCTTCTCACACCTTCCCTACTCTCAGTCTTTTATTTTTATTGGACTGGTAACCTCACATTTCTGTAATCTAAATGTGCAAATGCTTTGCAGTCACGGTCCAGTAGCTGGGTTAATCTCAGACCCCTGGAGTGGCAGATGGCTGATTTGTTGCTGATTCCAGTTACAGAGAATCATGCCACCTATTATCTTTGCACAAGCTGCTGCTTAAAAGGATGCCTTGGGCAAAATCAGTGAAAAGCAAAACAAAGAAAACACACTGTGATCTCCATCACCACAGGTGTAAATGTAAAATATTTCACCTTTGTGTGAAGGGCTTGAGAGGCGGACAAAGAGTGGAGAGGAGGCAGGAGGGGAAAAAGGGAAGAGGAAGATCTCATTTTCATACCAGAACTGCAGAAGCACAAGGCTGAACAGGTTTGCCTCAGTCATGATGTTGAATCAAAAGCACTTACCCTGTTCTAAATGGTTTTGCAGTGTAGTAATTGGCTTCAGCTCCCTGCTCTAAGTATTTATCACGGTTTAGCCCTGGCCTGGCTAAATTTTGGCAGCTAAAATTGTGCAATTAGCTCCCACATCCCTTCTCCCCACTGGCAGGGAAAGAGGAAGGGGAAATGAGAGGGAAAAGACATGCCAGTTTAGAAACAAAAATTACAGCTTTAACAACAAGAACAACGCTAATAATAATGCAATAAAATATATACAAATATATGAGATCGTGCCCCCACCCCTCAATGACTGCATCACCACAAATACTCTAGAGCAGACACAAGGGAAGGGATCCATGTCTAGAAGGGAGCTGACCTCGGGAACTGGATTCAGGAGTGCGTGGATTTGGGATCAGGAGCAACAACCAATGACATCTTTACTGGGTGTTGGCCGTGGGAGAAGAGGGCAAGACCCTCGTAATCTCTCAATTTATACAAAGTATGATCCATATGGGATGAAACAGTCTGTTTATCAATTTAGGGTTACCTGTCCTGTCCACTCCTCCTCATATATGCCACCCTTTTCCACCAGCTCAGTGATGGCCTTGGTTGCTATAGGGCTCAGTATAAGCATTGGCCTTTTCGCATCCCAATGACCTCTGTTATCACTTTTAGAATCACAGAATCATAGAACCACCACCAGGTNTATTAGTCACAAAAATGACTCTAATGTAGCTCAGACCACAGCAACCTTAAACAAAGCAGGAGGTCTGGCATCCTGTAACACATTTCTAGTCTTCCCAAGCCTTTCTGGTGCAGTGTGTCATAGGAATCCATGGCACCACTCTCTGCAACAGTGGCTCATTGCGTGCCCCACAGCTGCTGGGGAAAGGTATGTTGGCCTCATGGTGCTGCCATGCTTTCCAGGGCTACTTGGGAGGAGAAATCTGTGTATCTGCATGGGTCAGGGAGAAGCCTGGGGTACCTTTTAAAACTGAGTGGAGGCAAAGGTGAGCCCTGCCAGCAGGTTCACCTCAGAAGGCTCCAGCTGGCAGATGCTGGCATCCAGGGAGAACAGTGTACTGAAAGGGAGAAGGGCAGAGAAAAAAATGAATGTTCGTAACCTTTTCCTGCACAGTCCCACAATCAAGTTTTTCTCTTTTCTCTTTGCTCTGGGAAACACCACAGAGTCAGCTGAAGAGTCTGGGAAGAGAGTGTGGATTCCCCGTGCAGAGTCCAGTGACAAAATCTGTGAACAAGGTAAGAATAAGAGGTTATGACAAGTTTTTATTTCTTTCTTTTTGCCTTCCAAACCTTTTTTTGCACTGTTAGACGTGAAAAGTAAGATGTACATCACACAGAAACTGATACTTCAAGAGCTAAGTGAAAGAATTTGCAAAGATTTATCTAAATAGGACTCCTTTTTAATGCATGCCATTACTATGGTTTGGGTTTTAGAACACTTTGTATTGTATCCAAATGATATATGTATGAATAATTGTTAACAACCTCCTGACACCAAGACCTAATTAGGAAGTAAGAACCTTAAATAGGCCATTTATGTAGTGAGCTTCCATATGTCTCCTTGTGCAATTTATTTGCTTCACTCCATTGAGATATAATGAGAATGAAACTCACAGAACTGCCTTTGACTCTGAGGCTCTCCTCTTTATCTCCTCTGCAGTTAGAGCCTGCTATTAAGATGACAATATCTATTTCTCTTTGTTCAGAAATAAAAAAAACTACTGTACTGCTGCCCTTATGCCAGGTTGCTCAAGTTTCTCTGTTTCTGATTTTCCAATGGAAATAGAACAAGAAATGCCAAAACAACCTGCAGCCAAATAAAAATTTAGTGCTTTCAGAGCAAGCACAAAGAAGGTTAGGATAGGATGATCTTGAAGGAATACTATGTACCATATCTACCTCAAAACCCCACTAAAAAGCAATGTTGTGGTGTTTAAGTTTATGTATAGATGCCATTTGAAAAGAACTATGTTGGTTCTGTTGTGCTTTCTTCCTGCTAGTATGTGAGGAAAGGTGAAAAGTTGGTACAAGGCTGCCTGAGTTTTTGCTTACTTTTGAATATTTAACTGTCTCCCTTGGGCTCTTTGGAGCTCTCTGATCATGTTACATCACAGAGCATGTTCTTTAAATATGGTTTGAGAAAATATCCTTTAGTCCCAGGCACACATGTACACAAATGACTCCATCCCATGCTTCAGGTGTCCTGCTTTAATCTTCTACTCCCTTTACCTCAAAGTCAGCAAAACTTAAAACATATGATTGAGTACCATTTTCTATCAGTGAACTTTAATGAGTGCTCAAGGTTTGGGTTCTTCCCTCCAACAAAAACAAATCAAGACCTTATTTATTTTCTCAGTGAAAGACTATTCCAATGATTTTGTTTATGATAATTCACTTGCATGTTCCTTTCCAGGAATTGTCATTGCCTTCCAGAAGGAAGGTTAGTGCTGGTCCCTTTGCAGTGATAATTATAATCAGACGTGTCAGCCTTCACACAGTCTACGCTTATCACTTGCATTTAGGAGGATTTTTCCTGAAGCCTATTACCAGTGCTGCTGCTTAGGGAAAAATAGTCATAATTTTTTTTTGCTAATCTTTGATAGCTCTCAGCTTTGAAAGCATGGAGAGGAGCAAAATGACTGCCAGTTGCAGTTAAAGAAACTGTCCATTGGTTCTAGTGTAGAGCTCTGCATCTGGAGAGCCAGGGAGTGAGTGGATAGTCTGGAAAATGCTGAGGAGCTAATTTGGTTTTTACAATTCCTCAGGTGTGCAGGAGGTGTAAACCAGTGCTTTTTTCCAACAGTAACAGAATCTATCTCTGCAGACCTGCTAGACAACGGCTTCAGGTGGCAGGTGGTTTTTGGCAATAGTACCCTCTCTCCCTGCTGTTTTGGGCAGCAGTCTGTTCTTGCTCCTGCTTGGATGCAGGATGGCGAAAGAAGTGGCTGTGGTCAGTGGTGAAGTCATGGCTGGCATTCAGGAATGGGCATAGTGCAGGAATGATGATCCCACTGCCACCAGCACATCGTAGTACAGTGGTGGCCAACTGGACAATATGGTGGTGTTGGGTGGTGTGTAGAGGTGTTTCAGCTATTCCTGGCTATTTGACAATTGTCCACCCTAGTATTATTCACTGGGAAAGAAATTTCCCTCCATTTTCACTTAGTTGCTCTTACTGGTATGCTAACAACCCCTCTTTCTTTGATTTTTGCTAACCAAAACCCAGTAAATTTTAACATTTCATTAGTGTAAATCAGTGCCTCCTATATTACCACCATGCTCTTCTCAGATTTAAGTCCTTTGATTTTAGTAAATTTTTAGGATGACAGGGATATGATTTGTCTTTATTTTATTTAAATTCACTGGGAACTCGAGATTTATTTATCAGGTGTCACTCCCTATGAAAGATAAATGCCATGTAGCAAAACTTCATTTGAAGGCTTTGCTGTTGCATTCCTTAGCCTGCTACATAGAACAAAAAAAAACCTTTAGATGAGCAGACAGAGTGATACGTAGTGGCAGCATCTTATGACCTTTTGATCAGCTGAGATCTCAAGCCATATTAGTGGGCAGATTATGATGTGATGGAAAGAGGGCTAGGAATAGCCTTTTATCATGAGATCCTTCCTGTGAATATCCTTCTTCAGTGTAGTCAGGTGTCTAATCACTAGACCCAAGACAATCATTCGGAAACAACGAAGTGACAAACTGCTATGGGCAATCCAAATATTTTCAATTTTGCCAAATACCGCTGAATATTACAGTTTACAGTTTCTCCCTAATATTCTTCTACCCTCTTGTTTTTATCAATGTTATGGTGGACTTTGCAATATTTCCAATCACTAATAACCTCATTTTGTCAGAAAGAAATACAGAAAATGGACCCTGAGTGCTTGGACCACAGGGGAACTGCAGCCCCCAAATTGAATGTATACACATGGGGAATATAGATATATGAATGAGAAGGGAAACATTTCCATGGAAATGTCTGGGTGTCATTTTTGAGATAATAACAGATGTTTAAACCTATTTTGACCCTTTTAATGGGAAATAAATGCATTTTTTTTTTAAATGATTAGTCCTGGTAGTAGTTTTCTTCCGTACAGAGGCAGACAGAAGCAAGAACAACTGTTAGATTTATCTTACCTGCCTGCCTGTGCAGGACTACTCCTTAAACTTCGATGGAGGTTTACATTAGCCTTTTTATCTGTGTGTATCTGCAGCCTCCTTGATAATTGAACTTAAAGGAATTCTTATTCATTTCTGGCTCTGTGCATCAATAATGGTTGTGCCAAAGTTTAATCTGGCTGCTATGACCACTTTTGAAGGAAGGACAGACATGTGTTTGTGAAGTCTGCTCTAAATGCATTTAGGCCTGTGTGAGCATAAGTACATGCCTAGGCAACCTGTGCTGGTTGTGGAATATGTAGCATAGTCCTGTGCACATTAACATGTACAGAAGTTAATTTGAGTTGCAGACATTTTGTTTTCTTTTGAAACCAAATGAGCTGCTCATTTTCCTGATGGGAAGAGGGAGAAAGCTAGCAGTATGTGAATCCCAAACTGGTGTCAGTGCAGTGAGAATGCTGATGCATCAGGTTTGGTGAACAATAGCTGCCACAGCCCTATGGAAGCTCTTTGAAAATGAGAAGGTTATGGAGGTGGAGAAATGCACAGCAGGACACTGTCTCCTGTTATCTCCCCCAGCCTTTTCAATCAGGTGCCTGCTGGGCTTCCCACTCCTGCCTTTTGCACTAGATCATAGGATCATAAGGTATTAGACTCCACTGACATGAAGTCAACTGCCATCGTCCTGGCATTAAGCTCCTGGACTCAGGGAGCTGCTGTGAAATGTCAAGGCAGTCAGCCCACATGGTGATTGTAGCTGCAGCTGCCAGGAACACAGAGGTGTCAAAGTAGGAGCTGGGAGGAGGCATCAGCTGCCTTACAGAAGTCTTCACCACCTTTTCTTTGGGAAAAGCAGGCACTGCAAATGGTGAGTGGCAACCTTGGTGCTCTGTTCACCAAAACATGCTGCAAAATGTGAAAAGGTGCTTATTCCTATGTTCCATCTGCAATCCACAAAGTGGTTACTGCATGGATGATGCCAATGGACGAACACTGCAAGCCTCATGAGTGAAACCACTCAAAGAGGTGGGTTCCTCTGAAGAACTCCCATCCGAGAGTAGTAACTACTGATGACAGCTTTGAAACCTTTCGACTAAGAAAGCTTTGTGATGTGTGTGGTAAATGGGATGTAGGCACAAAATGTTTCTTCTGCTCCCGCAACACTGCCTGGTAGTGCTTGAATCCCTGTGTGATATAAGAAGGTGTCTGGGTTTGGTTGACATCGTAACAAGATCTTCCTTCTTGGTCTGTGATTGATTTAATGCTGCCATGCCTTCTGCCAGAATGTCCCTGCCCTGATACAGTCAGATCTTGTCAAAGTAAGAAGCATACTTTCAGCTTCTTGTACCTCAGAGGAACCTGTGCCTTGAGCAGCTCAGCACAGACATTCTTGTGGTCCTCCAGTTTAGCATGATTGGAGCACGGGATAGTGGGATGCTTTTTGAGGGTATGCAGTTTGGGATATGCAATTTAAAATGTTAAATATTGAAGATCTATACCAGGCAGATGACAGTGTTTTGGGATGGGAAGAAAGGACAGTGGTCTGTTTATGAAGTTAAGCTGCCCACATATAATATCTTTATTGTTTTAAATACGTAACATCCTTGCAATTGTTCTAGGATTGCAGAGAGCAATAATCTCCAGTTTTTCACTGATTAAGTGTGATATAATAAAACAGCAAAATATTGTTGTTATAACCAAACTTAGAGCCATACACTTCCCTGCTCCTCACTGGAAAGAAATCGTTCTGGGTGGGAAAAGGGAAAGGACATATGTCAAAATTTTCTTAGGCTGCATCTGTCTTAAGCAAGTTAAGTAGTGTCTGGGAATGTTGCTCAGCACAGGAGTGTGACTGGGTATGAACTAGATGAGTCCTTGGCACGCTTTTGGTCCATGACAACTAGCAAACTCCTAAATCATTTGTAAGCATGGATTAGTGGTTATCCCAGTGATCTGTTTGCATTTAGCTGTTGCATTAGAGAAGCTAAGACATGTTTGTAAGCAGACATATAAACCATTCTGTGCCAGTTGGCCTCAATACCTGGGAATATTTCTGTACCCATTTAATTTACTAGTGGACAAACTCTATTTGTCAGCAGTAGGAGAGAGGAGGGCCACCATGAGAGCCTGATCCTGACTCCCTTTGTCCTGACCTCTCCAAATTGTACATGATGTCTAACATATCTGAGCCTACTGAGTTCAACACCTTGATAGCATAGAAAAGGCTATACTATCCCATAAAAAGGCTATGTGTAGTCCAGGCATATTTCCTCTATATTTACTGGTCACCTCACCTGTCTCTCTGAGCTCAGATATAAAAAGTATCAAGTCACTGAAGTGTTCTTTCCTGTAGCAGTGAGTGCCACACATTATTTTCCTTAAAAGAAACTATTTTTAATCCCTCACTATACAGACATTCCTTTTTCAATAGGTTCCATCCAAAAACTCATGTTCTGTATAATTCTCTTTTAGTGATATGGTGGTTGATAATGGAATACATCCATAAAACACAATTGTAGACTTATAGGCAACTATAGAATAAAACAACATTTAGAAGGATATAGCATTATGTCTTCCAAATGTAAATAAAAAATAAATATGAAAAATAATAAAAAGGAAAATTTTGAGGTCACTCTTTCTATATATGTATATACAGACACACACCTCCTTTTTCACAAAAAAATAGATGAAAAAATAACTTTGGCTCGACTACTGCAACCAAAATGAAGTGCTTCATTATCTTTTCTTTCACTGAAATCTGTTCATGCACAAGGTGCTCTCATATAGTGTATTTTTAAACATATCAAAGAATATATTTTCCCTTCAAGAATAACTTGGGTGTTTGGTCACAGTGGGGATGAAATCATTGATGTAATTTGGTACATATTTGGAAACATGACCTTAATCTGTAGGTTTCCAGTGATGAAGGTATTTTCCCTGGTTAAGCCAGTTAAGTAAATTATATTTTTGACATTTTAAAGATATTCCATTTTTGAAAAGAAAACAATATCCCAGTTGTGTCACTGAAACTCAATGCCCCATGTTGCTTGTTAACAACTTCATGTTTATTGTTTCAGTGTCCCAGTTTGCTACCAAGTATCAGTGCACTGCCACATACCAAATAATCAATAGTTCTGTCAGTAGAGTATGCCCTGGAAATACTATATTACTGTTAATATTGATCCACACAGCACCTTGGCTTTTACTCGCTGAGCAACCAGCTTGAAAATTGCTGCAGGAAGGGGGACCAATGTTTTCTGCACACCCTGCTCTTGTGTATTGTAAAGATCACAAATACAAGGGTATCAGTGCACATGCGACCTGCAGATATGGTGCATATAGTTTCATTTCAGCCTTCTGTGGTTTCTGAGTCCAGCAAACCAGCTGCAGGGTGCCGGTAAAACCAAACTGCATCTGCCCTGGGATCTGCCTTCAATGGTGCAGCGGAGTAGCATCTTGGCTGGCCAAACTAATCAATGTCCAGTGTTTTCTTTTTAATGGGAAGAGTCTGATGGGCTGTGGGTGGGTAGCCTGAGAACTCTGGCAGCCATCTCCAAGCATGGTAACATTGTTAGTGAAGGCTTATGTGATTTTCTTGCAGAGATGACTTCAGGATCAAGCTATTGGCTGCAGAGGGGTACACATCCTTCAACACTGAGGCATGTTGGCAGCCTCAAAAGCATCCATTCTTTTCTATCTTGTTTCCCCAGGCTGCAAGGTTGCCTTGGGAGACAGTAAATATGGTACTCCCTATTCCCACGTGTGCATTCACACACAACCCTGTGAGTTTGATGGTCTTTGCTGTATCCGTAATGGCTTCAAAATGAAGCTGTGAATGGAAGTTTGGAAGATTGATCTTAAAATTTTCAGTCTTCCTAGAAGTAGCCTAGAATTTCATTAACTAAGATAAAGGCATGATTTAGTGTAAGCTCCTTTCAGGTTTCACTAGATCCAGAAAATTTAAATCAGTATTTTATCTATGTGCCACCAAAACTAGTTGGCACAATGCTCTTCATAACAATATGTAATTCTGATCTCTTGTACGTGAGCAGCAGTACCCCTGTAGGATGATACCATCACTGTTTCTTTAATATGTGACTCTCTTTCAATAGTAAGAGTGCTCAGTAGAAAGTAACCTGGATGTGAGCAGAGCATAGTCTCACTGTGAGTATAAGTGAGGAGGTGCAGGCATTTGGGATGGTGGTAAAAGGGTAAAAGTAGGAGCCTCAGATATCTGGAAGGAGTTAAAAAGAATCTCTAGCAAAGTGGGAGAGGAAAACATCTCTCCTTACATATCTTAGGAAGAGGGGATCAGGAGAAATGGTACCCTCTGCAGTGTGTCAGAGGGTTGTCTCTGTGGGAAAGTGGCCTCATCTCTGATTCAGGACCTGCTGTGCTCACAGATGATATCAGGTAGGAGGGTAACAACTATGTTTTGAATAGGTGTAAGTGGAGCGGACTGGTAGTAACAAAGTGCACTTTGGACCAAGCCCACTGAAATTATCTGGAAGACATCCGGAAGCTCCTTTTACTTCAGGTAACTCCTGCCATAGGAGCCTTCCTTGCTTTGTGACAGGAGAAGGAACAGTACCTCAGCCTATGTGGCTCCTGACAGAGAGCCATCTGAATCCTAGATGATTTACTCTGCTTACATGGTCACATAATCCCCGATAAACTTCCTACAGCATATGGAGGACCACAACTAATGATGACAAGGGTCTTCCCTTCAGTAGCAGATGCGTGCTGTAGGGTGTCTACCTCAGGATACTTTTTTATGATATTACCAGCTTATTTCTTTCTTGCAGGTGACCTTTACCCACATCATGAAAGGTCTCCTGGCTCCCAAGGAGCAAATCCATCAGCCTTATCCTTCGTTTCAGAGCTTCAGCTTATCTCCTGCATGACATGCTCTTTAGCACCTGGGAGATGAAGCTCAAGACAATGTCTTGGGAAGTCTATGTGAGGAAAAAGAGACATGTATTATTTCTTAATGGGAGGAATCAAGGTCAAGTTTGATGTGTTCAGAGCAGTCTGAGTTACAGGAAGATGCAATGCAAATTTCTGGATCTACTGGCATTTTGTAAAATCCAACTTCATATAAAAGATTACAGTTCTGCACTCTTTCAGAGGGGAGAGTCAAAACCTCAAATACTCAGCCAGGAACAGGTATGAGTTATAATGTAAGTTTACTACTTTGTAAGAACATGGAGTTATAGCTGAAGTTGTCATCGGTTGTGGCTCTGTATTATCAACAAAAGGAGGTGATGCCATGGTTGAACCCTCTTCAAAGAATTTGTCCCTCCGGCAGCATCAACTCTTCTTTTTGTAGCCTCAGCAGCTTACTTCTGCTGCTTCAACTGAAACCACAAATAATGTCAGTATTTTTTTTTCCCCATTGGATCATGAGTGAATGGCCGGTTCTGCCTTTATTTCCTCTTTTAGATAAAGTGCCCCAAAATGCCATCATTGAAGTGCAGAGGTCACTGGTGACTTTAAAATCCCCTCCAATTGCCTTGGATCAAAACTAAATGTAATAAAAATCAATGTGAAAGTCAAGAGGCCAAGACACAAAAGTCATGTGTCCAACACAAGCAGCTTGCTAGTTTCAGAGTGTTTCTGGCAGCCATCTGCTTGTTTGAATCTGAGGATGTGATGCTTTTAAAAGTCAGAGGAAAAACACATGCTTGACCACAGTCTTCAGATATTTTACTCGATAACAGGTTTCTCTTTTTTATGCCCTTTTTTTTGCAGCCCCAAGAATGTCCTGTTTTGCAATCATACCGCCAGCAGGTGTTTGTGGCACTGAAATATCACAATGTGTAATTCTTTAATTCAGAGAAGAAATCTTTTTGAAGCCTCAAAACATTTTCTCCTCACCTGTCTTCATGAATTAGCAGCAGAATAGTGTGTTATTAAAACTGAATAGCCACTCAGTTATTTACATGGTTAATGATCAGTCTTTTTAGCTAACAGAAAGATACATTTTTTTTCATGCTACTCCTATTTCATCTCTGTGGTTTCAGCCTTGTCCTGTGTAACAAAGAAACTGATCCTTTTATGGATGGTGTTAAATGAGACACCAGTGAGCAAATCACATTTAAGAGCTAAATTCCCCCTTTATTCTCAAAGGTGGTCAGAATCAAATCACCAAGAGACTGAGGCTGGAGAGAGAAACTTGAACTGCCGGTGTATCCTTCCTGTGGACAAATAAAGACATTATAGATTCCTTTGCTGCCAGTGTGACCACTTTATTCAGCAGTGTGTCCACAGTTAAGAAGATGATATTGTGGCAGTCTATAAAAATCCCTGCAATGTTTGGAGCATCATAAAGCAACTATATTATTGTTCTTACTCTAAAGACTATATGACAACAAAAGATGAAGGCAACAGTCAAAGGGTTGGCAGAAGCAGGCAGGCAGCAATGGGAAAAGGTTTCCCAAGGCCTAACGACATACCCAGCTGTGACCAGCTGTTCCTGGGAATGGGTGCATTGGAGAGGTTTGTAAGGGAACTGTGGACAGGGCTCATAAGTATGTAACAAGAGCCTTTCCTTTGCAAGAGAAACAGCCTTGGAGAAGAGATGAAGGTGTATTAGCAGAAGATGTTTACTCTCTTACTTGGCATTTGCTTAAGGAAAACATTCTTTCTGGGTTTTCAAAAAAAATATGTATGAATAAGGCATTCATGAACTAATGAAAGCTATATTTTCATCAATTATAATGGACTTCATTAAATTCTGGACATTTACCACATCACAATGTTTATCTTAAGGCAGTATTTCCCTGTGCTTAATAAAAGGGAACAGCAGGAGTACTGCAGGAAATTCAAGCCACTTCTAGCTCTCAGTGTCAAGATTTTAATGACACCCACATTACCTTGGTTTTTTTTATGGCTTCATCTTGCTTTATGTGACAATGTTTAATTTTTATGTCATGCTTTTTATGCATAAATCTCAGCATCTCAAAAAGCAGGTCCAGATGCTGTTCCTGTTTCACAGAACAGAAAAAAACCACTAAGTGAGATGATTCGATTGTGGCCACAGAGCAGCACTGCTAGGTGCACACCTTGATCTTCTTAAATCCCATTGTGAGAACTGAGTGCATCTCCAACAGAAAGCTTTAGTCCTTTGTAGACAGGCCCATATGGAGTGTGAATCAAAGGCTTGCACCAGACTGAGGTGAAAGGAGAGGGCATCTCCCTTTGTGATTCTTGGGATACTGGATTGCTGTTTTCTGATACAGTCAAGCACTCAGAAGTGGTAACTGGAAGGAAAAGTATTCAGGTAGATTTAAAAAAGAGCATGAGGCTGTCTGTGTTTTCCTTCTGTTTTTATAACTGGCCATAGCTTGTTAACTCTTTCCAGTGGCTTGTTCTGTAATCCCCGTTTGGCATGGAGAGGGGAGACCTGACCTTGCCTATGCTGGACTTGCCTGTTTGTTGTCTTCAGGTCTCAAATTTACTTTGAAGACATCTTGTGTTCAACCTTCTTCTGGAGCTCTGTAGGACTCAGCTGGTCCTGTGCTGCTGTCTTGCAGTAGCAGCAACAGCAACAGTGACTCAGGAGGCACAGAGATGTGAGTGAGGTACTGTAATTTCCTAAAAAAAAAAACCAAACTGGTACTGGTTACCCATAGTGAGCGAGTTGTGGAAAGGTGCTTGGTGCTCGCTTGTTTAAAAAGATCCCATTAATTATCCCTGAGTTCCTGGGTCCTCCTAAAAGTCCTGGAATGGAGTCTTTGTATGGTGTATGGAGCCATATTAATGGTCGCCATGTCTGGAGCCTTGATTTTCCCAGACTGCTTTTCTGTGTTACAGATGGCCATACTGGCCAGCCTTTCTCCAAGCATTAAGGAATCATAATTCAGTCCAGCAATGCAATGCTAACTGTTGAAGGGCCGCCCTGTCCCTTCTGATCCTTCGGTGTGTCCTTTGCCATAATGTGCCAGATCATTTTGCCGAGAAGTAGGGGTTTTTTAATGGAAAATAAGGTGGTTGGTGTCCCATAATTCTAGAAATCTGTGGGAGCCATGCTGCCAAATGCCTTCTCCCTTCAACATTTTGAGTCTCATGGCATTAGAGATGCCTTTGCTTTTCAACGACAGAGGGTATGACGGAGGAGACTCTCTGTGCTCCCACCTCCTTGGAAATGAGCTCTAAGTCTAGATGGATCATATCCCAGTGAAATCAGCCAATGAATTAATCAATCAGGTGGGTTAAGAAATCTTCTTGCTGCTTCCAGTGAGAAGGCATACTCAAAAACTGACTCCATGGTAAGGGAGGGACCATCCCTCCACATGGTTGCACAGCTACTGCCACCACAGCATTTCTCATTAAGGCAGCCTGAAGGAGTGGAAGATGGAAGTGGGCAATAGCTTTCTTCCTCCACTGCTTTTCTTCCCTACAGACAAGTCATCTGGCCAAGCAGAGAGTTTTTTCCTGCTATACTTGGATGCTATCTAAAGGGTAGATCAATAGACAAAGGCTAGAACTAGGGAGTGGAGCAGAGGTAAAAATAGAGCATAACCTGTGTCCCAGCACCAAGCCAAACTGCTTGAAAAAGCACCATTCTCCTCATTTATCTACCTCAAGAACCTGGCTGCTCCCAAGAGGCCAATGAGGCTATTAAAAAAAAACCCTGGGGAAAGATTTTGAAGCCTCTGGCTGAAATTTCCATGTCCATGCAGGCCCGACCTATGGGGAACAGCTGATTTCCTACATGAAGGCTCAAATCAGAGGATGGGGATGCTTTGGCTGGAGTGTCTAGTAGGTTGAAGGAACAGGATTTCCTGAGCACAGTAACTCAGCCATTATTAATTTTTTATCAAATACTGTGAGAAATATGCCAGGGGGTGCTCACATGAGTTTTTCTGAGAGAGGCAGCAATTTTATGTGCATGGAGGCTAAAGCACTCAAACCATTCTTTAATGACAACATCAGGCACACTTTTCATCCCTGTGTTTAACTCACAGTATTTTAGATGCTGCAGTTGTAGGGGTATTTGGTAATGCTAGAGTTGAACTTACAAAGAAATGGGGCAACACAGAGACTGAAATGATTCTACTTCCCCAGTTGGAACTTTTTACTTCCACTTTTCTCCACGTTGTTTAGTTTGTGCAAAGCATCACTTTTAAGTCTCACGACCAGTAGACAGAGCCAGGGAAGCACATCTGAAAGTTTCTGTCTGTATATACAGGCCTGATACACTCCAGAAGGAAAAAAAGGAGCAATCAGCTACATGAGAACCAAGCCAATTAAATGCCTCAGTAGTGTTTCAAAAGTGAACAAGGGCGGCATCAGAAATTTTCCATCAGCTGTAATAACGCCAATTACTTTGCCAATTGTTGATTCCACTGTGATTTGTTTAGTGCAGGAGTGCTTCAGCCTCTTGCCTGGGCTGATAGTCTTTGTTTATGCTGACTGTTCATTTGCAGAGCTTCACTCTCTGTTTTTGTCTCATGCTTTCTCTTTTTCCTGAGCTTAATTCATAGGCTCTCCTGTTGTGCTCTATTCTAGCCAATGTTTCCCAAATTTCTTGGGAGCAAGTTATGCTGTTGTTGTTCTCAACTGCTCTGTGAATACAAAGATGATTCTCCCTTTCCCTTTCTGCCACTGAGTTTATAAAATAAAGTATCTACCCAAAAAGTCAAGCAGCTTGTCAAGGAATGTCAAGCAACTTGTCAAGGAATTCTCCCTAGTGCCAGGGGATAGGACAAGAAGGAATGGCCTCAAGCTCCAACAGGGGAGTTTCAGGCTCAACATAAGGAGAAAATTCTTCACTGAAAGGGTCATTAGGCAATGGAACGGTCTGCCTAGGGAGGTGGTTGACTCGACTTTCCTGGAGGTGTTTAAGGTGTGGGTGAATGAGGTACTGAGGGTCATGGTTTAGAGATTGGTGGGAATGGTTGGACTCGATGATCCACTGAGTCTCTTCCAACCTGGTGATTCTATGATTCTATGAATGGTCAGTTGGGATCTCCTGGGATGGTGGCTCACTGAAGCCTTTGTCTCAGGGTGAGAAAGAGGGACCTTGTGTCTCTCCAGATGGCAAAGGTACATGAGGAAACATGCACACTCAAAGGGAGTTTCCCTGGAAAGTTAGTAGGAGTTTGTTAGTAGGAGTTTCAAGTCCACAGAAACTAATAGGTGTCTCCATAGTCACTTTGCACAAGAGTTGTGATTCTTCTCTAAGGCATTGAGTAAGAAAGCTAATCTTGGGCATTTAGAGTGCATCTGCCTATCTGACAGCTTCAATGCAAATCATTGTGACAGCTTCCAAAGATTTTAGAAGCTGATTGAACTCCCTTTCCCTTGCTGCTCAGGTCTGTTCTGGGGAGGACTGGTTGACATTTCTTCATCGGTTCTTCTGCTTGAGACAACAAGGAGGAACTTAATCTCTGAGGTGCATAACAACTTCCTCTCCAATTTTTATCCTCTATTAGCAGCCACTGTCATCTTTAGCTCCTTCATGATGGTGCATTTTGCATGTACCAACCTTCCTGACTTCTGTGGTTTTGGTGGCCTGCGCTCTTCTTTGTCTCCTGGCACATCTTCACAGTCAGTTCCTGGGTGCAGGTGCCTGGAATACACCGCGAGCAGGGGAAATAGCAAAGCCATAATAGTACCAACCTGACCAACACAGGACTGTATTTAAACACCGACAAACAGCAGATAATTAATGCAGGCCTTTTTTCTGTACCTGGTTTACTCTGACCTTTTGGTCCCAGGCAGCTGGTGTGATAACACGTGGACACCCTCACCGGGATGCAGCAGGTCTTGTTTCTAGCCATACATGAGGCAAGCAAAGCAGCCCCCAGACACATGATCTGCCACATGAAGTATCAGCTAGAAGCGAAGATATCAGCTCTCTATTCATACCCTGCTATCGGTTTCAGCTTTGCAGCTGACAAATATATAAGTGACACACTTTGCTGCTCACAGCCATCATCATCACCAGGAATTTTAAAAGATCCTCTGGACATGTTTCCAGCCCTCACAGTTCATACAGGCCACAAATAGACACAGAGCAGACGAGCTGTTTTCTCATGTCAGAGAAATGTGGCAAAGGCAATTTGCAGGAGAATTGTCTGGTAACCCTAAATCGGGAAAATTAAAGCAGAAGTTGGATTCAGGAGAGAAGCACATCAGGATGTGTTTCATTTTTCCAGGAGTGTCGCTGCAATAGACCTTATTCTGTCTTGGCCTGGCATTCTGTGTAGTCCTTCAAAATGCTACAAAATGTGAATGGTTCTGAAATGTCCCCTTTCACAGCCCAGTAGTAACATTTTTCATCCACTTTGTATTTACTGCAGCTTAGCTGCCATAGGCATCAACTGCAAACCTTATTTAATTTGAGGGAAACTGAGACACAAAGAGAAATATTTTTCCAAGTCACAAACTTACTTGGCAATCAAGTTAAAAATAGATGAGAACATATCCTGCCTCCTGACTTACCTGCAGGACAATCTCATATGCAAGGATTTTTTGCTTGTGAGTATTTGTAGAACAGCTAGTAATTCGGCAGTCGCTAAGTCCATTCTATATTCAGTTAATCCTCAACTCAAACAAACATCTTTAATATTTTGAGGATGCCCAAACTTTTTCCTCTTCAGAAAGTAAATAAATGGAGTTCAGGTAAGCCTGGTATAGGCCATCAGTCTTTTCTTTATTCCTCCCCATCCTCTATACATTTACTGAGTACTATTGAAGGTTCATGACATGCCAATTGTGTGTGTGTTGCAGTATAATACCTCATATTGAGAATTAAAATGGCAAAAGGATTATAAAGCTAGAGGCGGTTTTGTTGGTATGACTGGCTTGGTGTTTATTTTAGGGAAGGTACTACTCTCTCAATACTTTGGAGCACTTCCATCAGAGCCCTGACACTTCATGTCCTGCATCTAAGGTCAAAGGGAGGCAGGTCTCTCTCCTGGTGTCTATCTTTTTTTTTTTGGTAGGATCATGTGCTGGGTAATAACTGTATTCAGCAAATAAATAAAGACAGGTTTATCATAGGCCTCATTAGGGAAACTTCACTATTGGCTTAGTAAGTAAAATCCAGTAGGTTCCTGTCTGGACCTGTTTTCTATCACAGCACAGGGGAAGCTGAGCAACAGTATTTAATGCAGGTCTTATTCTGAGTACTTCCGACTTTGGTTGTGTTAAACCCTAGGAGATTTTGGAGAATTTTCTTTTTTAGTCCAAAACAACATAATAGAATTACGCATTACAAAAAATAGGAGAATGTGACCTGATATGATAGGAGACAGTATAAGGCAGAGAAGAGGCCATGAGAAGACATGTTGTCTAACTCCAGCTACTGTCTTGTGGACATTTCTGCATGTGCATATCCCTATCCATAAAATGGGAACATTAATAATTCTCTATCTTGCAGAGAGTTAAGAAGCTAAATTAATTACTGTTTGTGTAGCTAATTGAGTTTCCCAGATGAGTACTGTTTGGAACATTCTAATTTTTATTATTATTATTTCCATTGAGATTTGGCTCCTTGTAATTAGTTTACTATATCTGCAAAACAGGTACGTTCTCTCAAGATATTTGGAGGCATTCCTTATGGGACTGGCCCATGCAGAGCTCTGTGGCATGAGGAAGCACCGACTATCAGGGCTGAGCCATCCTCCAGCTTCTCTACCTCACCTCAGACCTGTGCCCATCTGCATATACGGTTGGGTCTTCAGAAACTCAAGCTTCTGCAAGTGAACTGAAATAATTTAAGGGCAGCAGCTCTATTATAGTTTTATGCAGCATTACAAATTATTATGGTAAATTATATATGTCTGTGCACATATATCTATTGTCTGTGCAATGGAAGAAAACCCAAATATGGATTATGTCCAGTCCAGGGAGGGAAAACATTTTCCAACAGCATCTAAATGTCTTTAGATTTGGTCATCAGCTTCTGTTAGGTTTAACATTGAATAAATTCTCATGCAATGTGTACCAGTCAGATATTGGTTTTAGTTTATGCTTACAAGTGCTGTTGAGCTTAGTAATTCTAAGTTAGATCAATATTTTCAGAAAAGTATATAAAAGCTGCACTTGTCATTACTGAAGGTTCACTTGTCAAACCCCTCTCCCACTTAAATTAACAGTAGTAGCATAAAAAGACCTACTAAAATGGCACTTTTTATAACAAAACAACCCTTTGTGAGGGCTATAGGAAGTATATTATGTTATTTATGAATGTGGGACTCTGTCTCTTCATTATTTCCTGAGTCCGGACCAATGTGTTTTGCTTTTCCTTTCCTTTCCTAAATAAACAAAAATTGACAGTAGGACGTTTAGAAAAGTGAGTTTTAAGGATCTTGGAACACCAGCAGCTTTGCCAGAGGTTTCATCTGAGAGAGGGCTAAACCAGTACAAGCTGGAAAGCTTGAGGATGTAGACAAAAATAGTCACGTCAATGAGTCCAAAAAGGCTATGCAACTAAGACTGGAGTTGTGCTTGTTTACCTTTCTTGTGTATAAAATGTCAGAGGAGATGGCCTCAGTGCTAGGAAAATGATTTTAAGACAGCTAAGGTAATTTGTGGTAGTCACATCTCTGTTGCAATGGGAATATTGAGGTGTAGGAATGAACATTGTCGTTAGTGTCTCTTTTGGTAGGAAATGTGTTGTTAGAAGGAAGGAGTTAACATAATAAATAGTTATTTAATCGTCTCTATGTCCTGCTTGAACTTGCAGATAATAGAAGCACAGCCAGGGTGCTTTTGCTTGCTAAGTGTTTCACTGTCTCTCCCCATATTAGCTAATATACTGCTGGAAAGAACTGAAATTTTAGACCTGCATTTGCAGGATTCCCCAGTGTTACTATCAGCAACCTTCCAAAGCGATCCATTCAGTTGGTCCTTTGATGTGCAATTAAACTCAAGAAAAAAATAGCTTTGTGTAATGTATAAATAGAAAGGAGGAGAGATAAAGGCAGTGTGGAAGTCACTTGCTGACAGCTTGGCATCCAAACGTTAAAGGTACATACCACTACCTCTGCTCAAGAACGAGTCCTGAAAAATGTCTGCTCCTTACCAAATTCCAGCCCATGGACAACTAGCACTTTATTTATCTTGCAACTACTTTTGTTCAGTTGGAAAGAAAAAAAAAAATAATAAAAGGTATGTGTGGCTGACGTGGGTCTTCTCACCAGTAAAAATTAACTTTTTGTTAGAAGACAGTGGTGGCTACATTCTAACACAATGTTTTTATTAGATTGTTTTTATCTCTATAAAAATAGCATTCTTGCAGGAAGCCATTAGGCTTACCCATTCTTATTGATGAATAGTTAGCATGTGAAATACTGACTTCTTGCACATTGCAAATGTCAGAGCATGTAGTATGTTCTTAAAGCATCAGGAGTAAGGCAGCCAGGCCATTTTGATTAATCTGACAAAAGATTGAGATAATCTAAGTGGAAGCTACATTATTTGAATGAACTTCAGCTGTTAATGTATCTGGTATCTGAAGGCCTGATTGATCTCCTGCCAGTTTTACACTTACGTTAACTGCATGGTGAAAGTGGACTTATCATGCTCAATATTAGCTGAAAATTTGATTTCAGCTTCTGGAAGAAACTGAAATAGCTCATGCCAGAGGATGAGGAAAACCACTATGAGAATGAGTATGCAGGAGGAAACATGATGATGAAGAGTGCAGCTATTATTCTACTATTAACTGGCTTAGGAAGGTGAACATCTAGTCCTCCTTGGATTTCCAGGATCCCAGAGTTCTGGGCAGTGAAGAGGGCCATGCACACTCAGTATTGTAACTTCCATTATTGCTATCATAGAATCACCAGGTAGGAANTTCCTTACCTCCCTTTTATTATTTATCTTATGTATCAGCATACAGCAAGTGCATGATCTCTGTCTTGTTAGACTCACGCAAAACAAGGTAGTTTTGGGGTTTTTTTCTCTTTTAAGGAGCCTAGTGGCCAGCTGCTGTGTGACTTCCAGTTGGCTGCTCCTCATCCTCATGAACTGCAAAAGGATATTTGGAAGTTCAAGCATCCTTTTGATACTGTGAATATAAAATCATAGAAATGTGTGTTCTAAAAGGCCAACTCTGTTTTTTTACAAATTTACAATTATTCTGTATCTCTGGTGACAGAGAATGGAGAGAGTCAGGGCTTGGGGCTGAACTAATTTCTAGATACATATGCAAAGCAATAATAAATGGGCTACAATTTATTATGGGGAAACCATTCAGATCTTCCAGCTGCTCTATTAGGACTTCAGGCCAGGATATTTAATTATGCCCTGGCCTTCTTTAAGCAGATTAATACAGTGACACACTGAGTGCTGTGCCCTGCCAGTGCCCTCAGGCTTTGCTTCTACTCCCTTGCTCAGTGGCCCTGCTGTCCCTGGAGGGAAGTCAGGGCTGACAAGAGGGATAGCTGTGGGCAAGGTAGTCCCTGGCTGTTGTTTTAGATTAAAATAAAGGGGGGATAATCTGTGTTTATGAGGATGGTTAGGATTTTATTTTTCTTATTATATTCACACCTGGGCTCTTATAAACAAGGAGTCTTTTAATGAAAACCATGAGAAGTGTGGAGAAGGATGTTTTAGGTAGCTGGACACATTTCTTCTTATTAAATCAACCATCTGTGTGCTGCAGAGAGCAGAGATGTGGAGTGGGTCATCCCTCACCCCTTCACCCCTGTGCTCCCATGCACGGTACTAGCTCCAAATAGAGCCATGTCAGAGGGAACACATCTGCGCACCTCCAAACACCCTCCAGGAGCAACAAATGTTTGAGCTGAAGGGTCTAGTTCATCCCAGTTTCTCCTTAAGCAAAAAAACCCCTCCTCTTGCTACAGAAAAGCCCTAGATCTGTGGTGCTGGAGATGAACCATCTACCCAGAGCTGCCTTTCCAGAGCATTTATTTTGTCTCACTGCAAGTTCACCAATTCCTCTGTGCAGTAAATTTCACTTTCAACTACTTTTTGAGAGGGAATAATAGTCCTTAAGGAGCTTTGAAGTGCCTTGTAAGCATTGGGGTCACCACTGATAGTACAACTATTACAAGGACAAAGGCAGTAAGTGCAGAAGAAAGTCATGAGTATGTGGTTTCCTAGTGAGGACTAGTGGTTATTTCTTACTTTTTTGTGTTTTTACCAGAAAATTTGTGAAAAAAAAAACCCTTAGTGCTGTCCAAGTAGAAGGTTCATATATTGGTACTATATTCACCCAGTAATTTTTGCTCAAAAATGGAGATAGGAACTCTGGAAAAACATTAAGTGCTGCTGCTTTCCATGGAAATATTTTAGATTTTCTTTTTGAAAGTCATACTTTATGTTGACAAAAATGGAGAGNCAACCCCAAACAAACATTGCTCCTTAAACTCCTTTCCTACCTTCTGTCACTACCTCCAGTCCTGAATTGATGTTTGACTTGCAGCAAATGACAACTTCCTTGTGACTTGGTTCACCCTTCTGCAAATGTGGGGTTTTTAATGGGCTTCATTCATTAAACTTGGCCAGCTACCTTCCAAACTCAAGGTGAGAGCAGCACTATGAATGTGTGGAGACTGGATAGCAACTGTCAGTCCTGTCTGCTCTAATGAGATTTTTTTCTCCTAGAGAGGACATCAGTATGTATCCCATCCACTACTGTCATATTTACATAGCTTGCCATATATGCTGCAGAATATACCCAGATGTTCATTCCTTTAGTCAGTTTTATTTGACCTCCTTTCTGTTGATAGTGAAACTTAATGCACGTTTATGGCAAACTAGGTGAAGAATTTTGGGAAATATAAGACAATTACTTTGCATCAGTAATAGACCTTTAATTTTTACTGCTGCTTATTATAAAGTGCTTCAGCCAAGCAAGCAAAGAAGTCATTGCTGCTGCAGAAGGAGCTGCATGAGGTGGGCTACTTGGATTTGAAATAGATACTGGAGTCTACCACAGCAGTGGAAAGTGGCAGTGAAACATCACAGTATGACATTATTTTTCATCATCTTGTACTAGCTGAGCTATGATTGAGGTGTTAGCAAGTTTGTCAATTGTCAGATCATAAAACTGATCATCATAGTTGCACTAAGATATGGAAACTTTTGGAAACAGGCAGGCTTTCAGGCTGATCCAACACTGAAATATTGGCCCTTAAATTTCAGTTCCCTCAACCAGAGGAATTTGATGTGCAAGCAACACCTTATGCCCCACATGTACTTACTCTTTCCATGCTGTGTCTACATTAACATCATGTCCTGTGTGCCTCTCCTTATCCAGCCATATTTCATCTGACCCCTGTGATGACATCTTGTCTCAGCAAGACAACTCTTATAGTTGTCCAGGTTTCCTAGTTGTCCCTCAGCACAAAAACATGTTACTTCAGCACAAAAATGTAAAGCCAATAGCTATGGGAGATTAGATAACTAACCACTAACAAAACAGTGGTTACTCAAACTAACAAAAAAAGAAATCAAACTGAAGAATGTGACCTAATATGGGAGAGGAGTAAGTAGCAGGTGCTTTTGCACGGGTGAATCTCTACTGCTGGTAATGAAAGAATACTAAGATATTTGGAGAATAAGCTAAGACTTACCCTAAGGCATTTGATTTACAACCAGCTAAAAATGCTGCAATGCTTCCCCCCACCCCCTGTCTTTTTCTGGCATGTATGGAATTATGAGGGAAGTCTTGGGGTTATTACTGTGGTTTTACTCATTTGTTATTGTTCCATACACCATTTTTGACAATTTATGGATCCCTAAAGATCCACAGGCTACCCCTTGAGAAACAACAGCCTGGAAAGATAAAGGGGGGGACTTTTTCTTCATGTATCATTGCAATTCCTTGATACTACATGAAAACTAGGAGAAGGAAAATAATGAACATTGGTTTCAATAGAAAAAGAGCTGTCCTATTTCCACAACAAAGGTTTTTCTTTGAACATAATCAGGCAAGTATGAAGTTGTGCCATGAGCACACTTTGTTCACAGACGAGAGTGTCGCATGCTGTGAATGCATCCAGGTCCCTTTAAGGCACCGGCTGTACAGCCAACAGGTTCAGACCAACCTTTCCAACAAAAGCAGTTGTACAGACTTGTCTGTCATTCCTCCGTCTTCCTCAGGGAACGGGAGGCAGTACATTGTATAGATGCAGCATCAGCAAGGCAACCCTTTCCCTGCCTTTCTCTTTCCTCCAGAAGAATGGATTCATTGAAAGTACTAAATGTGTAGGTAAAATTGTCCTGCTTGGTGTGATGCACCCATTCCTCCTGGCAAAGCTTTGTCCTTTGAGCACTTTGTGGCTACTGTGTTGTGTTGGCGCCCCAAATCCCATGGAGAAGTCATTCCTTGAGTCACTTAAGCAAGGTGTTTTCAGTGAGGCTGCATTACACACTGGCCACACAGCTGAGGAACACAGGTATATGGGACTGCTCTGGAAAGACCCTACTGAAAGATCTCCAGGGTGTACTGTACTAAGCATAAGCCTACCACCCCCAGGTTGGAATAGAACAAATTCCTTCCAGGATTATAGGATTAAGAAGCTGAAAAGTGATTCAAATTCTTCATTAAACAGGAAAAAAAAAAAGAGAGAGACATGAGGGGAAGCTCTTCAATGCATGTATCACTTGATGTGTTTTCCTTGTAATTAAAGGAAGTTATTGAAAAATATTTGAGGGGATTAAATGCTCAGAGTATACGTGCCGATCAAATAACACAAGAGTCTGCATTCTTCTGAGAAATCAATGGGGAGGATTGAATGGGGAGGTTGAAAAGAGCACATTTATTGTTAACGTGCCATTGTGGTAGTATTCACCATACTGTACAGCAGATGGACAGGCCCAAGGGTTTCCCAGCAGGGAAGCTTTACTATAGCTGAAAAACCAAGGGTATGGAGTTCCTGTGTGGGTATTTCACACCAACTGTTAAAGTTCCAGGCAGGCTTTTCTTCTTTTTCTGCCTCCCAACCTGAATGCAGCGAGAGATGCTCCTAATTTCCTGAGGAAGGCATCTTTTAGACAAATTATGTTTCTCTTTTCCTTATCCAAGCAAAATAGGAGAGGGATAACCTGTAGACAAGAAAAGTGTTTAAGAACAGAACCAGGGCTTATGAAATGAGAGAGTCCTACTGTAAACACGGAGTTGTGCTTACGATTATTCTTTCCCCTTTCTTCAGACAGCTTAATTGTAAGTGGTCATTATTTAGACGTTAATTAAGAAGTCATTATGTCCTAGACACCTGGTGTCTAGAATAGCCAATGTGTTCTGCAGTTCATTACATGGCACCATGACCACCTCTGGGCCCTGTATTTGACCATGTATGTCACAGGAAGTTTGCTCAACCCAGACGTCCTTGCTTTATTTTGGCTTTTCCTTTGTGTGTTTCAGTGCTGACAGTGGACATAAGCAGCATGGTCTAGCGGACAAACCTCTTGACTTTAGGCAAAACCTGGCCCCAAAATTATATCTCCATCTTTACTCCTGCTCTGCAATACAACCTATGGGCAAGACAACCTATTAGCTTCCTTTACATTTTTTAAAAAAAAGGAGATTAATTACATCCCCTCCATTCCTGTGTTTAATTAATGGCAGAAAAGTGCTTTAAGATCTTCATACAAAAACTGCCATGTAACTGCACAAAGAAAGATGATATTTCTTCCTCTATTATTTGCTTTTTATAAAGACATTCTCAAAAAGTGGAAGGAGAACATTACATTCTCCCTTAATAAAAACGGAATCATAGAATCATAGA
>WAAB01013238.1:312-90010 GCA_013389865.1 Piaya cayana
AAAAAAAGCCGGCAGATGAAGATGGCAATGACTGTGATCCAAGCGTGCCGCAGCCTGGCTCTCTCAACATGGCTGCTGTCCTTTTGTTTCGTGCATCTGCTGTGCCTGGACTTCACCGTGGCCGAGAAGGAGGAGTGGTACACGGCCTTCGTCAACATCACCTACGCCGACCCGGCTGCCGGCGGCGCCGAGCTCCGCAGCGAGAAGAGCGAGTGCGGGCGGTACGGGGAGCAGTCGCCCAAGCAGGACGCCCGCGGGCAGGTGGCTCTGTCCGCCTCCCCCGCCGACCGCTTCGCCTGCGAGCCCGGCACCCGCTTCAACGCCCCCGCGCCCGGCAAGAGCTGGGTGGCCCTCATCCCGCGGGGGAACTGCACCTACAAGGAGAAGATCCGACACGCCGCCGCCCAGAACGCCTCCGCCGTGGTCATCTACAACCTGGGCTCCAGCAACGCCAACGAGACCATCACCATGCCCCACGCAGGTGAGACCGAGCGCCCGGGGGGGTCCCGCTTGCCCGGGCGGGGGAACGAGCTCTGCCGTCCTGGATCCTTGAGGTGGGAGCTGCTGGGGCAGAAAGTGGCCTCACGCCTCCAGACAGGGAGCCGGGAACCCGATCTACCATGCGGCATCTTTGTGATGGGAACTGGTGGGGGACAATGTGTCCTGGCGAGAAGTAGGGAACTTGCTCTGCCGTTCTGAATCCTTGTGGTGGGAGCTGCTGGGGCAGAAAGTGGCCTCACGCCTCCAGACAGGGAGCCGGGAACCCGATCTACCATGCGGCATCTTTGTGATGGGAACTGGTGGGGGACAATGTGTCCTGGCGAGAAGTAGGGAACTTGCTCTGCCGTTCTGAATCCTTGTGGTGGGAGCTGCTGGGGCAGAAAGTGGCCTCACGCCTCCAGACAGGGAGCCGGGAACCCGATCTACCATGCGGCATCTTTGTGATGGGAACTGGTGGGGGACAATGTGTCCTGGCGAGAAGTAGGGAACTTGCTCTGCCGTTCTGAATCCTTGTGGTGGGAGCTGCTGGGGCAGAAAGTGGCCTCACGCCTCCAGACAGGGAGCAGGGAACCCGATCTACCATGCTGCATCTTTGTGATGGGAACTGGTGGGGGAGAACGTGTCCTGGTGAGAAGTAGGGAACTTGCTCTGCCGTCCTGAATCCTTGTGGTGGGAGCTGCTGGGGCGAGAAAGCGTCCTGGCAAGGAGTAGGGAACCTGCTGTGCTATCCTGTATCCTTAAGGTGGGAGCTGCTGGGGGTAGGAAGTGTCCTCACACCACCTGGCAGGGAGCAGGGAACCCGCTCTGCTGTCTCGCATCCTTGATAGGGGGAGCTGCTTGGGTGAGAAGGTGCCCTCGTACCTCCTGGCAGGGAGCAGAGTGGGCTGCGTGCTTCACCAGCCGATAGGTCCTCACCCCAGGGGCCATGGAGCACTCTGTCATGCTGCCATAGTGAAGGATGGATGTACGGCTAGCAGCAACACACGTTGGTGCTCTGGGGGTGGAAGTTTGGGAGATGTAAAGTTAGGTTCTGGTCAGAGGAATGGATGGAACACTGAGCTCTCTGTGAGGTACCAATGTTTTGTTTTGTCCTGAGGATCCTCTGGCATGTGCCATCTAGGATCAGGTGTGATTGAGACCTTCAGAAGAGGAGAAAAGTAGTGTTTATGGTGCAGGCTTATCAGGAGATGCGATAGAGCAGGGAACACAGTGTCCGCTGTCTTGTGTATTATAGTGTAAAAGGCATGGGATCGAGTCGTAACGCTGAGTATCTGACCTGGTGAGACTATGAGATATTTTGTCCAGGACTGGACTTGGGAAGGTGTTCACTCTCCCAGGTGAACATCAGTGCAGTTTGTTGTTGCACATGGGTGCTTGGGTCTCAACATGTTCTCATCAACCAGAAATCTGGTCATAGGGGATAAGTTTGGTCTGAAATAATATTGTTTTAAAAACAGATCACAGGTTTATATTTAGGAATGGAGTTTACTGCTAGGGGTCAAAGTTCTTTTACGGCAGCATTCTATGCCATGGGGACTAAAATGCCACCTCTAGTGAAATCTCAGTTTGGTTTGCATCCAGTAACTAATCATGCCCAGCTGTTTCATGCCAATTGAATCTTAGCAGAGTAAGGGGTAAATTGAAACACAGAAAGCCTGCAAAACAGGATGTTATTCTAATGACATTTTAAATTTTCACAGTAAACCAGCTCGCATGGATGTGCTGGAAAACCATTTGTTGCCTAACTATAATGCTATAATACTGCTGATGCAAAAATAGTACTTTGGGGACCTCTTGTGCACGGCCTCTTTAAGAGATTAACCATTTATTTGGGCCAATACATGTTTCTTTGGTAGGTTTGGTGGAAGATGGGGTTATTTTTCAGTGTTTTCCATTGGTTTTGTGTGACAAGCAATTCATAACCCCTTGAGCCTCTTTAAAACTGTGCTTTATAACCTGCATATGGTTTAGTAGCTGTTCAGAGTATTGGACTTGGTACTTTAAGTATCACAGGTTATATACTAAGCAGTATAAAATAGTAGGAGCTCGGCATACTTATGCACACTTGAAGTAAAGCTCAGGCTGTTTCAAAGCTTAAGATGTATCTCTTGTTCGTTTCTAGTGAATTTTTCTGAAACTGCCAGCATGTTGGATCAATTAATGGTTTGCCTGTTTTTAAAGTATGCACTGAGCTCGTTTCCCACACAAATGGTGTTTTATTAAGAAACAGTGGGAGTAAAAGATGTGTCTAACCTTTTAAAATGTTAGAGCTTTTGTTTGTTTTAAAGTCAAAAATGGGAATCTTTATTACTGAAAGTGGCCTCAGCTTTCAAAAATATGAACACTGTATCACTTATCTTGGGGGCAGCTTCTTTTATGTCATATGACTCCTTACAGTTTATTCTGAGAATCCTTTTTGAGTACTGAATTGATACGCAGCAGTGTGATTGTACAGTACCAGAAGCTGAAATAAAAGGAAATGCTGAAAATAATCTGGACTTGTAGAACACAGACAGTGAGACTAAAGGGCTTTGTGGATTGATTGTATGAGGCTGTCTTTGTTTTAAGGATTTTTGTTTCATGAAGTTAAAAACGGTTGTTGCTCTTACCTTGGGGAAAACCTACCCTCTCTGTACAGTCAAAACTTGGAGGAGTTTTAGAGCATAAGCCTCCTGGAACAGGAATTTTAAAAAATATTCTTAAATATTTGACAAACTAGCACAGATTCAGAACTGGCTTTACTTTTCGTCTTGTACTACCATTGCACTGGGACAAAATGAATATACAAGCTGTGTTCAATTATCTTTCTGACTTGCAGCCTTTGACGTTTGCTTGGTCCCAGTCTAAGTGATAGCACAAGATTCAAGGGAAGAATGAATCAGGTTCTTGGTTTCTGAGTTCAGCAGCATCTGTGGTGCTCTGCCCACGCCAAATCCTGGAGTGGGAAGAAGCAAATTCCATCCTGGAAAATACTTGGGGGGTGGAAGGGGAGGGTGAAATATGACCTAAAAAGCAATTTTAAAAGCGAAAGAAATATGATGTTACTCTTTTTTTTTTCTTTTCTCCCCCAGTATTTTTTTGTGGTTTCATATAAGCTTAAATAAACTTTCTGTACAGAAATCAGTATATCCTGTTGCATAACAGTTTGGCTCCTGCCCTTACTAAAGAACTATTACTCCTGGGAGAGATGTTTTTCTTTACATGTGTTCATCAATTCTATATCTGTTGCCTTCCTTTTTTTTCTGTCATTTTATCACTGTACTACTACTTCGGCTTCTCTCACCTTCACTCTCATTTTTTCATCCCTGCCTCTGTGCTTCATTTCCGTTCTTGACCATGTTATTGTGTGGCTTCATAGTGCTTTGCCCTTGCAACTTTTTTTACCAAAGCTCTTTTGCTCCTGCCAAAGATCTTACCTCACAGCTGTATGTTTAATTATATTTCCTGTTTTCCACTACAACGCCTGCCAATAACCCTTTGCTAATATGTTGCCTCCCGATTTAAAAATCTATAGGCAACTGATCAACTGTTTTAAGAGTCTTGAATTTAAAGGAGGGTTGGTAAACCTCCCCTCCCCCTCCACCCTCTCATCTCTAGATCTAAACCAGGGTGATATTATATTGAAGCTTGTTATGGAAATCTTCAAATACGACTTTCCAGGATTTATTTATAATGCACCAGACAGAGCAGATGAAGTGTGCGATTTGAACCAGTTCAGTCACTGTACTGAAAGCCTTTGCTTGTGCTTAGGTTGCTGCTTGCATATACAGAAGGGAGAGGCAGAGCTGTGACATCTGTGTTCACAGGGAAGGGAGAGCTCTGTGGTTCTTGTGCTAGGACACAGTTAGATTTTGCATCACCTGCTACAGCCTTTGTAAACTAGCATCTTTATTTTTATTGGCTTGAAGTATGGTATAGGAGCTGTGGGTCCAATTTATTTTGCTTTTTGACCAAGTACATTTTAACCAGAGAAGGAACAAAGGCATCTAGAATTTCTGTTTCAGATGCTTTTTATTTCTCTTAAATCAACTCTTCTAGTAGAAAAGTACTCTAATAATGTCAAAGGTGTTCTTTTTCCTCCAGAAGAATAATCCGTGGTGTTGGCTAAGGTTTCTGGTTGGCATTTTTTTCTTATTTAGAACAAATTAACTGTTATTTAGGTTTGAAAAGGCTGTAGTCACTGTGTCTACATTTAATAACTTAGTATTAATTGGAAGCATTCTTGCTGTCTGTTATAGCACATATCCTAACACTGCCTCTGAGCTCTGGACAGATACTGTAAGGGAGCCTTCCAGAAGATGATTCAAGGTGAGAACTTCCTCTCTCCAGCTCTTGTAGGAACCTAGGATGACAAATGCTAACTTGCGCACCTGTCAGCTGCTTGGGACTAGGGATGGATATTAACTGTGATTGTACACACGATTCATATGTGGGTAAAAATCAAGTCCTTAGCGTTCAAATACGGTTTGTAACATTCAGTTTGAATTTGGGGGTGCATCAGAGTATCTCGCAGAATGAATTATGTAAAGTAAATTGCCTCTGAAGTATTTTGCACGAGGAGCATGTATGAGTTGGACAGTTTTGCATTCTCCATATCCTGCTTTTCCAGTGCATGCCTTCACAAGTTTTAAGCCACGTATTGTGGGTATGACAGCTCGTTTTCCACGAGTGGCAGAGGCCTCAGTTTTTGTAATGGGTCATATGCACTGGCAGCAACTGTCAACTGTATCTGTGCGACACGAATCTCATATGTGGTCTTAAGATGACCATGAGTTCTCTTTGGCCCTCAGCTGCAGCGTGCATACACTAGATGCATGAGGAAGGTGTCACCGTCCTACTGCAACACCAGGTGTGTCCCCGCATACATACTGCAAATGTGGCCAGCCTTGATCTGCGCATGCTTGGTTCAATAATGATTTCTTCCCTTGTACTCAGATTTTCGTTCCATGATCAATGACTGGTCTTGCCTTTTACATATTTTAAGATGTGTTGGTAGTAGTTTTGGCTTTGGGCTCCGCTGTAGATTTGTAATGATGTGCAAATTAAACACTGAAGTTGAAGATTTCTCTCTGAGCAGACTTAATTCAGTACTGTAGCTACGTTTGTTCCTTTACTAAAACAATTGTTTCCCTAAACTTTTGTTGAATTCTGATGAGGAAAAATTGCTGACAGCATTCACACTAAATTTACATATGGATAAGTGTGAATTAATCAAGGGTTGGAGATTTCAGGCTTCTAGGGCCTGCTATAATTATTTTCTGTTCCAGACACCCAGGATTCATTCCTAATAGATTCTCGGTGGGGGAGGGAGGTGGAGATTAGTGCATCTCTAAGCCTTATCCATCATGAAATTGAGGCACAGCCAGAGCGTACTGCCATCCTTAGGAACTCACAGGAGCTCCTGGATCCATCACGTTGACTTGACTTTCAGTAGTTCTTGAAAATCTGGTTCTCTATCAAAATCAAGGATTTATACCATTGACTAGAGCCAGTAGTAATGCTGAGAAGCTGTCCTGCTGTGTTTGCTGATGAGCTGCAATTCTGTCTGTTAGTTCTGCTGTGGCTCAGTGCTGGACTTCCCTACTGCAGGTGTGTTTAGTTATGCCAAGCGGTGGTGGGACTTAATTAAAGCTTAATTAAAGGAGATTCGCCAGGGGAGGTTCAGGCTCGACATAAGGAAAAAAAATTTCACATAAAGGGTTGTTAGGCACTGGAACAGGCTGCCCAGGGAGCTGGTTGACTCACCTTCCCTGGAGGTGTTTAAGGTGCGAGTGGATGAGGTACTGAGGGGCATGGTTTAGAGATTGGTAGGAATGGTTTGAATTGATGATCCGGTGGGTCTCTTCCAACCTGGCGATTCTATGATTCTATGAGATGAAATAGACTGATAAGGGCTAGAGCAACAAAATAGTCCTAGTCTCCAATGCTATTTGGGACAGCCACTTCAGTGCTAGTTTTGTCATTAGGTGAGACGCTTCTTGCCTTGTTGAATCTCAAGTCTTCTTTCAATCCCGCAACTGGTTTGTGTTTTTCCTTCAGACCCTATTGCAGTCAGTGGAGAGAGTAAGTCTATTGAATCATAAAATCATTAAGGTTGGAGAAGACCTCTAAGATCATCCAGTCCAACTGTCAGCCCAACACTACCATGCCTGCTAAACCATGTCCTGAATTGACACATCTACAGACTTTTTGGATACCTCCAGTGATGGAGACACCACCACTTCCCTGTACAGCCTGTTCCAATGCTTCACCACTCTTTCAGTAAAGAAGGTTTTTCTAGTATTCAATTTAAACCTCCCCTGGCATAACTTGAGGCAGCTTTGAAACAAGTCATAAAGTACAGCTTTCCCTACAAAGCGGTGAGTTATTGATTCATTGAAGATTGCATTGATCCTCCATGCTTACTGGTAGCAAAAGCAGTTAGATTTCTGCATACCTTTTGGTTATCTGCAGCAGTTGTTTGCGGTGATATTCATACAAGTGCTGTCTTCAGATCTCTGCTGTAAGAAGTGACAGAGGAAGAAGAAAATGGTCCTCAGAAACAAATCTAGTTCAGCGTAGATTCTAATTGCTGCCTGTTAATCCAGAGCACCTCCTTGTGGTATCCTATCCTTAGAATAGTTTGCTTTAGATAAAGTGATGGTCTGTTTTAGTTCCATTGATATTTCGGCTTTAGATCTGTTAGCTTGAGTTGTTAGAGTCATGGGGTGGTCTGTGACTAGTCTATTAACTCGATCGTAGCTCACTAGTTGATGCAGACACATTTCTGTGCCACCCCCCTTCATGGTAGATTACAGAGCACAGGAACATTTTCAGCAAAAGCGAAGAGAAACGTACAGTTATTTTAGTGTCAGCACTTCAAGAGTGTCTCTTCCTTATAAGAGAAGAGTACGCTTTCTACTTTTCTGTTGTAAGTTGAGGACTAAAAGAACCCATTATTTTGCTGCACTTGTTTGATGGAGCTCATAGCAAACTGCCATGTGAGACAGTTTCAAATTATTTCTACCTCCTTGTACCATGAGCCAGGCTGATGAAGAGTTAGATCTTTGTGGAGGGGCAGCCCAGCAACATCTCCACTTCCCAATAACTCCTGCACAGCTAACTTGTTGTGTCATGTGATGACTTCTTTGGCACAGAAGGGAGCAAACAATATAATCATTGACTCATAGAAATCAGATATGGGGAAGGCAGAGGAGCCCACGTAATTTGTTACCTTCTAATGAAGGACTGCTTCCTACAGTGTCACCATCTACTACTTAGTGTCGTGTAAAGGAAAGAATGTTGAGGTACTTCAGAACCAAATGCAGTGGATGAGCAGGGGTCAAGGACACCCCAGGGTGCCCTGCTTGTCCATGAATGTGTTTATATATAATATCTTAGAAAGTAATTATATTAAGAACTACAATTTCCATTACCTAGGTGAAACCTCAACTTCCGACATTTACTGTATTAAATCTACCAGCTTTATATCTACTGTTTGACCCTCTCCCACACTAGTGGGTGCCAAGCTTCATAAACCTGCAAGTTTGCTAATGAATTTGCTGTGAATTCAGGCTCATCAATAATAGAATTACTGTTCTTCAGTGTATTTTGTGGACCCTTTAGGAGCAATTCTCTAGCCATGTTGGATTGAAAAATTCTGAGTTAGGCGCTTACTGCTTTTATGGAAACCAAGTTTTTTAATTAAAAGATGGATGAGTGGAAGCATGTCTTCTTTCGTGAGTTTTAGTAGATAGAGGAAGGCTGTAAAGATTGGTTTGCTTATGAAACAACAACCCTATGCAGCTGTGCTTTACAAGAGGGGCTTAACAAGGGCTTTATTTATGTTTTGGCTCCTCTTCAATAAATTACTTGAGATAAACCTTACAAAACTGAGCTGAGGAGAACTGAAGGAGATGATGAAAAAAGATTAACCAGTTAGTTTTATTGTTATTTTACATTGAAATATGAAAAGCTAGCACCTTTGATTTTGCTACTTAAAGATAAAATAGCTTTTTCAAATAATTGTTCATTTCTTTTCCTTCCCAAGAGTGACTTAGAAATAACATCAATAAAGTGAAGTGCCATTTCATTTGTTTCTGACAGTATAATCATAGCAATATTCAATTATGCTGCTAAACCTAAGGGTCTGTCAGAGTTTTGATCTCAAATTTGATGTATTTTACTGTGTATATGTGTGTAATAGTCCATGCTGCAAATTGGAAAGGTAGCCCATTTATTATTTTAGCCTTATTTTCAATTTGAGACCAAACTGGAGGAAAAAAAATGTTTATATTTTTCATTTCCAAAACACAGAAACATAAATTACAGCCATGTAACTCCCTAAAGTCCTGGTTTAAGTATATCTGGTATACTCCATAAGCACTTACAGAAGCATTACATCTGCATAGGAATGTGATTCTTCCTGGGATACGTAGAATAGGGTGCGCAGTTCTTTCCGTATGCTCTTCTGCCGAGACAGCCCCTTGCTGCTGACGTGTTTGTCCATCGCCCATCATTTTTTTCTCCCTGAACATTGGCTTAATTGTATAGGATGTTATTCTTCCTCCTAATTTGTTCCATGCCTTGGGCTTCCTCCCTTTTTTATATGCTCTGGTTTGTTTCTAACAGTTCAAATCTCTCCTTACAAGGCATCTGATTTTTGCAAGTCATTGTAAGAATATCTCACCAGATAATATATGTATTTTAAGGAGAATTATACAACACATTAATCTCTGGCTTCCAGCTTTATAAATCACACATCATTAAACAGTGCTCTTCCATTTAATGCTTGATCTTGCAGTCCTTTTCAAAAACACTGATTTCTAGCACAGTCACTACTGCATTGTGTTGAATGTGTCTGACATTACACTGCAGCACTAAGAATGGACTTGGGAGCCTACTAGGTAGATTGACCTTTAGTTAAGGTATATATCTGATCTTAAGATTACTCTAAAATGTTTCAACATTAGTTGAGTATGCGTTGTGGGTTGGTTGGGTTCAGACCCAGTACTATAAGCTGTACAGTTGTACTGTTTTGCTTAAATTGACTTGTGAAGCACTTGCAAAGCTTTTGCACTTCATTTTTTACCATCATACTTGCAGAGTAATTCCAGTTCCTCCTGATCAAAGCTCTGGGTGTCTAACAAGTTCCACTGTAAAAGATTTCTTGGATTTTTCAATTATGCGAAAGTTCTGTATCAGTATCTGATAAAGATCTCTCTGGTTTTACATCCTGTGAGGTCAGTTAAAATGTTAGTTTTCTTTTATTCCTTTTCCATTTTAGTATTTTCCCTTAGAAGGCAGAAATGTATTTCTTCTTTTCCTCTGGCCTTTCAGAAGTCTCTGTGTTAGAGAACCTTAAATCTGGCTGTATTTCTGGGGCACGTCTGTGCATATGCTCAAAGAAAAACCCCTTTAAAACAGAGCATCTGATGCTGCAGTCTCATTCATTATTGCTTCTTATACTTGCACAGAATGCTCTTTCCTGTGTTGTGCCTTTTTAAGCTTTTTTTTACATGCTGTCTCCTAGTTTTACCTGCCAGTATCATGTTCCTTGAGTGAGGCAGCTTTTGCAAGATTGTGTAATGTCTGTGCCTGGTCTCTTACTGCTCTTTATAGGTCCATGTGTTTGAACTACCAGCTGGTTGTCCATGGAATTCATACCTTTACAAAATACTATATCAAGAATTTCACTCTGGAAAATTAGGAGTTGTCTGAGTAAAATCCATTGTGTCTTCTTATAACACAGATTTTTATGTCTTTCTCTTGCCTTATTTTTTCCTTCAATACTCTCTTTGTCACTCTCTATTTGTTTTCTCTTTCTTTTTTGGGGGGAAGGGGGGGAAGAGAGGGGGTAGGCAGAGAAGGAGGGAGAGTTGTTATGTAATTTCTTTACTTTCCACACTTTGAATAAATCTTTTCCTTGGATTTCTTATTAGTTTTTTTCCCTATGGTCTTCACTTTTCTTTGTGCTCTGCACCCATTTTTCATGTTTCCTAGATTTCTCTTTTTTTCCTTTCTCCTCACCCCTTACCAAGTTGACAAAAGCAGCCAAAGGATATTGCTTTACATAAAAAGCAGTGTAAAGGGAAGCAGAACAGGATTGTGCTCTTTTGCTTGCTTTTCCTTTGCAGCTGACTCCAGCTTTAAAGAGCATCTGCTGTCTGCTGCTCAGGGTCATCTGGGAGGAGTGGGACACCAGCAACTGGGACATGTGGCAGTGCTGTTTATGAGCAGAAGACTATCAGTCAGGCATAGCACATTTGCTGTGTGTAGAATAGCTGTGTCTGAACACTCCTGTCTCTTTCATGAATTCTTAAAAGACTAAGCCACGATACCCTTTATGTAAAGGAACAGATCCCACTCTCATGCTTTTACGGAAGATGATTAAGTTCCCCCAGCTGGATGCTAGAAAAACCGACAGGGAACTTTTCCATCTAAACTGTTTTTCCTTAGTAGTGAAATGGATTGTCAAAAAAAAAAAAAAAATTGAAATCATTTGCTCTCCAGAAAAGCTCTTATATTTCTGAGTTTGAAGAAAAAAGTTATTTTAGTAAATATTGAATGTCTCAGAATGTCAGATTCAGAAAGAGTTTAGTTTCTCTTTCCATTTTTTATGATATATTACATTTTAATCGGCTTTAGACACTAGTTCCACCCCAGAACACAGACATGACTTCTTCCCAACTCAGATGTTGCACTTCTCCAGGATTGAATGCGTGCATTTGATTATAAGTACTATTTAAAGAAATTGAACTCAGGTTTGCAATGCTGTTTTTCTTTTCCCTGTGATAGCGTGCCAACAGCTTTCTGTCTTCCCATAGCGCAGTCCCTAAGCTGTAAGATCTTTGGCCCTTGCTCTGTGTGCATGTGTATGCTTACCAGCAGGCTAGACATGACGTTAGCACTGTCTAGATACACACGGGAATGGTTCTTGGTATGAGATAAAAATTGCCCTCATAGACAAAGGCATTACAAGGATCAGTAGTTGTCAGTGGAAGTGAGACAAAGTCAGACGTGTAGTAAGATGCAATTAACTAAATGGTTGCCTGTAACTAAATGTTATTTGAATGGGCTTTGATAGCTCTCAAAAAGTCACATCCTAGAAAAATTACTCTGTTCTCTGGGAAAATTGTGGTAGTATGTTTACAAGGAAGGTTAGAGAAGGTGATTGTGGTAGTTCCTTGTGGTTTTAGGGACTGTGCCTCTCTGGAACTACCACCCAGTTCTTTTCCACACTTGGAGACTGTCAAAACAGCTGTGGCAGAATCTTTGCATGCTGCATGAAATAAATCATCACCTTTTTACCAAATCACTTGGTTGTAAAAGACCTCCAGGATCACTGAGTCCAACCATTCCATTCAAACACTAAACCATGTCCCTCATCCACCCATCTTTTAAACACCTCTAGGAATGACAAATCAACCACCTCTCTGGGCTGCCTATTCCAGTGCCCAATGACCCTTTCTGTGAAAAACTTCCTCCTGATGTCCAGCCTAAATCTCCCCCGGTGGAGCTTGAGGCCACTCCCTCTTGTCCTGTCCCCTGTCACTTGGGAGAAGAAGCAAGCTCCCTCCTCTCTACAGCCTCCTTTCAGGTAGTTGTAGAGCAATGAGGTCTCCGCTCAGCCTCCTCTTCTCCAGCTCTCTCATCTCTGCTCATCATAAGGTCTGTTCTCCAGCCCCTCCACTGCCTTTGTTGCTCTTCTCTGGACATGCTCCAGAGACAGGATTTCAAGATAGGATTTCTGCCATAGGATGTCCTCTATCAGCTGGAAAGAACTGAGCTGGGTAGCAGTGATGAATCAATGTCAGGTCATTATTTCTTAGTGACTGTTGTTTATATAAGAGGAAGCTGCATGAAGAGGCACTTGCAAGAAAAACGTAGTCCGAGCCACTTGTGTCTGAAGATAGTCAACAAATGCAGAGAGCTGTGTGTAAGCCTCCACAAAACAAGCATTTGCTGGAGTGCCTGTCTCGTATCATAAAAGAAGGTGAAAGCCTTTCTATTCCAAAACTTCTATAAAAATGTTGATTATCAGCACAAGGGAATATCCTGATTAAATGTAACCCAGAGTGGCAAGGGTGTCGCAAGTGGGGATGAAATACTTCAAAAGCCAATAGGACCATCATTCACTTTGCCAGAGGAAGAGTTAAAATAGCCATCAGGTGAAGGGAACATGAATGATCCTCAGTCCTGGAGAGGTGAATTCATACTGATGGGAAAATAATACTCGTGGAAGTAGCTTGTGACCTCTGTGGCATCATTAGCATGGAGATGCTCTTCCTCTTGGAGACTATGAAACTTATATCCATATATCTTAATCCCCGTTTTGGTTCTGCATTGACTCCCATTTCGCACTGGTACCCATTGTCACGATCTCTGAACTTTTCTTGTTTGCTGTCTCACTGCTGTTTGTTCTAGTCCCTCCTTGCTGCCTTTGCTGGTGGTAGGATCATTCCCGAAGGTGATGAAGATCTTGGTAACTTTGTGCTCTGGTTTGAGCATGTACCTTTTCTAGTTGCCTTTAGCAGTTTTGCATGTTGCTTGGTGTTTGTGTATGGATGATTGCATTGCTCACAGAATATTGCCCAGCTGGATCCACAGGTAAATTGGAGAACGCTATTAAATAGCCTGACTGTGTGGGAAAGTAATGAGGTACATCTAACGCAGTCAGGATCCACTACTGCATAATGATTCTTCAGGAAACTCTTCTGCCCTTTTCACTACACTGGCTTGCTAACCCCTGCTTCAGAAACCACATAGGAAAATTTCATTTTTCTATTTTTTTGTTCTCTAGAGACATTCTCTTTTCTTTATCTGTCTTAGTCCAAGACAGTCCTTTTTTTTTTTTCTTTTCTTTTTTACTATCCTGGCCTACTAACCAGAACTTATTGATATACAAGTTATGATAGTCCATAGCCTCTTTCTAAGAGAAAAATACAACCATATAACTGGGTTTTTTTCTGAATTTATAATCTCTAATGGTTAGTAGTTAAAGAAGTTCAGAGAACTGATAGTATGTGATCTCTAAATATGTGTGACCTATCACTTCTTTCTCCAATAATTAAGGGCTTCATTCCTGTTAACTGATCTATAGAACCATCTTTCTGATATTAGACTTATGAAAAATAATAAAGCAAGCACTGAATTTTTAGTCTAGAATATCTTCTGTTGATAAAAGTGTAGAATCTGTTCTTGGTTCTCAACCAGGACCATGTTGAATCAGCACAATGATTGCTGTTGGTCTTTTCTGGACAACTTGTTTTCTGTCTGTAGACCAGAAATATTTTATGCCGATGCAATGATAACTCCAGTAGCTTTATCACAAAGCTGCTGTCTTTGGCTCTGACTAGCCAGATCTGTTGTGGATTAGCCTGCAAAACAGGAGCTATTGTGCATACGTAAAGCAGTGGACTGTCAGACTTTGTAATGATAGCTGGGAGGCAAGTATAACTGTGTCTCACCTAGGCAAGTACAGTATCTCCTCAAATCATGGAATGGTTTTGATAGGAAGGGACCTTAAACATCATCCAGTTCCAGCTCTCCTGCCGTGGTCTAGTCTTCAGCTAGATCAGGTTGCATAAAGCCCCATCCAATCTGACCTTGAACACCTCTAGGGATGGGAGGTCAATTAGATATTACGACGTCTTCCTAATGTCTTCCAGTCAAAATCTCCTCTTTCAGCTCAAAACCATTGCCCCTCACCCTATCCCTGCACTCATTGATAAAGAGCCCCTCTTCAGCTTTCCTGTGACCTCCTTTAAGTACTGGGAGGCTGCTATAAGGTCTCCTCGGAGCCTTCTCTTCTCTAGGCTGAACAACAAGTCTCTTATCCCTCCCTTGTATAGGAGGTGCTCCAACCCTCTGATCACCTTCATGGCCCTTCTCAGGACTTGCTGTAACAGATCCATATTGTTCCTGTGCTGAGGACTCAGAATTGAATGCAGTAGTCCAGGGGAGGTACTTGCAAATGAGACTGATACTTAAAAATCACTTCTCGCATTACTGAGTTTTATGACAGCAAAATCACTCCCTAGTAGGTATTTTAAAATTTAGGTTAGACATTATTTCTAATGTCTACGTTACATTAGGGTAATTTGGAGAATGCTTCATGTCCTATTTCAGAATGATGTTTGCACAAATGGTTTTAGTTAAGCTCGTGTTTAGTTCTTGCTGAGGATGGGCCAGAATTTGAGCACCTTGACTAAATGTAATTAAAAAGTAATTTTATGAGAAAATGTCATCTATCAAAGAGGTACAAGTGTCTCATGAATTCCAGAGGTTTATTACTAAGAACCTTACTCTTGTAATCTTGAGGGATCTTAGCGCCTTCCTGTAGCACTGTGGACAGTCAAGGTCTTTCAATGAGGAGGTTTTATTTATAATTATAAATATAACATATATATTTGATACATTTCATAAAACAAGTGCTTTATAATACCTATTGAAAGAGGTACTTTATTTTATGTTTCTCCATGTAGATTGGCATCTGCTTTCTGGGTTATCAGGCGTGTCTGCATCACAGTAAAAAGCAAAGGTGCCTCTCAGCTCCAGTGAATGCTGTTCTCTTTCCATCTGAGGAAGAGTTGACCATGCAAAGCCTTTAAAACCCATATGCTGTCTCTTCTTAATTGGACTTTAAATAAAGTTATCAGTGCATGCAGAGGAGCAATCACAGCAGTGAAAAGTGTGGACAGATGGTAACTTAGAGATTTATATCAACTGGTCAGTTGTACTTGCTAGGTGAGCTAGAGGTGTGTAGTTTTGAATAGCCACACAGCATTTCTTGCTACTCAGGGAGTTGCCTGATTTAGAAAAACATACATCTAAGATACACAGCAGCTTCATACCTTATACCCATTTCACTTTGTCAGTAATTATTGTAATGTTTTGCAGATTTGGTTTCAGTAGGTAAAAATTTGCACTCTCCCTTGTGGCTTTATAAGTCTTGTCAGCTTCGTTTTGCTTTGAGAAACTCAGGTTTCCTTAATGTTCCTCATAGTATGTATCAATTTTGAACAGAACTTCCAGGTACTTGGACAGTTGTTGGGGGTATTCTGTGAGGATGAAAAACTGTAACAAAGGAGGAGGGAAATGTAAAATGAACAGATATTCTTCCGTTAGACAAATTAATTGCCGTATTTGGTTAAAGGATCTGCCTGGAAATAATATAATACTTATTTTTAACAAGCTCTAAGTATGCAAGGATGCCCTGTGACAACAGCATTAACATCACAGTAAGATTTGCCACACCAAGCAAATATTAATGTATAATCAGCAAGTATTAATGAATACCTGAGGTGACTTAGTAGTGTCCTCAGTGCTCTGCAAATCTGCATTTATCAGCACAATCCTCGAAGATCCTCCATAATCTCAATGTGAATGGACATCAGTGAGAGCAGAGGTGATTAGTATCCATGTGTGAGCGCTGTGCTTTTCACAGACCTGGGCCCTAGCCTGCCTTCTGTGCCTCCTTCTTTAATAAAAGAGAATTGCAATCCATCCATCAGAGAATTATTGCAGGTTTGATTAATTTCAAACTAAACACGATGTTCCTGCTGTTACCTAACAGTTATCTCCACCTGTTGGCAAGAGTTTCAGTATCTGAGAGTGGGTTAAGTCTTTATTCAAGTGCACAATATTCAGTCAGCTGAAAAAAAAAAAAAAAAAATAAAAAAAAAAAAAAAAAAAAAATTACAGCTTCATTTTTGTTTTCTGTCTTTAATAACAGCAATGTTCCTATCACTGAAAGGGATAATATACACAGCATGGAAGCACCCTCAGGCTATAGCAATGAAGACATTGTGCCTTTTTCCTGTGGAAGGATGCTATGCTCTGACTTGGTGTCATGGAAACTGCAAGAATGTATGTAGATGAATTTTAGATACACTTCCCTAGCTACTTTGAAGAAGCACACAAATGATTTGGCTATAAAATTCACAGGAAGTACACAGGACAAAAATTTCTCTAGCACCAAGATGATGATTTCCACAGTTCTTACGTGGGATTTTGGGACTAGACTGGGTTTTAAACTGTGTTTCCACAGGCTGTATTTTCTTTCTGCAGACTGTTCTAAACTTTCAGATTAGTCACCATTGTTTTAGGAGTCCTCTAAGTCCCCATTCCATTTATTTACATCTTTTAAAGTTATGAAGGTAAAACCAATAACCATCTTGTAAAATTTGACTCCAAAATCTTTCCTTTAGAAAAAGCATTAGGAGTTTGCTGACTGCCAGCAATGCACTTATCTGTGCCGTTAATTTGTAACCTCTGCTTCTGAAATCCTAACTCTGCTGAAGTCGATGCCAAAACTTCCTAAGGATTTCATTGCCAAGTAGTTTAAGCAAGAAAATAAATACCTGGACACATTTTGTCTTCTGCTGCCTCCACAGTATTTAACACATTGTTGTCGAGTACAGAAAAGTTTCTTTCGCTGAAACCCCACAAAAATAACACCAGGCTTTCACTAGCAATCTACATGAAGTATTAGCACTCTGCATTTCATGTGAATTGCACACATCAATCAGATACCAGTAACACAACAGACAACACCAGGGCTTCACAAAGGTCATTTTGTAATTGAGTAAAATTATAGGCCAACCTGTGAGTCCCTTGAAGCTGTAAGCATTAACTTGTATGAGTTTGCCAGCACAATTAATAAAAGGTCCACCTGGCCTCCAGTGCTTTTATAAATTATGTAGCCATTGTTACAGTTATGATATAGGTAGAAGTTAATTTCCTTACCTTTTGAAGTGCTTGAGAATAGTAGGTCATGTCTTACGTCTATTTCTGACAGTAGGCTTAAAAACAATTTTTAATGAAATCTACTGACAGATTAAATTTAATTCTTGCAAGGCTTACATATTTTGTGTGAAATTAAAGGAACCGGGGAGGTGTGGTGGTATTAGAGCTGTGTTTCAGGAAGAGGCTAAAGAGCTGGGTTTGCAAGGTGCGTGTCCCTTCTAGCTCATCTCCGAGTGCAGCGAGCAGCCACGCTCACAAGGGCTGTGAGAGATGCTGCTGCCCAGCAGAAGTCGTAGTTGAGATAAAAGCTTCTAAATCTCGAGCAGGTACTAGCTGGACACACTGCCAAAAGACCTGCTCTATATTTGGAGGGTGAGAACAGTGTGGTGTATGGTATTCACACCTTTCTTTGCTAAATGGTATACTAAGAAGGAATGGCAATGATGACAGCCTTATCATGGGGGGAATGCTTTAGAGATGGTTGTTAGGAAAATGCTCAGAATAAGCATTGGCAATTTCCAATGAAGGAGTGGAATCTACATTTTGTACATTCTGTATGCTAAATAAATTTGAACAGGTGTCATGAAAATAGTTACGGAAACAAAATCTGTCACATTAAGCCTAGCAGAGGTCATTCCTTACCTGTTTCCAGTCTGACCACAATACGTCATTTAATACAGGGTGAATTTATTCCAAACAGGGGATTAGTTATTAGATCTTGGAATATGTCATTAAGTGAATTGTTTTCTTAATTTTAATGGAACTACTGTTCAGGTGAAGAGATAATGGTGCAGGCAGTACCGCAGGTGATTCCAGTGCTTTTGTTGTGACATGCATATTGTGCTTTGAGTGGTGCTGACCTGTTTTGAGAGCTTGTGGGATTTTCAAAACCACTGCTATGTTAATCTCATTTGGCTGCTGCAACATGTTTCAGATCACTCTCTTTTCAGGGTCTGATGACAAGATAGTGTGATTTGTACTGCAAATAGTTTGTTTTCATTTTTCACTGCACCTTCATCTTGGAAATCTGTGACTGCTTAACTCCTTTTGTAATTCTTAAGGCATGCCTTATTGTGGTGAATCTCTGCTAATAGAGATATTTGCTAATGAGAGAACCTCTGTCTCTCAGTTGGTGGAGGCATTGCTGTATCCTAACGACACTTTGCCTTTTGATCTCTTTGATCCAAATTAATTGCAAGAGGCTAAATGCAGACAGAAATACCAAATGCACAGCTATGCTTAACAGAACTGTTACAATTACATAAAAGTATCAGAAATCAAAGGAGAGATCCAGATAGGTAATTCAGCATAGAAATAACAGGGTAGCAGAAGTTCATGATTTTAGCTGATAGTTCAGATCTGCTAAATGTAGGCACTGAGTCATCCAAGGCATAAAAGCTAAATGAAGAAAAAGAACATAAGCTTTCATACAAGAACCAAGGTAAATACAATTACCCTCTTTTCATGTCCTCTTGCATGTGGGCAGAATTGCACTCTGAATGTAGACATATATAAGCAGCAGGAATATTACCAACAGAGGAAATTTTCCAGTAGTTATGACTACTGTGCCTCCCTGGGAATGGGAACCCGTATGTGTTTTGTTTGTTGTTAGGGAGTTTGGTGTTGTTTTTTTGAAGAGGAGAGAAGGGGCAACAGGCATGTAAAATAGCATGTAAATATCCAAAACAGCATAATACAGCATCTGAGTTGCAGTTTCAGAGAATAACTAGAAGTTACCAAGTTTGGCTCAAAACAAGCCTTGGTTTGGCATCAACTGAATAACTCAAAAACATTCCCTTCACATCTTCATCTGTATCTTGTGTACTAAAATTTGCTAAATTTGGTGCAAGATTTAGTTTCTGAACATCTTAAATCCTAAGTGTTTCATATCAAAGTCTTGCTTCAAGTCACTTAAAGAGTTATGAAATTCTACTCTCTAATCTGCAATTCTGGCTCTGGTACATGTAAAGACAGTCCAGATTTCAGTAGGGTAACAGGACAGTTACCTTCTCTACTACAGACAGATCCAGTCTGGAAAACCCTGTAGTCAGCAGGTACTATAGAGAGATCTGCACTGGTATTCATTTGAGTATTAAAAATAAGGGATCTATTAGCAATGTACTGTGATATCAGCGTTATGTTAAATGCATTTGTTTTCATCATACTCAAAGATTGCCTAGACCTCTTATAGGAATGATGGAAACTGTATAACAAACCATATATATGCATCAGTCACAGTCATGCAAAATGTAGGGTGGCCGAAAATGTGAAGCCTGCAAATACTGGCAGGTAACTGAAAAATGCTTTGTTTTAGAAATTCAGGCACATGCAGCACACTCTGAAGAGATCATTTCAGTAGAGCATCATAAATTTGCCTGAGAAGTATGTGCTGAGAGGAATTTATTTCTGACTGATTAGTCAGAAGCAAAGTCTGTATTGCCTTGCTCCTATAAAAGGAGGAGCACAGAGGGGTGACTCTGCCTACTCAGAACAGATTGGGAGCCATTTCATAGAATCATTGAATGGTTTGGGTTGGAAGGGCCCTTTAAAGATCATCCAGCTCCACCCCCACTTGCCATAGGCAGGAACACCTGCCACTGGATCAGGCTACTCAAAGCCTCATCCAACCTGGCATTGAACACCTCCAGGGATGGGGCAGCTATGACTTCTCCAGGGAACCTGTGCCAGTGCCTCACCATCCTCACAGGAAAAAATTTCTTCCTAATATCTAATCTAAATCTTTCCTCTTTCAGTTTGAAACCATTACCTCTTGTCCTGTCCCTGCACTCCCTGATAAAGAGCCCCTCCCCAGCTTTCCCATAGCCCCCATTAAGTACTGGAAGGATGTTTTAAGGTTTCCCCAGAGTCTTCTCTTCTCTAGACTGAACAATCTCAACTCTCTTAGCCTGTCCTCACGTAGGAGGTACTCTAGCCCATTATCATCTATAAAAATAGTAACTTCCTTTGTGGGGATGGGCTATAGCAGATAACCCACACCTAGTCTTGAACTAGATGAGTCAAGCCGTTTAGATTTCTCCTTCTGATTCTTTGGCCAATGAACGATCTGTGTAGATGTAAACAGCCCTATTTTGAGGCTTCATGGCATGGTAGTAATACTCTTGCTGGTTGCTTTGGGGTTCATTTAAACTGCAGTCATGCAGAACAAAATAAAAATTAATAAAATCAAGCTTTCTAAAGTTTCTAGACAGTTTTAAAGAAGCCCCTTTTCTGTGCCTTTTTTTTTCTGATTTGGGAAGGATGACTGAGGAGAGAGCAGGGAGGAAAAATATCTTAGCCAGCTCTAGACCTTAACTTTTCAGGTCTTAGAATCTAGATAAAACTTGTTATACAGCCAACTTATAATGCTATCCTGCAGCTTGTATATGCACAGGTGTAACAGTGGGGACAGGCATTTTTCTTCTATTCATCAGTATTTCAGAATACTAGAAGCAAGAGGTTCCATCTGGAGATGAGTTTCTCATAGTTTTTGGGTACAAAAATGAAATAAATGTTGTTCCCATATTGTTCTAACTGCTTGGTAAGAAATGAGTCAGAGAGTTATCTCTGTGTTCTCCATCTGGATATGTATACTCCATGGTAAGCTCAGATATGAAATTTAAAATTTTTGTTTCAGTGCTTAGCTCCTCAGCTGAAAAGACTGGGTTGGTTGGTTGTAGGGAAACTGTAGAGATGAGTTTTACAGTCTTAGGTCCTCATGCTGAAAAAATTCTTGTGGGCAAGCACCTCATGCATGTAATGAACTTGCCTGATCTATTTATAGCTTTACTCAGTGGATGTTTGTACCCAGATGGTGCTCCTTAAATTTCTCTGGGCTGTGTGTATAAGCAACAATTCATGCTACAGATCACAATGCAGGACAAGAATCCAGGTAGCAAACAAATATACTTAAGTAAGTAGGTGTTCACAATTAGTTAATAGAATATTTATGACTCTTTCTATTAGTGTCTCTCTGCAAGAAGGATCTGTAACTGCATGTAATTAGTTTTTAAAACATTTTAGATCATTTTCTTTACAAGAATGAGTAAATAACTTTCAATTTTAACAATAGAGAAACTGACAATAAGGGAGGAGTATCCCAATCTTGCAGTGTGTCAGGAGCAGGTTCCAAACTTCCAGGCTCCCCTTCTTCTCTGGTAGTAATAGGTCATTCCCATCCCCACATCACCTTGCTTCTCCAAGCTTGTTCTTTGCCAATGTTGGTTCTCTGTTTACTCTTTCCTTATGGGGGGTTCAGTCTCCACCAAGGTTGGTTTGGATTTCTTTTACAAGCAAGACACTGAAATTTTCCTCTGTGCTTAACTGAAGTCCATTTGCATTTGCTTCTTCATAAGCTATTGTAATTCCATTAAAAAAAATAAACATTTTGATATATATTCTGAAATTCTGCTTCAGGCTACCAATTTAGAGTTTTCTAAGTCCCCAAAATAACTGTGAAGGGGGAACATAATGCAGGCAATGAATGCTGACATTAAACTTTAGTGGGAGAAAATGCATTTCCTTGTGCCCCTCCCCTCCTATTGAAATAACAGATTTCACGTTAAGTCCACCACTTGAAAAATGCACTTTTTTTGGACACCTCCAGCTACTAAATGGTGTTTCATCTCCTAATATAGTGATACTTGTTAAAGGATCTGGTACACACGAACACACCTAGGATGGCTAATTTTAACATTTGCAGGCACAGATACTATGACTGTGTATAAGGAGGCCTGCAGCTGTCTTTGGGAGGGTTACAAATGGAAACTCACTATGAGTCTGAGCTATAAGTATGGGTTGTTTATTTTGTTTTCCCTTACATCGAGTGTCCAGAGTCTGGCTTCCCTTGTGCAGTTTGTTACTTGTAAAAGCATTTGAAAATACAAATATTTTGATTTATTTGGGCACAATGATTGCAAAGAATTGTCTGTGACTTTTAGGGTAAATTACTGGAATTGGATTACATCAAAGGAACTGTAGGATTATTACCATTACAAATCTGCTTCTTGATCAGAGCTATTCACCACATTGAGTTCAAGGTGGTGAAATTAATGTATTTCTGTAACATGAGTGAAACCCATCTCAGGTTTTAATACAGCCTTTTATGCACTGCATATAACTTAACTCTCTAAGTAGCCAGATGCTGTGAGGTGCTGAATGCCAGTTTTAAGCTAATGATAATTTACTGATTCTAATGAAAGAGGCATTAAAGTTACAGTGAAGCAGCGAAGAAGGGAATACTACCTGCTTAGTCATAGTCCTCAAAGCAGTGGTTCTGTCTTTATTGTAATTTCTATACACTTGGTATAAGACCTCTGCTGAAGATCATTTTAATGAACCTTTAATTTTTTTCAAGACATTCATATGTAAGTATGTTTTTTTTAATACTGTTACAAGTTTTGCATTAGTCTAGTGTGTCTTGCTCATCTGTCCGTGGCACCATCTCTGTTTTCTTGTGTTCATGAAGACCCTGTAAACAATATGCTACAGACTGCAGAAAGTCTGAGACAACAAACAAGACAGTTAATGACTTGGTGTATTCTCTTCAGAAGTACAGATGTCCTAACAGGCTCTCCCCATTCTCCCTTGCTCTCTTCCTTCCTAGTGTTTCTCCAGCCTACTTGTTTCCCACTCCCATATTGCAGTTTTCTGCTCTTTTAGGTGTTTCAAAATGAGCTGAGATTTAAAAAAAAAAATTAAAAATAAACCAGTCTTGTTTGGCTTTAGATCATATCAGACATGGCACTCCCTACAGCTCCTTAGTTGGCCCAGCTGAACAATGGATGAGTGGTGGTGCTGCAGCAGGAACAAGTGGCTGCACTGGTGAGATGGCTTCTCAAATCCTGTGTTCCATTCTGGGCCCCTCATCACAAGAAGGATGTTGAGGCTCTGGAGCGAACCCAGAGAAAAGCAACAAAGCTGGTGAAGGGGCTAGAGAACAGGCCTTATGAGGAACAGCTGAGAGAGCTGGGGGTGTTTAGCCTGGAGAAGAGGAGGCTGAGAGGAGACCTCATTGCTCTCTACAACTACCTGAAGGGAGGTTGTGGAGAGGAGGGAGCTGGCCTCTTCTCCCAAGTGACAGGGGACAGGACAAGAGGGAATGGCCTCAAGCTCCATCAGGGGAGGTTCAGGCTTGACATCAGGAAAAAAATTTTCACAGAAAGGGTCATTTGGCACTGGAACAGGCTGCCCAGGGAGGTGGTTGTTTCACCTTCCCTGGAGGTGTTTAAAAGATGGGTGGATGAGGTACTGAGGGGCATAGTTTAGTGATTGATAGGGATGGTTGGACTTGATGATGCAGTGGGTCCTTTCCAACCTAGTGATTCTGTGATTCTTCGTCTTCCTGAGGAGAGGCAGTGACTTGGTGAAATGGCTTTGTTCCCAAGGAAAGTACATGATGGAATTCCACATGGATTATGTCTTGAGCTGAGCATCAAGTGCAGCTGTGTTTATTACAGTGTCTGTGAAGCAGCAGTATGCAGGCGAAAGCTCAGAGGTCCCTTAGTAGCTTCCTAATCGGGGTCAGTCAAGAAAGGATTCACTTCTTTCTGCATTCAGCTCCCAGCTTAGGAGGAGGACCTGTACATAAATCTGCTATATATTCAAATGTCATTTGAAGTGGCTTGGACTACAGAAAAACAGCTAATAGTTTTGGTAGAGAGCTAAGGGACTGTAATTAGTGTAAATAATTTACATGTCATACGTAGGTGTGGTGCTGTCCATATAATGTGTATGCCCTGACTTCCCAGGCTCTGAGTGCTGACATACAAGGTCTGACACAAACCCTTAAACTGACGCTATAGCTTGACAGCCAAGAGTGGAAGAGGACAGAGAGAGAGATGGTTATCGAATATATTCTAACCTGTCACAGTGAGACAAGTCTTAACTCTATCGCTCCACTCAGTATAAGTGAATGTGTGTTCAAATACAGGTATTTTTTTACACTTGATTGGGAAATGTCACTGTGTGCCAGCCCACAACACTTTGTCTGTGAAGTAATTTTTAGCTAAATGAATCTTACTGTGCTGGAGCACCCACCCTATCCATCAGACCTGGCTCACTCTTCCCAAAGATCAGATTGGTGCTCAAAGGAACCTTTTTTTTCTTTTGTTAGTAGAAGATGTGAAAGCAAAAACAACAGAGATCCTCAACAGCCTTTCAGAAAATGATCTGTGACATTACTTTGAACGTTGGCAGTATCGTATGCAGCTGTGTGTCAACTCAGAAGGGAAATGTTTTGAAGGCGATCATAGATGATTTTCTTAATTTGTTAAATAGAAAAGTTACAGGCACAGTAACTTCTTCTGTGTGTGTTGGACCTCATAGGCCTTCCCTGCCATACATCCTTAGGCTGTTTGTGTTGGGTTTTATTCTGACAACACTTCTATCACACTAGCTGCAGCTTCCTGCTCCCCAGGTCTTGGCATGCCCTGAGGTTTGACTGGCTTGATAATATTCCCATCTCCAGCAGAGCCATCTCTTCCTGTAGAACATCTATCATATCCTTGATGACCTCCTGTCCAGTTAGCAATTCATCCACACTTTCAGTCTCTTTCTGCTCCATTCTGCCTGTAATTTCAGGTTATGTTACATGCCACTGTTAGCATGCATGTGCTTTTCCTTATCCATGTGCTCGCTCGATAATGTTTAATCAATGATTTTGTAAGGGTGGTCTCTAATCTTCCGCAGTTTCAGTAGCTGCAGCTTGTTGAAACAGTTGTATTATTCTGAGGCGTAGTAGAACTATATGTAGAATGTCTTTTTCTATCCAAAATATTTTGAGAGTCAGGGAAGATTTTCAAAGAAAGGTAGCTGAGGTAAGGGAAGAACAGTTACTTATGCTGCAAAATCTGTGAATGCATCTTGTGTAAACCTGCCTCTGGCTTCTTAATGGTGATGGGGGTGTTAATAATTCCCACTAACATGTACAATTGCAGTGTTTGTGCTCATTCTTCACATGACATGGCTGTTTATCTCCTGTTCATACCTCAGTCAGATGTGTAGGAGCCATAAATAAGCTGTATAGCAAGTCCAGCTCTTCCAAGTCAGCTTTTCTGATCAAGACTATATGTTGCATATTTCACTCTATGCATCTTCCTTCTGTCCTTTATGACTTCAGTGAAAAATCAGAAATGGTTTTCTTTAGCATTTCTTTAACCTACATAACGTCTTCCTCATTGTAGTTTCAGGAACCATTACGATTTTCTACTTCACCTCCTATAGTCACCAACCTTTATAGATCATCAGGTGCTTATCAGACCTAACAGAAGTCTGAAGCAGGAACTGAATATTGCGAATCATGTGATGATTGTGAAAAGCCACCTGAAACTCAAAGTATATGTCAGTCTTGGAGTTTTTGCCTCTCTTGCACATATACGTTAAATGTTACAGGGGTAGTTCAGTCTGTCTTTAAAATCAAGGTAGACCTTATTTTATGGAGGTGTAGCTGATCAGTCTAGTACATGAGTATCCAACTGCATATCTCTAATGGCAATAAATTATGTGATTAAGCTGCTGTCTGTATTACACTATCTAGGCAGTGGACATCTCCTCGTCACTCTTCACATTGCCATTTATGAGTTTTCCTGTAAGCTAATAGAACCGGTATTAACTCATTGCAAACAAATGGAAAATCTAGTTCTAAAGCAGTTATCCAACGTTGAAGAAAACTTGATGAATAAACCTATCTTTGGTTAAGATTCTTGACATTTAAAAATGCATTTTAAATTATTAAAAGTCTTTTATAGACTCTATATTTAGTCCAGTGCTGTCTCCCTGTCACAGATGTACTATTAATTCATTAGCATGATTTTCACTGTAATTTTTTTTAGCAAGCTTGGAAGTAGTGAAAAGTGTAGCAATTGAAAAGGGGAGAGAAAAAGTGAATGTATTCACTGGCGGCAATAAAGCGTGGGAAAGCATTTTTTCAGCAAATTGGAAGGGTTTTATTTTATTTTGCAGATGAGACATGTAATATGGTAAAAGTGCAACTTAATATGTTTCTGCATCTCATTTGAATAGACATCAAGCAAAGCAGAAGATCTGTATAGCATCAGAGTACTTGACCTCAGTACTGTGTAAAAATGGGTTGTTATTTTCTGGCTGTTTTGGTCTCCCACAGAGTCCAGTACATACTTTACATTTAAAATATGTTGTCACATTGCATTTGAGATGGAATCTTTGTGTATTAGGAAAATTTACCAAAAAGATCTGTGGTAGATAGAAGAGAATAGCAGCTACCTTCATTAAATATTGCTTTTAACATCAAATATTACATCAAATATTATTATGGCCTCAAGCTCTGCCAGGGGAGATTTAGGCTAGAGATTAGGAGGAAGTTTTTCACGGAAAGGTTCGTTGGGCATTGGAACAGGCTGCCCAGGGAGGTGGTTGATTCGCCTTCCCTGGGGGTGTTTAAGGGATGGGTGGACGAGGTCCTGAGGGACATGGTTTAGTGTTTGATAGGAATGGTTGGACTCGATGATCCAATGAGTCTCTTCCAACCTGGTGATTCTATGATTCTATGATTACAGAGTAGGTACAGATTAGGAGAGAAATATTTTGCCTCTTAGGTCAGTGAGAATAGATGAGTGGTTAAAAAGCTGATTCTTATATCAGTATAGGCTTATTATCAGGCTGTTCAGCACCAGCTGGAAAGCACTGTTAGTAGAAATATCTGTTATCACAAAATCTTGTTAAGTAGTGCATACTCAGGCTGCAGTATCTTAATGCAAGAAGAATGAGTTCTTTGGTTTTGGCTCTAGAAGAAAGAGAATTAGTTACCACATTAAAAGATAAGAGGCAAGCATGGTTAAATGGTTTTGTGTGGTCTTATTCCACTTCCAGTACTAGTTTTCTAAATGTCAAATGTACCAAAGGCATCACATACAGTGCCAGAAGCGCTGGTAGCTGCTGGTAGGATAATAGTTTATGTCTCAAGGCAATTGTTTTTCTTGTTAGTTTAAATTAAATCATGAGCATACTTGACTGTCCAATAAATAGCTCGATAAGGCTACCTGTGGCACAGCAGCCTGTGAAGCATCGAAATCATCCCATCTGAAAGCAGAGACAACTTGTCCCTGAGGTTTGGTTTGTGGTCAAGCACCCTGTTGTATCAGGGCCTGCGACAAGGAGCCTTCTGAAGGAGGATAATAACGAGTTTCCAGGTTTCCTTATTGTGTAGCACATTGTCTCAAAATTACATGTGCTGTGCCATCGTTTCACACAGCTTCATTGACTCATCAGAGGCTTGTTGCCAACGTTGTGCTTCATCGGTTACTGCCAGGAGAACAATCTTGTGAAAAGGCAGGCGTGTATGTTATGGAGCTATTCAGAGCTCCAAACAGGATGACTGCTGAGAAAGAGGAAATAGAAATAGAAATGACAAAAAGCTACAGATGTTTGGAGAGCCAGAAGACTAATGCAGGAGCTGCCAAAGAAAGAACAGATGACAGCAAAAATAAGTGGATGAGAAATACCAGAGTGTGGGATGTAGTAGAAATCCTGATGAAGGAAAAAGATTTGAAATATTTGTCAGGATAGGAATCATCATCAGACCATGAGTGGATTATGGCATTTCCTAAGGTCTTTTCTGCTTCACCACAGTTTGATGATTTGATTATATTTGATAAGGTGATTTTACTTATGTTTGTACTCATTTTCCCAGCTGAATGCTTGTGAGCTAACAAAAATATCAAAAGTTTATGGTCTTATATAGAATTGCTTATTGTAATCATAGAGTCGTAGGACAGTTTGGGTTGGAAGGATCCTTAAAGGTCCTGTAGTTCCAACCCCCCCTGCAGTGGCAGGGACACGTCCCACCAGAATGGGAATGTTTGATAACATTCAGTAGAAGAGGAAAGCTGATGGTCTAGAGTATTTGAAATGTAATTTTCCACTACTATTTAAGTGGGATTTTTTTAGTCAATATTCTGAAAAGAAGTACCTGTTCTCCCCTAGATCTGTGGACTTCATTCTGCTCCACACATGCAAATAAAATGCTAGTATAATGAATACATAATGACAGGTCTTCATCCCGCAAGCCAGCTTAAGGCATGCTCACCTAGAAAACAGGTGTGTTTATAACCCTTGAGGATAAGAAGTGTTATCCTGGACTGGTGATAATCACAGTGAGTGCGGAAGAGCATCAGTAGTGCCTGCGTCAGCAGCAAGGCTGTGTTTAGTGATGCACACTTAACGCTAACTCCCTGCATCCTCAGTGTTACTGTTATTTGTGCTGGCTGGAGTAAAGCCTGATAAGTAGGCAGCTTCATGTCGCTATATTGACATGCTTTTAGGCAAACTTTGTGGCTTGCCCAGCTGGGAGCTGGCACAAGGAGGACATTGCAGCAGATGAGGAGTGCCCCAGAGTGCAGGTGTCTGTTGGCCGTCCCACTCTTTTCCCGTATCTTCCCGCTATTGCTTCATGTTAAATCCCTCAGATCATGACTTAACCTGTAGCAAGGCAAAGCACAAGTTATGCAACTGTCTGCACCGTGGATCTGGCTGTTGGTATATTTCCTTCTGTCCTGTCTGTAATTTTCATGCCAGTTGGAGAACACTCGCCAGCACCTGCTGAAGCCTTCATGTGGTGCAGGTAGGTCATAGTATTGTAGAATCCCAGAATCATTAAAGTTGGAAAAGCCCTTTAAGATCATCAAGTCCAACCATCAGCCAAACACCCCAACACTAAACCATGTCACAAAATGCCACACCTACATGTTTTTTGAAAGTGTCACAGAAGGAAACTCTGCCAGTTCCCTGGGTACCCTGGTCCGATGTTTGGCCACTCTTGGTAAAGAATTTTTATCTTACACCAATCCAAAACTCCACTGCCACAACTTGAATCATAGAATCATAGAATAACCAGGTTGGAAGAGACCCAGCAGATCATCAAGTCCAACCATTCCTATCAAACACTAAACCATGCCCCTCAGTACCTCATCCACCTGTCCCTTAAACTTCTCCAGGAAAGGTGACTCAACCACCTCCCTGGGCAGCCTGTTCCAGTGCCCAGTGACCCTTTGTGTGAAAAATTTTTTCCTAATGTCCAGCCTAAATCTCCCCCGGCGGAGCTTGAGGCCATTCCCTCTTGTCCTGTCCCCTGTCACTTGGGAGAAGAGCCCAGCACCCTCCTCTCCACAACCTCCTTTCAGGTAGTTATACAGAGCAATGAGGTCTCCCTACAGCCTCCTCTTCTCCAGGCTAAACAACTCCAGCTCTCTCAGCTGTTCCTCATAAGGCCTGTTCTCCAGCCCCTTCACGAGCTTTGTTGCTTTTCTCTGGGTTCGCTCCAGAGCCTCAATATCCTTTTTGAGGCCATTTCCTCTCATCCTATCACTTGTTACTTGGGAGAAGACACCAAGACCCACCTCACTACAACCTCCTTTCAGGTAGTTGTAAAGAGCAATAAGGTGGCCTCAGTCTCCTCTTCTCCAGACTAAACAGCCTCCGTTCCCTCAGACTCTGTTCATGTGCTCCAGCCCCTTCACCAGCTTCGTTGTCCTTCTCTGGACACGCTCCAGTGCCTCAATGTCCTTCTTGTAGTGAGGGGCCCAAAACTGAACACAGGATTCAAGATGCAGCCTCATCAGCACTGAGTGCAGGGAGACAGTCACAACCCCAGTCCTGCTGGTCTCATTATTTCTGGTACAACAAAGGATGCTGTTGGTCCTCTAACGCAGAAACCTGTGGAAGGTGTGCATTGTCCTCTGTGAGGATGAAAGTGCAGCAATTGCGTTTCCATAAAGCTAAAGCAGAATCTTAAATAGGAGCTTCCTCAGGTTGTTTCCCATCTCTTCTATGCAGAATAGCAGTATAGGCTAATCATAAACTGATGGGTTTCTGCAGTGTTTGTAAATGTAATGCTGTGCATTTGTTAATAAGAAGAAAATGCCTTTGAATTTCTGTGTGTAATATGAAAAAAAAGGTAATTACATGATACTTTGAAGATGGAGGGCTCCGAGATGCGTTCCAGTGCTACAGCTGTCAGCCTTTCTGTAGACACAAATGTCGTACTGTCAGAATTTAATAGGGTGAAATAGGTTTCAACAACTCCAATTACAATCTCTTAGAATTCCCGTTACTGTACTCTGGGTGAATGTGTTTAACAGCAATTTCATATATGGCACAAGAAACCTCCTTTACATGATTGCTGGAATTACAGTGCTGGTTACAATATCATGCTGTCCATACAGTAGGGTAGACAAGGCATTTCCATTAATCCCCTTCTATCTGTGGTGGTGTAGTTGTTTTGTTTGTTTGTTTGTTTTGTAACTGTTTTTAACCTGTCTTTTATCCTGAACTTATCACTCTTAGTACAGAAGTCAATTTCTCTTGATAGTTGCCAGAAGTGCCACCTGGCTTCTTTAGAGGTCTTTCCATTTTTAAAAATGTGGGTTTATGATTTGCTGAAGAAAAATAGTCTTATTCCATGATTATTCCTGAAATATGCAAGGTTAGAACACTTAATTTCATGGAAGAACTTTGGTATCTGTAAGTGTGAGCATAAATTATAGTTGTCATTTTTACTGGATTTTTGAAGGTCAGTTGCTTTGCTGTAAAGTAATGATGTAACTGGTAGCAGCGTCTGTGAACTGTTTGTGAAGTCCTCACAAGAGGATCTTCATGCACTGAAGTAAAAAAACACTCTGCCCAAGTTTTATGTGCCTTCTTGCATATTGAGATAAAAGTAAAAATTCAAATATTTTAAAGAATTTCGTTTCTAAAAAGAGTTTCCAGTTCAGTTCCCTTCTGTGATAGTTTAGAATCACAGTTAAAAGTCTATTATGAATTCAGTTTAAAAGCTGATGCGTATTCCTATTCTGTAAAAAAAACACATTGGTTTTTAGCACAATGGACTAATTTGTTACATGCAAGACTATGAAAGTTTAAGGTATTAAGCTTATATCTTGAAATATCTTTGGAAAGCTGGGGAGAGGCTCTTTATCAGGGAGTGTAGGGATAGGATGAGGGGTAATGGTTTTAAGCTGAAAGAGGGGAGATTTAGATTAGATATTAGGAAGAATTTTTTTTCCTGTGAGGATGGTGAGGCACTGGCACAGGTTTCCCAGAGAAGTCATGGCAGCTCCATCCCTGGAGGTGTTCAAGGCCAGGCTGGATGAGGCTTTGAGCAGCCTGATCCAGTGGGAGGTGTCCCTGCCCATGGAAGGGGTTTGGAACTGGATAATCTTTAAGGTCTCTTCCAACCCAAACTATTCTATGGTTCTATGAATTGCATACCATTTTGAGATACTAAGTTTATACCTCCATTTAGTCATAGTCCTGAGCTTTACGAAATGTGACTTCATCCTGGAAGCACCCAGGTGCCCAGGGAGGAAAAAAGTTGATGTCTGAGACACGGCAGGAATTAAAATGATTCCATTTTACTTTTCAAAGAGTGTCTCTGTTGGGTAAAGTGTTTTTGATGTGATATCTTTTTCTACTAAAGACATCTTCCCTGTTTACAGACAAATTAATTCACGCTTATAGTAGTTTTCTGTAAGGTTTTGAAAAGTTAACATAGCAGATAATAGTGATCTGTCAATAAGAAGTTCACTTGCGGTCACCTCTGTACTTCAGCCTGTGTCTGTTACTGTGATGGTGAACAGTTGTCCTGTGAAACTCTGTGGAGACTGGAGAATACTGGAGGTATTACCAAGACAGAGAAACTAGAACAAAGCTTGACTCATTCATTTATTTACTAAATGTGAGATATAATTTTACTTGTAGATCAAGAATATTTGATATGCAGGTTTTTGAAAATAGCTAGTTAAAACTTCATGTGTCTCTTTCCTCTAGTTCTTTGCAGAACAGAACTGTCTGTTAAAAAAAAAAAAAACGCATCTATTACTGCAGTCTGAAATGTTAGTATTAGTATGTGTTTCTATTGTAACAGTCAAGGAAAGCAAGTTGCTTAGAAAACCCACATGATTGCTTTGCACAACCTAGCAGCCTTGATGTGTTTGTGTACATCTGCAATTGATTTGCAGAGGGGAAAAATAATAACACTGTTTATTACATATACATCTATTTCACAATCCAACTTTAAAAAAAATACAGTAAATTCAATACCTATAAAATAATATATAGCTATAATAAATTAAAATGTGTGAGAATATTCTTTATCAGATGTTTCATCAAATTCAGACCTGAAAAAATAATACATATCTGGGTTCTGTGGTAAAAATAACAGTGGGATATATTTTGATCACGAACTAAAATGACATTCGGCAGTCTGTCGACACTGTTGATCTATTTCTGAATGCCATTTAATCTGGTAATGAAAGCCACAGTTTCTTTTTTTTTCCCTCTCTCTCCCCTCCCCCTCCATGCTTAACTGGAACAATTTTTTCAGGTGCTGAGCACCTGTGGCTCCAAATAAATCTAAGTGCCGCGTCTAGCATAAATTGATAATTGAGCTTCAGTCAGAAATGCTCCTCAACAAGTCCTTTTTATTGCAGAGATGACCGTCTGCCCTTGTAAGCTCTTGACTGTGCTATTTTAGGATGGTTTCACTAGTTAGCTCTGGAATGATCGGAACACATCTTAGCAGCAACAAAAAAACTGATATAAACCAAGTGCATATAACTCTAGTTCTGACATGCTGGTAGACAATTCAAATTCATATTATATTTGCTTCAGAGGAAAAAACTGTGGAGAAAATAATGTGAACAGACAGTGGAAGGGGCATTTAAGGCACACTCGCAGACTTTAATTCCAGATTAAGCTTTACTGTCTGAATGCCAGTGCACTCACTTCCTTGCCATAAAAAGATCCTGTCTATCTCTTCACTTTAGTTGATTGCTGGAATGTAGAAAAAAATGCTCTCTGATGGAGTGAGATACAAAATGAAGTGCGGCAGATTAGTGCAGTCAGAATTTGGAGTGTGTGGTGACTTCTGTTGCTGAGAAATTATCATTTTGGGCATTTAAATGGGGCTTACAGCAGAGAGATCGGGTTTTTTGCTTTGTTTATTTAATGACAACATTCATTTTACTGATAGAGAAATATGTCTGAGAGCAGAATATGCTTTCACAAAATGGGTGTATAACTTGACCCACAGACCATGTTGTGCTCATATCCAGTCTTATATACCAGGAAAACTGCAAGTGGACATGAGGACAGAAACTTCTGGAGATTTACCCTCCTCCTTCCGACTAAGGCTCTCACGTTAAGAACTGAACACACTTGGAGAATTTGAACAAGAAATAGTGAAGTAAGAGCCAGTCAACTGCAGTATGTGCCACGGAGAGTAACTGATCCTGTCTTTTAGGAACAGCTTAAATATAGCGAGTTATCTCAGTATGGATAGCTTTGGGAGGCAAAAAAAAAATCCCCAAACCTTTGCCATATACTTGGACATAAATGTGAGTGATTTTTTTCTAGTTATGCTGTAGGTTTTGTACATGCTATGCCTTGTGTGGGGAGAGGTGGATAGTGTGTGCTATTCCAAAGGGATGCTGCAGTGCTTTTCAGTGATCGCCTCGAAGGGGGTGATCAGTAAGATGCATGCAGCACAGCCTCTCACCACAGGTGACAAAATGGCACATTTTGGGGGCTGAACCTCTTTACGCTAATAATAGGTGCTATTTTTGTTCAGAGCTGAACTGAATCATCAGGAATAGTTTCTTTTGCTGAACTGTTCTGTCCTGTGGAACAAAGTTATCTGGATTAGTTTGGTTTTGCTGTGGCCAAGTTCAGGTTTAAAGTTTAGCAGTTTTGTCGCTTTGGGTTTTTTTCAGTCCTGGATGGAAAAAAAAAATCCAACGAACTTTACATTTTAAGTGCATGTCCTTTTGTGTAGATGTGAGTCTAGGTTTGCTTCCTTTAACTACACTGAGCCATTGTAAGTTTGTTCCATTGCATGTCACTACTCCAGACTGAGTCAACTTTAATGAGATTTATATTACAGTGCTTGCTTCAACTTGATATGAAAAGCTGGAAATAGTTAACACCTATGACCTTCAGAACTTTGGCTGCATGCATGGTCTTTGATGTGAGATGCTAAACACTTCTTTTCCTTTAGTGGAAGCAGTGGCTACTCAGGACCATTGAAAAGCACATCACAAATCTACTAAAAAAAATAGCCATGATACACAGAAGTGCATTTCTTGGCATAATTCAGAACAACTAACAAAGTAAAAATGACTGTGCAAATGCTCTTGTGTACAATTAAGTGCATGGTTTTCAGTGTTTCAACAATCAGAATGATTTTGACACTGCAAAATACTGCAGCACATCCTCATGCTGCCTTCTCCCAGAAAGCATCTCCTTAATAATAATAATATCAAACCTTGAGCAACAAAAGCATTTTAAACTTGGAGTTCTGACTAGTCCTTTGCACCATTTAGATTGAATGGCTTATTTTTCTTACCCTTGAGCATATTTTCCTTAGCACTACTTAGCTATAACGATGTGCTCAGTGATTCGGGCCTATTAAGGAGATTATTACAGCATTGGAGTAATTTCCATTTGAACTTACTCAGAGGCAAATACAAATACCTACAAATAAGCAAAATTCACTTTCTTCATTTATCATTGAAGAGATATCCAAAAGCCAAAAGTACAAATGAGAGTGAATGATAGCAGAGTAAAGGTGATAGAACCATAGAATCACCAGGTTGGAAAATGATGCTTTTGTTTGCTCAACTTCATGAAATGCTGCTCCACAGAATGTTGGAAATAAATAAATAAAAAGGAGAAGAGGAAGCAGAATGGGAGTGGAAAGTTGGAAAATGAACTTGACTAAGTGCATATTGCATATCGCTCTTAGAAGAGTTTCTGTAAATCACCAACTCACGGATTTTGCATCTTTGTAGTTGTCCCTTTTCTTTAATTTTAACATTGACGAAATAGCCTCTAGCAGATTCAAGGAATCTGCAGCACTCACTCTTTCTGAGAGTGTTGTTATTTAAGATGCAGTAAGGCTCGTTAATATGGAGAACTAGGTACTAGGAACACTTGTAACATCATAGCAGTCATAATGAATTGACCTGCATTCCCTTCAGGGTGGAGCAAATACAAAGAGCTTCCCAGTATTTACTTATCTGTTTTTGGAGAGTTTCCAGTGCAATAGCTTTGTCCCATTTTCAGAGTACTTTCTGTTGTATACCGAGGATTTGAGTAACATATGAAGTGCCTAAGTGATTGCAAGCTCTGGTGGGATAAAATTAAAACCTTGTAAGGCTGGGGTCCTTCATGAGAAATTCTGTATTTTGAAATAGTAAGGATTAATCTGGAAAAGATAATCAACAGTACAGGACCCAGATGAGACCAGAACCTGGCCAAGAGATGTGCAGTATATTGATGGTCAGGAATGGCCTTGCGTGCATTAAGAATCTGGTTTTATAATGCCCTTGGAACAGGATTTAAATGGAAAAATAGATAGATGCAAAGGATCTAGCCTTCTCCTCTGAAAACACTGAAGACGTGTTACTGGGTTTTTACTGTGGATAATTTCTCTGATGATGGTGATAGATCCTTGATGCCCATTCATTTTGCACTTTTGTAATTCCTTTGCAAAGGTTGGGCAATATGGCAGTAGCCTGTAGTCAGCAACTCACAGATCATCTCCACGAGATGTGGACTCAGGAGAGCCGGTTTACTCCATTTGCAGTTGTACTCCACCCCAGTTGCCAGGGACAAATGTACAGTTGCCAGGGGTGATGGTTGGGATGGAATCAAAGATATACTTTTATATATTAATGCTTAAGTTTAGAAAAAAAAAAAAGAAGTCACACCATTAATCGTAGCATTGGGAAATATGCTGCTGACAGATCAATCAGAAGACCTAAGTGCTACTTAGCTCATAGGAACTAAGTACTTCACAAGGATGCACAAGCTCAATAGGAGATCTCAGACTGTAGTTTTAGGAACTACACAGATTTGCTGTCCAAAAATCCAGTTTGGGTGATGATGTTGAAGTAGGAGCTCATATACTGGACCTCTGTTTTCATGTCAGAGTTTACAGACTTCTGCAGAGCTTCTGGTAGAATCGAGAGGCTTTGCTAGCAGGCCATAAGGTGGAACTGGGACAATAGACTCCTACTGGCTGTGGTTTGTCTCTGTGTCAGTTGAGAAACATTTGAATTTCATTGTCTGTTCAGTAGTTGAATAGTATAGTTACTGGAATGTTTCATTAACTACCATTTTAAAACCTTTTATTAGTTTTCTCTCCTTCTGTTCTAAAAGATCAAATATTTTTAACCTTGTCTGGCTTTTACATTCTTACGAAGGTGTGTTTGGCCAAAGATGATGTTGCATTTCTCTCAGAAAGGCATTCTCTCTGGGTGAAGGCTTAATCTGAATAGATAGTATTTAAACAGAAATTACTTAGTACTGTGTAGCGCAAGCAAAGATTGATTTGTTAGATATAGAGGCGCTGTGCTTTTCCCTTCTCTGAAAGCCTGTTTCAGATAAAATTCTTCAGTTCAGTGTAAAAGATGACTTGTAGTGAGCTGTAGCTAAATTGTACATAATGGAACAGGGAGTTGTGTGGTGGAAGCATCTGTATATGTGTATGAGTGAGAGGAGGAGGGAGGGATTTTAGCTTATTTGGAAAATAAAATGCATCATTAATCTAAATATGACAGTAGCATAAGCTGTGAGAACTGTCTTCCAAACAGCGTGCCATGTGCCTGCTTTGTTTTCTGCTCTCTGCCAGCTGCAGTCATGTTTTTTGCCTAACTGCTGGGTCATTCCCTGGCACTTGGATGGGCTGATCACTGGCCCTGCCAGAAAAAAGTGTTGTGGGGAAAGACTGAAAAACATCCACTGAAAGAATAATCTGCTCAGATGCAGTGTAATGGGGAATGAAGTGGCAGAGGAGAGAGATTCCAGTTCGTTGCTTGTTCCCAGCTAAATCTAAACACTGTGGACTGACTTCATGCCCTTGCCTAGAGTCTTAGTAAGAGATAGGTGTGTTTGATAGCAGTGTGGCAAAGCTTGTGGAAGCAAAGGATTTGATAAGAAAAAATTAGCTGTGAAAGCTGATTTTGTTTCATCATTATTCTGTACATGCAGTTTTGCGTACATGGTAGTTTTCTCCCTTCCCTGAATATATGTTTTTCCAATAAACCTTCTGCAAGTTTTGTGTTTGTTTTTGGTGGGTTTTTTTCAGTAACAAACAAGTCATGGGTGAGAGAGTGCAAAAGCTAACAAACGTTGTGCATGAGAAATGCATGAAGCAATATATATAGATGTATGGGAAGTTTTTAAATAAACTGAATATAAATACAGTGGAAGCAGAAAAGGCTGAACTGCTGCCAGGAGGATAATTATATAATTTATGCACATGTCTGAGACCACTTTTTCTGTGGTTTGATATATAGCTGCACTAATGAGGTAGATCTCAGTTCCAGAATTTGGTCTCCTGTTCCATGTGAAAGCTTTAGATAAACTTAGGCAGCTCTAAAAGGAATATGCCTGCAGCCTTTTGAAAATGAAACACAGCTCTTCTAGGTAACGTTCACCGTGTGTTGCTGGTTGCTGCGCCACACTGTTTGCCACTTCCCATTCAGGGGAAGATGGCAGTAGGAGCTGGTGCAAACAGAAAATTAGAGTCTTCCTGTGCACGCAGAGATTCACCTCCTTTCCAGTAGAAGTCATGTTTATTTACATGTATTTTCCTGATTGCTTTTGTAACTGAGTTATCATTGTGCCTCCTTTGTAAATTAATTATACCCTTAATCTAAACCTTAATCCGAAACTGGCCTCATGGACAGATCGATGCACTGTTGGAGTCTGTAAAGGTCAGAACACAGGATGAGATTCATAGGTGTGTGACTGGAAGAATCAGGCTGTTTTGCTGTTGTGCCACACCAAAGTACTGGTAATTTGAAAAATAATTGAGTCTAAACTGAATAATGTATTACCGTGGACCGTTGAGATTATTCTGGTTGTAAATTGTTTTTACTGTTCTGTTTAATTTGAAAATTATCAGATAGCTTTTTTTCCCTTGTTCTTTTATTTTTCTGCTGTTTGAGCTCCTTCATGTCTTTCTGCTTTCCCTGTAACTCTGTTCCTTCCTCTTGTGCATTTGTGTGTTAATTTATGTTCTCAAGTGACTATTAGGAGGCTTCAAATCTGGAAACACTGTATATTAATAGGTAAGTGTGAAATAGTTAAAAGTGTTTTGTCTAAAGCATACCAGTTGCAAAAGTATGAAGGAGACTAGTTTAGAGATGCAGACCAGAAGTTCCAGATGTATATCCCAGTTATGGATAATTCTGCAGAACCTACCTGAAGAAGAGATCCCAGTGAGATAGGGCCATGTCTCTTCACTGAACCAAGAGGACCTGCTTTTCTGCTCTGCCAGGCTTTGCATTGCCACTTGCACATTGAAGCTGGCATTTAAGCCTTTACCTTAGGTATTATTCCTCAGTTTTGAAAAGGCATAGGTCTTGGAAAAAAAAACAGGTGACAAACCATTAAAGGGGCATTGTACTGCCAGAAAACATGGGTTATGTTTGTGCAGCCTCAGAATCACAGAATTGTTTAGTTTGAAAAAGACCATTAAGATCTTCAAGTTCAACTATAGACCTAGCACTGCCAACTCCACCACTAAGCCACATCTGAACATCTTTTAAATACCTCCAGGGATGGTGACTCAATGACTTCCCTGGGCAGCCTAGTCCAATGCTTGACAAACCTCTCGGTGAAGTAATATTTCTTACTATCCGGTCTAAATCTCCCTGGCACAACTTGAGGCTATTTCCTCTTGTCCTATTGCTTGTTACCTGAGAGAAGAGACCAACCCGCACCTCACTGCAACCTCCTTTTGGTAGCTCTAGTGGCAGAAGGAAGCACCTGGAAGGGGCTACTGGAAGCAATGCCAGGAACTGGGCAGCAGTGAAAGCACAGCTAGAGCACATGGTAAGGGGAATATGAGTGAAGCAACTAAAAAGAAAAGTGTAGGTGCCGAAGAGCAGGGAGATAATTAAAGAAACTTAAAATATAAGAGCCTGATTTTTATACATTGTCACGTGTTTCTTGACAGCAAATCCCGTTAGCAACTTTCCTTCTGCAGTAACAGAAAAGTAGTTCAGGCTGAATTTGTCTCTCTGTACATCTTTTCCTGTGTATAATATGTTGCTGTTCTGTGGGTTAGGTTTGTAGACAAAAATTCCTCTCAAAAGGGTTTGCAGTCTGCATACTTGCATATTTGTCAGTACTGTACATGACTAACAGGAACCAAACTGATGGTTCAGTATTGTTTTGAAGTAGATTGGTCTTGGCATCAAGAGGTATCTTCAAGGAAGTATAAAGCCAAAAATAGAGGTAAAGAAAATATATGCAGCAGAGCCGTGACTGGAGAGTCATTAGCAATGATGTCACTAACTAGGCCATGCATAAAAAAAAGAAAGCCCAAATGGGAAGAAATCTAGCATATGTATGGTGCAGCAGGAAACAATATCTGGATAAGCTACTGAGAAACAACTGCCAGGTTTATGTATTTAAACAAAACCTTCATGCATCTAAAAATCTGGCAGTAGACAAAATGACTTGGGAGCTAGTCAGCTTCATGACCAGAAACTGAACATGAGTGCTGCTCCACATGGAGCTGAGCCAAGGCTATGCTACTCAGCACGATGGGGAAAACCACTCTTTGTGTCAGCATAGTCTCAGCCAGAGCATCCCAGAGGAAAGACGCAAAGAGGGAATGGGTGAAAACTCAGAGATGAGGAGCCTGGAGAGACCTGTTGGCAGGACTGTAGCTGCAGAGTCATAGAACGGTGTGGGTTGGAAGGGACCAACCNCAAGCCTGTTCCAGTGCCCAATGACCCTTTGTGTGAAAATTTTTTTCCTGATGTCAAGCCTGAACCTCCCCTGGCTGAGCTTGAGGCCATTCCCTCTTGTCCTGTCCCCTGTCACCTGGGAGAAGAGCCCAACTCCCTCCTTTCTACAACCTCCTTTCAGGTAGTTGTAGAGAGCAATGAGGTCTCCCCTCAGCCTCCTCTTCTCCAGGCTAAACAACCCCAGCTCTCTCAGCCGTTCCTCATAAGGCCTGTTCTCCAGCCCCTTCACCAGTCTTGTTGCTCTTCTCTGGACTCTCTCTGGACATCTCTGGGCTAGTGCACTGCTTGTGCAGTGCTTGGCTGATGCTCCACGATAGCGGGTGCCGAGCCATGTGCTCTGAACCCCAAAAAAGCACCTGCAGTTGGACTGGCTCTGCTCTTCCCTCACCTGATGCTGTCTCTGGCATCTACATGGTTTGTTGAAACCTAGAGCTGTCTCCAAGTTACCCAGTGAGTTGAGAGCTAGGTTAGCTCAGATCTTAGCCAGCAATGTGTTAGTACATTTGAATTATGATTTTTATCTTTATAAAGAGAGAAGACTTGAATATATTGTTTAAATTGTGATTCTTCTGGTGGTAAAAAAGAAAGTTCTTTTTTGGCACTGCCATATCCCTTAATGTCCATGTTTACCTCTTTGGTATTTTTTAGTGATAGCATTGATTACAAAATAACATCCTAAGGTTTTGCAGCTTTTTACCCAATGAGAGGATGGTGATTTCTTTTACCAAGAAAGGCCTTTGCACTAGGAACTGACAACTCCTACTTCAGCATCTGGAAGTGAAAAAGAAAACAGATCCATGTTTGTTTTGTGTGTGGCCACTGTCTGCTGGCATTCAGACGCTGCGGGATGTGCCCAGGAGCAGGAAGCTCAGTGCCTGGAGTAGCATCAGGTCTAATTCAGGCACGTAGTGAGCTGATGTGTCGACATGGTGAAGCAGGCACAGGTTGGCTGGTGCAGAAGCTGCTGTGTGACTGGGAGCACAAGCACTCCAAGCCTTTCAGAGTCTGCATTCAGGTTCAGATTTGTGCATCCTGTCTCTTTAGTGGCTTTTGTCAAAAGTATCAGCCATTTTAACTGAAGACAGTGCAGTATATGACATGGTTTAGTGGGCACGGTGGTGTTGGACTGATGGCTGGACTGGATGATCATAGAGGACTTTTCCAACATTAATGATTCTATTATTATCTATACTTTTTAAAGGCCTCAGGGCTGTCTTTTTTTTCTTTTCCTAGGTCTAAATGGCAAAGTATATGGAATACACTTATGTACATGAAACAGGTGTTAAAAACACTGGTATTCACAAGATACCATGACTGAAGAATAACAAGAGGAGAGATGAGTTAAAACTTTTGCATTCTATCAAATTAATTACTTAACATTAAATTAAATCAACATCCAATCAAAATCCATAAATAAGTATGTCACACAACTTACATTTATTGTAGACCATAGGGAAAAAAATTATTGTTAGGAATATAAGCGCACTGTCACTGAGTATTAGATCTGCTTTGCAGGGGTGGTTTTCATATTGTTGAGTGACAAAAAGGTACATTAGATGGTGTCTAAAATTTGTGTATCAGTGGCATTGCTAACCTTGTGATATAAAAAATTAGATCTTAATGATTTGGAGGGAAAAAAAAATCTGCAAACTTGTGTTTTTTTGAATTTGTTATACTGTTATTCTTTTTTTCTTACTACGTTACATATACCTTGTTCTCCTAAACTTGCAGAGGATGAAGCCAACAATAGTTTTTTATCCTTTGTACATAATCATTTAAACTTACTCAACTTTGTTAGTCTTGATACTTATGCCTTCTCTACATCCTTTGTTACTCTCTGCATGCTATTTAAGCATTCTGTTTGCTCCATGTATATATTGAGAGAAACCTTCAATATCCTTAGATGGCTGTGCATGACTGAGTGATCGATTGCCTTCTCTTGTCCAGTTTTCCCTTTTTTTCCCTCATTAAGCATGCATTAAACGCATCTATCTATATCCTTTCTGGTTGTTACCCTTACATTCCTGCTTTGAGAAACTCTTGAAGAAAAGAGCTTATTGCTGCTTCCCCTCCAACCTGTCTCTTGTGAGGTTCAGGTTTTTCTTTTTTGAGGGGCTAATATTCAGTCATGGACAAACATCACTCTCAAATTCTGACCCTGCCCTTGACAAGGTGAAGTTACTAAAACTCATTTACAGCTGGTAAGAGGAGATGCCTGGAGATAAGGTCTAGTGCTACTGAAAAATTAGGGGTTTTGTCTACTTGTTGCTGACCATTGTTGCCAGGTGAGACCAGTGATACATGCTTCTATCTCATCATCTAAGAACTTATTCACAAGAGTATTAATCAGCCTTAGTCTGAGCTGGAAGGAGGAGGGAGGTGCCCTTTAGCACTTCTGTCTGCTTGACATTCAGATCATCTTTTGTCTGAGGACTTTTTTTCAGACAAAAAGATAGATGGCTTCCCCTCAGCCCATCACTGTCTTTGGACAAGCCCAGCACTCTCACTGTTTTAAGAGGTTGCTAGAGCATCCTGCAGCTGTCAGGTGCTTTGTCATCCCTCCCACAGGGACTACCCAGAGCTTCAACGAGGTGTGAGGATGCACAGCTTCTGAGAGAAGATACTATACAGGTGAGGTTTTATTTCAGGAAGGACTTGCAGAGCTGTGCATCTTGTAGTGAGCTTTGTAGTGACATTTGCAGTGGAAGGGATGGATGCATATCAAAGTCTAGAGAAAGAAAAGCAAGACCACCAACTTGCCAAATACTTCAATGTGTTTTCCAACCCTAATCAGGACTTTCATCACAGTCAGGTTTTCCAGTTAGGTTTACGAGATGTTAATCCAGACCAATATATGGAATTCCCAGATACATTCAACATTTCTGTTACTTTTCCACAATATGACTCCAGGTCACAGGATTAAATATGGTTATAATAGAATCCCAACAGAATTTTGAGATGCTAATGGTGCTGTGTTTTCAATCTTCCCCTTTCCCTCTCAATAATTTCATGTGTTTCTTTGAATATTTTCTTTTTCTAAGCATCTTTTACACTGAGGAAATGAAACTTTGAGATTAAGTATGAGATAGTCCCTTTGTCAACAAATTACTTATTACAGTTCTCTGGTGTTAAGGATATACATGTTCTTTGAAAGATGAACAGTTGGTGTTGCTCCAAAAACTATTTCTTTCACACTTTGAATGTGCTAGGAAAGAGTTCTCGTACTTTTTCCCTTTCTTCATCTTCTCCTTCAGTGTGTTATTAATAAATTATTTATTCAAGACTCTCCGAAGAGAAGGCATAAAAACAAAGAATGCCTGAGTTCCCTAAGAGTTTCTTTATGTGCTATTTTTCACTACAAAAATAAGTCCCGAGGTGATACATACATCCAGGTCTGAACAAGCACTGTTGATTCTGGGAAGGTCCACATCTCTGTTTTAAGTGCAGGAACCATAGACTTAAAAAATACCACTACTGGTAATAAGCATTCTGCATTAAGCCTTATATGTTGAATATTAAAGAGCCAATTTTGTAGCAACAAGCTGAGCTTTTTTATTTTGCCAACCTGTAGTGTCTTGATTTATCCCCTTGTTTTTCTTCGTTTTTTCTGTATTTCCTGCTTTGTGGTCCTTGCATATAGAAACCTGTGATAGTTAATGATGGTAATGGAGAGAAAGCCAATAACTATGCATGCTTGAAATCTCTGTTGTTCTTCTGGAACTGACATAACCAGTACAACATTAATTTCAAAAGAGCTTATTTGATGATGGTGAAGGCTTTTAGAATATTTACTTTGAGGCTTTAAGCTTGATTGTGTTACAAGTGATGCCTGATGTTTTTTAATACTTTGTTAAACCAGGAAAATTAGGATGGGAAGGGAGAGGGAAAGGAACTTAGAGATTTTTTTTTCTTGTCTTTATTTAAAATATTGTTTCTGATGGCAGCCTGACTATATTATTCTAGAGAGATATTCTGGAAGAAAAGTCATAGCTGAAAACAAAATGCAGAAGATTTTGTCTTGGTGCAGGTTTTTTGTTGCATTTGCATATAAATTAGTCTCAGGTTTCAAATATGATGCTTTAGAGACTTGTCAGCATTTGTAACATCCTGCTTTGTTTAGGGTTTGTTTTGTTTTGTTTTCTCCCGGCGTGCTTCAGAAACTAAAATAAAGACATGGAGAATTTTATTTCTCCTACAACAAAAAACCTGAAATCCTCTCAATTCATAAATTATGCATTTGGTCTTTTCAGTTTTATAGCCCTTAACTATTATTCAAGGTGATCGTGAAGAAAATTTCTAGTATCTGAGAGGCAGTCCTGTTGCTACTGAATCCTACTGCAATTACATTGCCTTGCTTTTCTCTCACCCACCCACTCCCACTGAAAAGGTGCACTGTGGTAGATGTGAAAATATTAGTAGAGGGCTTGGCTGTAGGCAGTGCAGAAAGCTTTTTCCTTCTAAGTGTAATTTTACAACAAATGCTTTTTCTTTTCATTCTTATGACTTTTGTTGACTTAGTATTTTCAGAGTTCTTCAGTTACAAGACTTAAGATTCAGGAGAGATCTTCTGCCATTACAGCATAATGTGATGAGCCATTTTAACATTAATTTGTATGTCCAGTGTGGTTCATAACATGTCTGTTGTGAGTGGTGATCTTTGTAATTAAAAATATAGTATAGTTCCCATAATTGCTTTCTTTGTAAGGATCAAATCTTTGTTTGTCTGTCGTCTACTCTGAAAAGCCTCTTCTGAGCTGACATTAAAAGACCAGTTTCTGCTGCATCTTATTTTGAAGACTATATGACTTAGAAATGTCCTGGCTGCCCCATCCCTGGAGGTGTTCAAAGCCAGGTTGGATGAGACTTTGCACAATCTGATCCAGTGGAAGGTGTCTCTTCCCATGGCAAGGGGGTTAGAACTGGGTGATCATTAGGGTCCTAAACTATTCTATGATTCTGTGACTAATATTCTTCTAATCTAGAACATGGAAAACATTTTGTTTCAGATTTTTTTTAAGTAAAAAACCAGCATACGTCAAGTATGGTTTGATTTGGATAGGAAAATGTATACAAATGGCAGAACATTGCATAGAAATGTTTTCAGAAAGTTTCATTTTTCTTTTTTCAGCAACATTCTGTTAATATTTTAATTTCTATTAAAAATACTACCTTTTTCAGTCTGTATGGACATCAGTGATTCATTCTAGAGGGAACAACTTTTTGCTTGCCTGGTCTGTCATCGGATTCATGAATGCTAATACCAGTTGTTTCTGCTTCTAGATTTTAGCCACTTACTAGTTAGACAAGAATGAAGTATACTGTTCTGAGCAAAACAACCCCCAAACCTGTAATAATGATGATACAAGTTCTATCCAGCTTTCTGAGATGAGCTTTAACGAAGTTATTCATGTCTAAATACAGTGTGAGAATAGACATAAAAGAGAAGTAAATATGCTTTAAGTCATTTTTGGAGGGGAGAAAATAAGTTTTTACTTAAATACACCTATATTTTCCACTGATGTAGAATGTGATTCTAATATTATGTGAGTGAATATAATGTAATATGCTACTTCTGTACTAGAAGCTGGGTTAGGGGTTGCTTATTGCCAGTTTGTTAGTAAAACAGTGCACAGAAAATGATGCTTTTCTTTCTCGCATACTCTTTTACGGATGCAATAAGCTGTAACTCTGTAAAGCATCCTTGGATTGTAAATGGACTACAGCATAAAGACCTGGATGGTGCAGAGATGTTTGGTTGGTGCTTACTGTCTTACTACTGACAGGATTGTGAGATGAAAGTAGACAGAGAAATGCAGAAGTATAGAGGGTTTTTTTGTTCATTGTTTATCGGGCATTGGAAAACTGATTTCTGTTGTTTGTGTAGCAAGTCTAGGAAAATACAGAACTACCTTCCATTATGCAGTTAACAATAGCGTAGAAGACTAAGAAACACAAAGGTAGGATAAAATCTTACTTATTAGTCATAAAATGTTATATTTTACCACCTGTTTCATGCTCCATAGTTATTCAGTCAGTCAGGTTCCTCCTGGAGAACAGCAGGGGTGGCAATTTTAAGCCCAGAATTTGAATGACAACTTTATGCTCTGTTCAGTTGCAGCATTATGGTTTAAATTGAAGTTGATCCATCAAAAGCTCTTTCTTGAATAATTTTGTTTATGAGAGAGAATAATTAGACTGCCTTCTTTAATGCAGGGTACTGAAGTTGAAAACGGTGTCAAATATTTAGGTGGTTGTGGAGGAGAGTGGGTCTGTTGATCGTGTCCAAAGTGAGATGACATCAAGGTCATCTATCAAACGCAACTTAGTAGAAGCTGGGAAAGCTGTTGCTGTGTGTAGTGCTTTAGGGGTTTTGCTCTCTAGGGAACATTGGAGCTACTGAACTCGGGGTTCCTAAAAAGCACTGTAAGAAGCTTAAAGAAGTAAAATGCAGAAAACATATCTTATGTACAGTGAATGTTTTTAGAGAGTGTAATGGAGTACAATGCAATGAAAAATGTCAGTCTTTCGTAAAATATACCCTTTGTATTGGGTTTGCATGTCAAAGTTTTGGTAGTTAGAGGGTGGGCTGCAGGGGTAGCGTGTGTGAGAAGCTGCCAGAAGCTTCCCCCATGTCCAATAGAGCCAATACCAACCTTCTCCAAGACCAAGCCCATCAGTGACAGTGGTAGCACCTCTGGGACAACATATTTGAGAAGGGGGAAAAGTTGCTGTACAAGAGCATCTGTGAGAGAGGAGTGAGAATATGTCAGACTCTGCAGACACCAAGGTCAGAAGGAGGGAGAAGTCTTGCAGGCACCAGAGCAGGGATTCCCCTGCTGAAGGCCGTGGTGAGGCAGGCTGTACCCCTGCAGCCCATGGAGGTCAACAGTGGAGCAGATATCCACCTGCAGCCTATGGAGGACCTCACACCAGAGCAGGTAAATGCCCAAAAGACGCTGTGAGCTCTGGCAAAGCCCTCACCGCAACAGGCTCCTGTTAGGACCTGTGGCCCCCGTGGAGAGATGAGCCCATGCTGGAATAGTTTTGTTGGCAGTACTTGTGGCCCCATGAGGGACCCACAGAGGAGCAGTCTGTTCCTGAAGGACTGCAGCCTGTGGAAGGGACCCTTGCTGGAGCAGTTCATAATGAACTGCAGCCCATGGGAAGAAGTCACTGGAGAAGTTCATGGAGGACCATCTCCTGTGGAAGGGACCCCACACTAGTGCTGGGGAAGTGTGCAGAGTTCTCCCTCTGAAGGAGAAGGAGTGGCAGAGACAACACATATGAATTCACCACAACCCCCATTCCCTGTTCCCTTGCACCACTCTGGGGAAGGAAGTACAGAATTCATGAGTATAGTTGAGTCCATGAAAAAGGGAGGGGTGGAGGGAAGGTGTTTTAAGATTTGAGGTTTATTGTCTCATTATACTACTCTGATTTGATTGGTAATAAAAAATCATTGAACCAGTGCCCTGAGAGTGAGGGACTTCTTGAGACCTTATTAAAGGGGCATGCTTCTTCACTATTAGCTTTCTCATCTCCCTTTGCCTTTCAATACATAGAATGAGCCTCAGCACTGAAAATATTTTTGTAGTGTGTTATACAGGAAAGGTATTTTTTTATGGGGATGAAGGAGCACATGTGATAAATCTCTCTAGCTTAGAAGCGAGGAGGATGGAAGTTTTTCTACCTATGGTCATCCTGATTTCATTGTTGTGAGCGTTTCAACTGGTTAATCGCTTTATAAACTTAAAAAAAAAATTCAATGCTTTAACCAGATTTGAGGTATTTAAAAAACTGTGCTAATGTTTTTGAAGAAAAACTACTCTAGAAAACCTCCAGGGCCATGCACATACGTAAACAGAAGTGGGGGAGTTGTACAGCAACCTGTGCTTTTTGGCAGTGGCAGCTTAGACGTGGATCCTCAAATGCAGAACACTTGAGCCCTTGTGCCTGAAATATGATCTGTGACATGGCAGGTGTGTAGTAGGAGTTCATCCAGGTTTTCTTCTATCTTAGACTGAAATTCACGTAAAAACCTCTATTGACCCCAAAGAAGTTGGACTAGGACCCTGGCTAAAATGTTGGGAATCTACAGGTATGTCTAAAATGCTGTAAAACCACTGTGGCTACAGAAGACATTTGATCGTAAGAGAGACTATTTTGGACTAGGTTTGCAATTGGTTTTGGGGATCTTTGGAGATTTGGCCCTTTAGGTATCTTTTCTTTCTGTTTAGATAAGGACTTAATCCTCTCAGCCTGATTGTTTTCAGATCCAAGTGTTTGGCCCAGAACCAGTTCTGTGTATTAATGATGCGGAAGTGCAGGAACTTTTTAGGTTCTTTGCAGCCAGGAACAGCTGAACGAGGTACTTCAGGAGAAATCAGCCAGACTCCCAGTAGACAAACTGGAGGAAGAGTCGCACACATGGAACTGAATGCTGTTTCCATTGAAGTCAATGCATTTTCATTCCAAGAAGAATAGGATCTGTTTTGTTTTTCCTTTCAACATTGGAAATGAGTGTGTCTCAGAGTTTGAGCTCTGCGAAGCATTGTTAGAGATTTTTTTTTCCATTGAGTCTAATCTCTGCTTCCACTTTCTGGCTTTGTTTGTTCAAAATTATTATTGGCATTGTTAGAAAAAATATACATGCTACACTGGGTGAGGTGCTGGTTAATTTTTAAAGAGCTATTTAGTTGGCCTGACGTAATTGAAAGAGTACATTTCTATATCACTAAAGTCATCAGACAGAAAATTATTTACACGATTTTGGCTAACGCTAAAGAGAATGTTTTTATGATTTCAGAGCTGATTTTATGACAGTATAAATTCATGGCTTCACAACAACAAAAAATCTGAAAACGGATTGTTTCATTGAATGCTGCCTGTAATTTTTGTGTGGCAAAGAACCAAAACATCCCTAGGAAGCTGTATGTTTGTTGGTCTTTTTATTAACAAGTTGTTGGCTAAATAAATTTCCGTTGTTGAATGACTGAGATAGTCAAATATTTACGATGCAGACACAGGGCAGTTCCTCTTAAAGGCTATGCAAGAAACATCTGGCCAAATGACTGAACATCTTTTGTAAGAGGGAATTTCTGGGATTAATGGTCAAGGATTCTGACTAATTGCAGGCACGAACTCTTAATGAGTCCCAAATGTGCACCTGTTTGCCTCCCTCTCTAGCCCTTCCATAAATGTGTTGCATGGATGATGTTCTGATAGGCGGTTGTTTTGTACTGTAGCTTGAAGGTCATTTTCCCGGCAGCTCAGTTTTATTTCACACATCTGGGCACATCATGCACACAACAGGATGTCAGCGCTGTTATTCAGCTGTAATCTAGTGACCCTTACATATGCACTAAATCAATTCCTTAGGCTATACTTAAAAAATTCCTCTTGTTCTTATTGCTCTGTATTAGACAACGTGACCAACTGTTTTGTCAGCATTTGTAAGTTTTACAGAATTTCAATGAATCTTTTCCGAGCTGCTTTCCGTGCCCTCCAGCACGTAACATTACAGTCTAGACAAAGGGGAAGGAGTTTGCACTGACAATTTAGGGTCTGGATCACTGCTTTTCTAGTTTTAGATGGATTTAATGCCACTGCAGAGAAACGAGCTCAGGGAGGAGGTGCTTTACAAACCACAGTCTGTCTGGCAGTGAAATTTGTAGACAATAGGGCCTTCCAAGCCCAGTCAGTGCAGATCTCACCCTTCAAGGCTCAAAGAATAAAATTCCCTCATATCTGTACAGGTCCCTATGGACGAGTTTAGGCCCAGGGCATCCTAGGTGGTTTGGAGACATCCTGCAAGCATACAGATTTGTTGCATGGTGAACCTAGAGCACACGAGCAGCATTGCTGTATGGAGAGATGAGTGTTACCATTGCATTGTAGGCTCCCCTCCACCTGCATAGCAATAAATCACCTGGCTGTAGGAGTCGTCTAAAGCTTATAGAAGAAGGCTTATGAAGACATCACTGCTTGAGACCTAAGGACAGAGACACGGTAGGGCTGGAACTCTCACTGCCAGCTTTCTTCAAGTGCACAGTAGCAGGAAGGCAGTCTTGTGAAAATGCTTGGCTTTAATATTATAATGCAGATATTCCAGACGGTTAGAAGAGAAACAAAACAGAATCAAAAGGACAGCCTACAGGCAGGTCACGTGCAGGTGAGCAAACTGATAAATGGGGCATTTGGTGAGCTAAAAGTAGGGACCCTTATCCTCAGTTTAGGATTACAATAAATGGATTGTTGAACCAAAAATCAGTAAGACAGAACTTCCAATTAAATAGTTCTCTGGTGATTTCTTAAATCCGTATAAACTTCCTCTGTTGTCAGATGGTTTGCAGAATAGCCTGGAACATGTCTTTCATAATCAGGCACTTTGCAGTACCTTTGTGCCCATCTCATTTCCCTTTTACACTTAGGAAAGTAGACCTCGCTGTACTTCATGCTACTTACAAAACACTTAAAATTCCCACAGAATAATGGTTTGTTTCTGAAGCCCAGACAAAACAAAATCAATATTCTTAGCACCTGTGTAGATGTGGTAAGTTATGAAGAGCAAACTCAGTGCTAATTTTGCAAATCCAATGCGTTGCTGTGATGTTTACAGCTTGTTGCTGTCCAGCCTCTCTGGAAAAGCAGCAGCTGCTGTGCTTCATTGCCTGCTTCTTTCCTGGGAGGTTCTTTATGATTTGAATCACATCTTTGGTTAGAGAGAAGCAGATCTCTCATTCAGACACAACCGTCTACATTTCCTTGACACCAAAAACCAAGAAATAAAACCAGTTCAAAAGGATCACTGCAAGAGAGAATGGACTTAACTAATAAAAAGCTGCTGAAAGCAAAATTTAAAAAAACAAAAACAAAAAACAAGACTACATACCAGGGTTTAACTCTCTGCTTTATGACATAGAAAGCATATACAGAGTCTCATGCATTTCAAAGTAAGAAAAAGTGTTGTTTGGTTTCTTTTTATTAGGCAGAGTTTTATAATATATATTCCTAATGGGTCTAGAATAATCACTTAAATCAGAGCGCAGCATCCATGTGTTATGTGGGCATTTTAAGCAAAGAACTGACTGTCACCGCATCAAATCCTTTTGCCTTTTTTGGCTGGAGAAGAAATGTTTCCAAACTCATTGCAAATGCAAGAGGAGGATCAGAGTGTACAGGTTTATATTTGTGCCTCTTTATACCATGTGCTTTTAGCAGTGTGGCATGGCTAGCGGGTAGCTTCCCCTCCTATACCCCAAATCAGATTATCTAACAGTTAATCTGTTTTGTGGATGTGCTGAGTGACAGCAGCTCATTCAGGAACAGACTTGAGGCGGGAGGGGGGAGCAATTCAGAGAGCAAGCTGTTTCCCAAACATTTTCCTTTTAGTGATTTGTGGGATTAAATTTCAGGCTGTTGCCTATGGAACTTGGTATTAACAGCCAACACATTCATCACATTAGCTTTTCTCCTCAACTTCACTTCTGGGAAAAAGAATAGAGCCATACTTTATGACCATCAGTCTCCCTTGACCAGCTTGTGTGATCACCCTTTTTCATCACCTTTTAATATTGACCAAAGCCTAGATGGCTGAATTCACAATTCTCTCACCCTTTTTTCTTTGTGTCTGTGCGTGTTTCTTTTCAGCACATACAGAATGGTTTCTGAAATGAACTGGAATTGATCTCTGCTGCTGTTAACCTCCTTCCTTCCTTCTTTCTAGACACAATTATTATTTCTCAGCATGTGTATATATGTAACCATCCATATTCAAGCTACGTAACAAGCCTGTTTCATCTTTACCTAGAGGAAAGGTGAGAATTCACATATAGTTTTGTCAACATTTATTGCTTTGTCTTTCTCTTATTTCCGTTAAGTCCGTTAGTCTGTAGATCTTTATATGGCTCCTGAGTACCAGTTCACATAGTACTTGGTAGTTTGTATAATGTCTGAATGGTAAAGTCTCTTCTAGTCATCTTTCTGTCTTTTCACGACATGAAGGGGGGGCAGGGAAGACCTAAGCCTAATTAGAGTGAATGAATCTGCGCCTTGTACGTGCTGCTCAGAGGCTTTGCTGTCTCTTATCCATATTACTGTCGCAGCTGAGGAGCACATCACAAGGGCACCCTGGTGCAGACCCCGAGTGCTTATCTGTATAGATTACCGCAGTGTTCATGCAGGGTGAATCCAGACTGTGCAGCTTCAGCTTTCACAAAGCCTCTTCGCCAGGGGAAAATAAATGATGTTAGCTAACATCATGCAACTGCCAGGAGGTAAAAGCCTAATGAAATTAAGGAAAGTGTGGTTCTAACAGGTTGCAGCAAGTGCTTATGGGGAAGCTGAGAGATGATCAGAACATGGTAGCAGGCACTAAAACTACAGATACTTTGCCTTTTTGCGAAATGCATTTTGCTTTATTCTGTATGTACATGGTGTAAGAACATGCTTTGGCATCACTGAGACAGGATTTCAGTCAGTACAGACAGAACTGAACTAGTAACAGCTTAGGGGAACAGCCAGGGACAAGACAATCTTGCTAGGACAACAGAAAACCTCACTGTGGAGTCATGGGGTCATAGAGTATGTATTTTATTTGGGAATACTGTTTGCTTAGCTGGACCTGCTAGACTTGTCCTAACCACTGTAAGGAAGTGACCTGTCTCTTTATATACCCATATTATTTGTATCTGGGTATTTCTGTCTGTCAAGAGTGTATAAATTGCATGGTAGTTCTCTCCATGGTGTTTAGAAGATCCATAAGGCAATAGACTGAGACATACCAAGTGGCCCTTTCAAAAGAAAGGGCTCAGTGGCGCAAAATGCTGGGAGCAGCTGTGATTCTGGTGGTGAAAGAGATAGTGTCCATGAATGAATGGTTTCAGGGATCGTCTGGGTCTGTGAGGAACCTGGTGCTGCTGTAGACAGGAAAGAGTCCTCTTGGGTTACTGGATTGATATTTCTAGATAAAATAGCTTGAAGGGTCTTGAATAAACCTTCTCTGTCTACAATCAAAAGTGGTGGTCCTCCATCTTCTCTCCATTCCGTTTCTAAAAGAGAACAGTCAGTAGTGGCTGGAGCAGCTCAGGTTTTTTAATCTGTTTGTCCTATCTGAGCTTTTTCTGTGTTATTTTCCAAGTCTATACTATATATGACTCTTGACTCCTGCATCAACCCTGAGACCAATTGTAAACTTAACCCTTTCTCTCATCTTTGAATATCATAGTCAATCAGTCTGTTTCTACGTTGTCATCTATCACTCCAAAGGGTTCAGCATGGAGAGACACCTCGCGCAGTGCCACGTGGTCCCCAGCCTTCATTCCCTCTGACTCAGCAAGCTGCTCTGAAAACCCCACCTAAACAAAGCACTCATTTGGCACTGTGTGATTCAGACACCAATTTTATTTCCTTTTGAAGCCCTTGGCCTGAGATACAGGACTACAAAAGTCTTTGCAGTTCCTGATTTGTGCTTCTTTTGGGTCATTTTCTCCAGTTCCTTCTAATAAGACTTACGTAACACCAATAAAACCAGTAAAGCCTTGCCATCAGAGCATTTGGCTACTATTGTACACCAAACAAAGACATTTTGAAGATTAAGTCTCAGCGTCTCATGCGTATGTAAATAACAACTATTTGCTGATGTAACAGATTTTTTTAACTGGTGACTTTTGACAGATGCAGTTCAATTTTACCAACTGTTCCTTTCCAAAACATGAAGAAAATACAGGATAGTGAGCAGAAACAATGCTTTAGTGTAAACAAGTTGTGTTTAGGGAGTTAATAAATGTAGCAACTACTGAAATATGTAAAAAGCATCGTATTAGTGACTAGAAATGTGAAAAATCACATATAATTCAAAACCAAATTCCCCACACAATGTGCATGAGTTTTTGAATCATTTGTTAAACAAGGAAACTGATAAGGGCAACATTTGCTGTAATCCAGACATCTTGCTAATGCATATGGTTGGTTGCAACCATGTAAAGAACATTGTTTTTAATGCTGAAGCATATGTGAGACAGGGGATTGGTAACAGTGGTAAGCAGATCAGAGTAATACAGCAGCCCTCTATTCCTGACATGCGAGAAAAACTTTATCAAACCTCTGAAACCTTTTGGGATTTTTTTTCCCTACTCAGGAGTAGAAGTTTTTGAAAATGAACTTATAAGCAGGCTGTGCTCCAGCTGAGCATTATACGTTCATAAGTGCAGAAGCTATTACTGATACACAACCTGGCCCAGCTGTGTGAGAATCTCAGTTCCTTCTGTTCTAACTTCTTCCCAAGGTCTTGACAAAACGGAAAGCTCCGAAACATTCACATTGTAATCAAACCTCCAGTGAACAGAGCTTTGCTCCCAGTTAAAGTGATGTCATTGAACCATGAAAGTCACTTTGTAACATCTTCAGATGTTACTTTATTTTTTTCCCACAGCTAAATCTGAAATTCCAGGAAAAGCCACTTAGATAGACCTTCAGTGGGATAGCTGAGCTGCTTTCTATTTTGGAGGGTCCTACTTGTAGCATTTTAAGTAGCGCATACAGTCAAGCTGTATATAGTAGCTATCACCGATTTGCACAGGCTACAACTTCCAGTGAGAAGCAGGACTCCCTGCCTTGGAATGACCACTCTGCCCAGTCTCTGGGACTAGGTGAGAGTCAGCTTTTGGGTTTTTGTGCTTTGCTCTGTGTAGTCCAATCTGCCTACCCCAGGAGAACTGATTTAAAAACTGCCCACAGTAATTCTTGCTAGAAGGAAGTTGGAAGAAAACAGGCTGAAGGAAACCTTAAATTTTTGTGTGTGTTTTTTTTGTGTATTTCTGGATGACTGTGTACCTCCACACATAAGAGGAGGAAAAATTAGAATGGACTGACATAGGTTTCAAACCACTAGGTCAGTGTGGCTTACTGCAGTAATTGCCTAGTGACCTTTTTGAATCCTTGATGGTGCCTGTCTACTTAACACATACTTCTGCTATGTCTTCCGATTACAAATATATAGAGAGTATTATGTTCTTGGACTTTATCTCCCTTCTTGTAAACAAATAGTGTTGACTAGTGTGGTCATTATTCCCTGAGGGCTTTCTGTGACCACTTTTGAAATAAGTCTTTACTGTGATGAACAGTTTTTTCGTTTGATGTGTGGAAATCCAGTTCCTTGGTCTCCTACAAATTTTGTCTAATGACAGTGGGTGGGTTGCTTAGGAGGGCATTAATCTTTTTTTAAAATTTTATTAACAAAACTAACCTAAAAGTGAGGCTGCTAATCTGAATGAGTCAGCTGGGTTCAAATTATTGTTGGAGAGCAAGACATCTGCAGAGAGTGAATATCTCATCATTTTTGACTGTAGAAAGAGCCTTGGGGTAGCTAACTTGCTACCAACCGAGTTGAAGTGACATTCATTCCGTGTTATGATTTTAAATCAAACCACTCATTGATTTTGATGGGAGCACACCTGAACACACTTTTATTTCCTTTTCTGGGCTGTGACTCATCCAACCTGAGGCATCCCGTGTATAGAGTGTTAGGTTTGACTTCCTTATCTTTCCTTTAACATTTAGATGGCTGTATTCAAGTTTCGAGATGAAACTCTCAAACAAATGATCTGCAGAAGCTTCTTGAGCAGAATGCATTGTTTCTATGTGGGTTTTTTTCCTTACCTTTTTCTTTTTTTTGGCAAATAGGTTTCCACTAAACATTTTTAGAAACTACCATGATGCCTGTAAGTGCTGCAAACTAGTAACTGAGAGAATCTTGTAAAAATAGCGTTAGAAGGGACCTCAAAAAGCCATTTAGGCCATCTCTCTACACACAGAGGTTTGGTTCGCATCTTTATTGACTTGAATGCTTTTAATCACCGATACTCTTTCTATACCGACTTTAATGTTTTTCACACTGCAGCAGGATTTTAAAAAAAGGCACATTGTTTATTAAGCTAGGTATGTTTTATTTTATTTTGTTTGTACATGGGATAAATACTGTCCAAAGCAACCAGTATGTGTAGGACTCCATCATGTGCTGTTAGTAACCTGACAGTGCATGACAGAGCAAAGCAGGAAAGGAGGTCTGACAGAATTTACTATCAAACCTGAAATCTTTGTTGATATACTCTGTTTGCATCTCAGTTCTGTCTTAAAAGAACATTATAAAATTATCCTTGGAAATCTGGTTAAGAGAATTTCATTCAATTTGGGCACTTTCCTATTCTTTCAGCTTCTGGAAGTTGCTGTCTAGCTTGAAGTGTCTGGAATATATTTTTGGCGTAGATGGCTTATATGTGTTGACTTCTAATGTTCTGGTCTTTGAGATTGCCAGGCTTGCTTTTGGGGAAATTTTTTATAATTGGAGTGTCATGTAAAGTGTGTTGCTTCTTGACTACATTCCTTTAGTCTTTGGTATTTCCCTCTTTTATTTCAGAAGTTCTTTCGTTTCTTGTCATAAATAACACCAAACTTGCTGAATTGCCTCAAGACTGGTTGAACAGAAACAAAAAGGGAAGTTAGAAGGAATTTGTTCCAACGTGACATTAACATGAGCAAGTGGCTCTTTGAGGCACTGCCCTAAATACTAAGAACCCCAAAACATTTACAAGACTACAGAATTGATGTGCTATTTTAAAGCTATCCTGGACCTAAGAGGAATCAGAAAAATGATCAGGAAAGACTGAAGGTTAGACGTGCTGCTGTCTCATGACACAGAGAATTAAACACCCAAGCACACAGACAGCAGTGTTATTATTGTTAAATGTGTATGTAAAACAATAAGCGTGCATTTAAAAAAATCTCTGTATTCTCAGAATTGTCATCCTATACAAATGTGGGACTTCAGGAAATGGGTTTTGCTTTCCATGAGCTCTTGGCATAGACACATCTTTGATGTAAAGTCACCACATGTTCCTTGGTTTCTGCTGCCCTCACCTTGCATTGCTGCTTACACCAGCAATACCTGATCGGTTCTGCTGTCCTTGACAGTCACTCTGCGCTCCCTTGCCTTGTGAGGGTGCAGAATGATGCCATAAAAGCCACAGAACCATATTGTTGAGCCTGTTACATTAACTGTTGGAATAATGCCAAGGTTTTTGCAGAGGATTATTGCAGACGTCGTTTTACATTTCCAAATTAAGCATGGAAGAAATATCTATAATCTTTAAGAATCTTAGATCTCTAAAAGTAACACATGAAGACCACGAATTTCCACCATGTGGTGGTGACTCTCCTTGGGAAACAAGGTTAATCCCTGGGTGGTAGACAGGAATGATACAGTAATTGCCCAATTAGTCTAGAGTACCTCCCCATGAGGCAGGAGTACTGTTTTATTTCTTGATTTTTTTTTTCCAGTCTTTGCTTAGTAAATAAATGTGTTGAGAGCCTCTGCATAAAGATACTTCCAGGAGAAATGTACAAAAAGTGTTTGCAAAGAGATATGCTTGAAGTAAGATCATTAACTGATATTTTCACTGAACATTACACTTAACTGCCATGGTATTAAAAATGGTGATTTTAAGGAACACAACATTTTCTTTGCCCAGTGTAGCATATACAAACTGAAATATGCAGTTGTGAGTATATCCTGCATATCTAGCATGGTTGGAGTATTTCGACTTGATTTGAATCGTATGTTTTCTTTAGTCTGCATTTCCAGTGAGAATACTTAAAAGGCTAGTATGCATTGCATATAAGCGTAAAGAAGATTAATTTCTCTGTATCATTCAATTATGAAACGTACAGCTCTATAGGGTTTGATAATGGTGACATAAAAATAATAGTATCTTTAAAGAACTATGGAGATGTATCTGAAAGGCTCACCAGAGCTATAACCCTTTTCTTTTCATCATGCCAGCATGCTTTTGACAACGGAAAAAGGATGCTCTGAGCAGATGAAGAGGGATTTCTTTGTCTGCAGGGGGAACGTTCTTCAGTAATTATAACTCCTTTTAAGTGACTCTTTGGAAGTAATGTCTCTGAAATGAAATTGTGGAGTTGCTTTAGCCATCTCTCTGGCAGCAGTTCATTCAGGCACTGTTTGAAATGGCTTTTCATAAAGTATGTGTTTCTGCTTTGCCTACAACGACATCCCTGTAAAATACTGGGATGTACTGTGGCATTTTAAGAAAGTGTTTTGCTCTTACACCTGCCAAGACGTTTAGGGCCCTGTCCTCTTTCTGCAGGATCCATGTAACTTCCATATATAATCAATAGAAATTGCTCATATCCTGTGCTAGGAAAATAAGGCATGTGAGCCAGTCTTTTAAAACCTGTTGTCTCAAGAGCAGTGTATAAATACCACCATTTTTTTTCAGTGGTAGTAGATGTTTTTCCTTCTTTTATGTAAACCTTAAAAGGTTTGCTTATATGACTGCTAAAGGTCTGATCTGCATCATTTTAAGCCAGTGGGGGATTTGACATTGATTTCACTGAGGGGAGAACTGGCCTTGCAGAGAAAGATGTGTGAATGAAAGTACATACCTTTCCTTTCTAGCACATGCCTTTCTTTCCTAGTTGTAAGGTAGGAAAATAAGGTTTATAAGATATTTACTTTCCATGTATTATAAATATGCTTTTGAGTTATTTAGATTACTGTCATAGCAAGATGTGCATTATAAAGATTTTTAGAGGAAGCTGAATTCAAGGTCCACATAGGTTTAATAATCATAAGGTTCCAGAGCACAACTGTTACTCTGGATTGCACTAGAAAGCATTCCAGTGACTTTCTCCATGTGAAACCAGAAGAGATAAACAACATGCCTTTATAGAAGTATAAATATTTTTCTCCAAGTCATTTAGACTTTTACATACTGTTAAGGGTTATTTTCTTTTTTCTGCTGTAAGAAGGCTTGCATATTCAAAACATTTTCAGACTTTATGTGTAGCTTTAGCTAAGAGTGGGTGTACCTTGCAGAGCTTGAGGTTTGGTTAACACTGCCAACTATTTCTGAGTTCACACAGTTCATTCATCTAGTTGAAGCCTGAAAAAACACTTCTGTGTTTCATTTATGGAGTTTTTCCTCTTTTGAGTGTGTTTTTGTTTGTTCTGCTTCTTGCTTTGAATTAGGATTTTTGCTCTGCATTCAAGTTGGAACGTCACCTTCTGAAAGATGGCGTGTGTTTTGTAACATGCAGCTAGTGGTGACTCTCCAGTCTCACTTCTTACCTGAAACAAGGATGACCCACACAATAATATTAGGGAATTCTTTAGTGAGACTGTTGCATGTGAGTGGCAATGTTGGCTGATCTTTAGCTTCCCATGAAATAATCTCATTTCTGCACTCAGGTTACTTTAAGCCCAAATGCAAATGAGAGTTACAGTTGTCATGGGAGGTGTTAGTGACTGTACTGAATAAACACAAGCACCTACACATCCTTGTTGAACGCTTGCTTGGGCTTCTGTCTAGATGTGGAAAGAAACCCAGTAAAGTTCATATTTTGTTCTCCTAATAGTTGAGTGCATTTGAAATTAGACTGGGTAAGTTTACAATTAAGTTTCAAAGCTTTTGAGAAGCTGGGGGTGCACATCTAAGAAATCAGAGAGAAATTTTTACATTTTAATTTGATCTGTTTACTACAGAAAATGAGAACTGCATTCCCAGCTCTGCTATTGATTTTCTCTGTAACTTGGACACCTTGCCCCACTGTAAACTGATAATATTTACCCACTACAGTCAGTTTCTCTTGCACTGAATAGGTTCTTCAGCTCAAATTACACGTACCCTCTGCCCTCAACTCTTTTTTCTCCTGTCTAATCACCCTCACAGTTTAAAGATTTGTGATTTATTTCTTATTTGAAAAGACTACATTAAGACTCCCCCTATTGATTCTTGCTATGCCTTTTTCCAGATAGACAAAGACCCTCTTACTAAACATTATTTTCTCTCATTCTGAGCATGTGTACATAGATATGTGTGGATATAGATAAATGTGTGTAAATATATAGTCAGATCACCTCCTGGTCCTGTTTTCAACAAACCAAGCTCCTGGCATAATTCAGATCTCCCCAAAACCCTGTCTTTGCAGCCGTGAGCAGTTGTTATTCTGCTGTTCCTCTCAACTGCTTTTTGCTTCTGCTTGCTGTTTCCTGTTTATAAATCCCAGGATCCTACTTCTCTTTGCCACAAGGTTACCCTTGAACTACATCCTGATGTGGCACTTTTTTGTTTGGTTGGCTATCCTGCCAGAAGAACTGCTTTCCAGTTTTCAGTGTTTGTGGTTTCCTTCTTCTTTTATTTTTTTTTCCTCCTTATTTATTTTCCCAGTCTGGCTTTCTGGTTCCTAGAAACACTGTTTTGCTTGTGAGGTGTGCTTGAAGACATCTGTATTGCTGCAGGGGGCTGGGTGATCCCTGCCAACCCTTCCCTGTCATTCAGTCTTCTTTGTTGGGCTAGTTCATGTCAGAAACAGGCTCTGGTGTGCTCTATGTTTGGGCTGGGTTTTCCTCAGAAATTTTACTAGATGTACGTTGGGAGTTACACTAAGAAAATGCAAGAACTAATGTATCAGAAAGGTCATTGGATTCAACAAGGCTCAATGCCAGGTCCTGCACTCGAGCCACAACAACCCTGTGCAGTGCTGGAAAGGTGCCTGGTGGAAAAGGACCTGGGGGGTGTTGGTCAACAGCCAGATGAACATGAGGCAGCAGTGTGCCCAGGTGGCCAAGGAGGCCAACAGCATCCTGGCTTGTATCAGTAATAGTGTGGCCACTGAGAGCAGCTGAGGAAACTGGGGCTGTTTAGTCTGGAGGAGACCTTATTGCCCTCTACAGCTGCCCAAAAGGAGGTTGTAGCAAGGTGGATGCTGGTCTCTTCTCCCTAGTAACTAGCAATAGGACAAGAGGAAATGGCCTCAGGCTGCATCAGGGGAGTTTTAGACTGGATATTAGGAAATATTTCTTCTCTGAGAGGGTTGTCAAGCATTGGACTAGGTTGCCTAGGGAAGTGATTGAATCACTGTTCCTGGAGGTATTTGCAAGATATGTAGATGTGATGCTTAGGGACATCGCTTAGTGGTGGACTTGGCAATGTGAGGTTAAGGGTTGCACTTGATTTTAAAGGTCTTTTCTAACCTAAACAATTCTGTGATTCTGTGACGATAGTCTGTATTCTGCTTTGAGTCATTAGTGTGTTGGATTGCTCTCTTGTGCTTTAGAGGAGCCAGAAAGTGGGACTTGCAGAGTAGAGAATGGGTGAGTCAGGAAAACCAGAGCTGCATTCCCAGCTCTGCTATTGATTTTCTCTGTGTCTCGGACACCATGCCCCACTTTAAGCTGGTAGTAATTGCCCCCTGCAGCCACTTAAGCAGCAGAGAAATAACATCCAACCTTTCAGTGGGATCAGAAAGAATCATTTCTAGACAGGGTCAAATGCTGAAAAGCAGAACCTGAGGCACTGCTCAGGTTAGTTCACACTGCTGGTACTGCTAAAGGTTGGCGTAGAGACAGTTCACTGTCTGTGATGGTAAGGAGAATTCGAACAGCTTCTAGACATTCTTTTGCTATGTGAATCTGGGCTCAGGCAGGTTATTTATTTAGACTGAACAGAGGCAGAGAAGCTTAAACCATCCCTATCCTAGACTGCAGAGCTGACAGTTGAATCAATCAGTCAGAGTAATATTAGCTAACACCAAGATAGCTCAACTTGGGCAGAACAAACAAGCAAACAAACCAAAACAAAAATGTAGGAATCTATTTGAGCAAACCCCTTGCAATCTAAAACAGTGGTTTTAGGTAGCTTGTTCTCAGTTTTGTCTAAGTTCTTCTTAATTACGTCTCTATTCCTGTTAGTCTGTCTTTATTATCATGTGAATCAAACTGTTACTGAATTTTGCCTGTAGAAAACCCTGACACTGCAGTTAAAAATGGAGTTTGTTGCCTGCCAGACCTTTTCCATAATGTACAAAGAGACTTGGGAAGTTTTATTTTACTCTAAAAGCTCTCACTTTCTCTGAAGTTGATGTTTTTTAAACATTATTTTAACATGGTTTGCATTGGGGTAGGTAATTTCACAGAATCAGTAGGTTGGAAAAGACCCTCTAGATCATCAAGTCCAACCATTCCTATCAATCACTAGACCATACCACTCAGCACGTCATCCACCCATCTTTTAAACACCTCCAGGAAAGGTGACTCAACCACCTCCCTGGGCAGCCTGTTCCAGTGCCCAATGACCCTTTCTGTGAAAATTTTTTTCCTGGTGTCAAGCCTAAACCTCCCCTGGCCAAGCGTGAGGCCATTCCCTCTTGTCCTGTCCCCTGTCACATGGGAGAAGAGGCCAGCACCCTCCTCTCTACAACCTCCCCTCAGATGGTTGTAGAGAGCAATAAGGTCTCCCTTCAGCCTCCTCCAGGTTAAACAACCCCAGCTCTCTCAGCCGTTCCTCATAAGGCCTGTTCTCCAGACCCTTCACCAGCTTTGTTGCTCTTCTCTGGACTCGTTTCAGAGCCTCAACATCCTTCTTGTGGTGAGGGGCCCAGAACTGAACACAGGATTTACTGTATCAGTTTAACTGATAATATAGGAAAGACCTAACATTTATCTTCTCTTGATTTTTTTTTCTTTAGATATTTTAAATATTGTTTACTCTAAGGGATTGTAGGGACAGCTGAAGAATTGCGAAACTAACAGTGTTAAAGAGTAATGAAACAAAACTTGATTTCTTGAGAAAGGACTTGAATCTTATTATCTAAATTATATGATTTTGCCCTGATTTTTGTCTGATTTATACTAGTTGCACCTTTTTTATTTCAGTATCTGGAACAGGTACCCAGTTCTATGTGCCTTTTAATCAAACTACCTGAAGATGAAGGCCAAAGATTCGACAGCTCTGCCCCATCCCCAGGATGGAAGGTTTCCATGACAAGGTTCTTGAGCAAACAAGATCCCTCCAGCAAAAACAAGAGAGACTATTATTCCTGTTTATGTCTAAGGCCAGCTGAAGACGCCCACCTCTATTTTGAGGTGTTTGCTTGATTTTTGTGTCTTTAATTCTGGAAGCTGCTGGCATTTGGGTTTTTAATAGCTCAGAACCAGAGGCTAACTGGTTTATTACCAGAGGCTGTAACACTTAGAGTGTTGGCAAACTTTCAACTATTAACCAAACCTATCCATCCCCTACATGGAAAAGCATGTTCAGAGGTATGGAATGACTTCTATATCAGGAATGGCTGAGTAAAATGGGGATAGTTCCATTTGGAAAAAAGATGATTAAGAGATGTACTGGAGGGTACATATTTTAGAGATCTACAAAATTCCCGTGAAAATCTAATGGCACTGAGGGATGTTCAGCAGTTTTGGAAGGTTTGGCAGTGTCAGTGATACTATGCTTCAGATCTGGCTTGTTTCATTCTGCTGATGTGTTCCTGGCCCTTGGCCTGAGATTTGGCTTATTTGCACTTTGTTTTGGTTTTACCATTTATTTTCACCATTTTCTTTTATTTGCTCCATTTTGATTCATTGCTCTTATTAGTTATTTTTAATCCATCCCTGTGCACAGAGTGATAAAAGCCATTAGTGTTTTTGCACCTCTGGGGAAGTTTTATCTGAATGAGTAAAGAGGAAATCCCCTGAAGTAATTTTACAGAGTTCCTGGATTGCTGCTCTGAATCTGTTTCTTGTCCAGCTAATTTGAGGTCATTTCAACCGGAACGCGCCCAACAACATAGCCTAAGCCCACAACAGATGTGCTACACTGTTTCCTAGCTCTTTACTTTTAGGATCGTCTGTACTTTTAAACCACAAACCACTCTGGCCCATGCAGAGCCCTCAGGGTGGTAGTATGTGCATCCGACCAGAGTTGTCTTAATCTCTTGGTTCGCTGGATTTGTTGGTAAGGCTGTCTGAGGACCACTTCAGTGAAGCTTCATCTTCTCTGGAGAGAAAAATGTGTGGCCTGTAAGGCTCCTGACTAGTAGGTTTGATGGGTGCAGCAGGAGGATGTGCACAGTTGTACCTCTCCAAGGAGCAGGCAGTATTGCCATGTCCCCTTTCCTCTCACCTACAGTCCATGGTGCATAGTCCTTGGGTCAGTCTGAAAGTAGGGGCGAGGGCTTTGGGGAAAAAGTTAAGGCAGCCTTGAGCTGTCCCCGTGTAATAATTTGAATGCAGAGGTAGAATAACTTCAGCAGGAGCTCTGGTGAGTGGTGGGGTGACCTGCAGTGCCTGGGAGGTGCTGAGGGAGATGGGGAGGGTACAGGAGAGATTGAGGGTCAGAGCAGAACCACAGCAGGGACTCTGCAGTGCCCTGGAGGTTCCAAGACAGCCGACAGGTGCTGTAGTGACTTTGAAGCTGCTCAGAATTGCACTGGCAACTGATGTGGTCCCAGCCTTAGGGGACAGGTGATGAGAACCAGTGATTAAGGAGGACTCATCTGGTCCCCATCTATTTCCTTTAATGAAGAGTTTTCAGCGAGAGTTGCAGATGAAGTCTCAGGGGTTTAAGAGATATTTTCAGCTGTGTTTGAGACATCATTTCAGAACTCAGGCATTTCAGTTGAAATGAGATTTTTGCATGTGCGTCTTTCTCTCCCTCTCATTTTTTCCTTCTTTAATGACTTAGAAAGTTCCTAGTGATACTTTGCTCTCTGTGGTCAAATGTTGTTTATTTTGCATATGACACTAATGCTTTCTTAACACCTTCCCTGAAGTTATGAGTAAAGGGGCAAAATTTGTCACTACATCAAAGCAATCTTTAATTCTGTCTTTAAATATAGGTGAAAAGTTGCAATCAATCTGCACAATAATTTCTACATTTTTTCTGTGTACAGTCTCCTGTTCATTTCCTAATTTTGTGTGTGCTTTCAATATTCTTTGTTCATGAAGTTTACAAAACACAAACAGCGCACATTTCTTTCAGCAGAGCATAACTCCATGCAGGTTATTTAATGATGCAAACATCAGCTCCAGTTACTTCTAGCGTCGTTAATTTGTCTCCCTTGTTTTATCTTTGAGTATTCTGCACATCTTTGTGCACCCATGAGTTATATTTCTACTGAATACATTCATGTACTATCAAGTTATGGGATTAAAGTTTGGAAGGTGGAATGGCAGGTCCCAGCTGCAGTTAGCTGTGCTAGAGGTAGCTGGCTTGGTGTTTGCAGTGGGAAGCTATACCCACTCCCTTACAGACCCTCCTGGCCACCAACGCTTCCCCAAGCAGTGAGTTGTGGGCCATGGCACAAATAGAGATGGGCACTGCCTTCCTAAACCATTCCAGGATGATCCACCAACTGTTTTTATGCCTTATTCTATGTAGGCATCCTGATTCACCTAAATAAGGGCTTATGTGGGAAGGGATCCATAGTTTGAGGGCAGGAGGGTTTAAAGCAGTGGTACAGTGACAAACTTGGCGTGTGGATCCCCATGCAGGGAGTAAATGATGACAGCCAAATTGCTCTACTAGCAGAGGGAAGGGCACCTCGGGCAGACAGGGCTGTGTTGAATCTTTGCCTCTTTTTCCAGCTAAGACAAGAGCAGATCCAGCCATTGTGCTTGTTCAGCCTTTCTTTTTGGAGCAGCATCGAAGCTACCTGCCTGTTGGGGATGAAGCTGGGATTTAGGTGTTTTGCCCTTACTGTTAAAGAACCTCTCTCCAGTCATTCAACACACTTGCTCTAGTTTCCCTATTTGTAAATGAAATATATTTTTACCTTTTCTGGGAGGACCAGTCACAGTAACCAGCTTGGATTTGCATTGTACTCTGCCCTGAATGTGTAAGATGCTATTTGAGACATATTTTCTTTTGGCACAACTCCACTGAAGATAGCAAAGCAGCTTCTTCTGTAGACAGTGCGTGTGTTTTGCCACAACTCTGAAAAGGTTGTACTTTACTAATAAATTATCCCTGTACCATATTTTGTGATGAATTGGAGCATATCCTAACTGTAAGGCCTGCGTGAAGGAGTCTGTCTGGTCACCTTGTATGTGAAAAAAACCTAAACCATAAAGCATTGAATGCAAATTCCAGAAGAGAGAACTTAAAACAAGTGGCATATGAAATTAACAGTACATATTGTTTAGAAACCAGGGCAGATTTCTGGAGAGGTCTTCAGTACAAATGATTAGCAGTTGTAATGAAGTACTATGCTGGTTAAGATAACAGAGCCTCAAAATTTTGTGTCATGGATTGGGTTGGGGTCTGAAGAAACCTCTTGGAGAACCACCAGTTTTATGTAATTAAGTGTGAATAAGTAACACCGCGTTGGTACATTAGCATTGGTTCATTCATCAGACTGATGAGCTGACACTGTGGGAACCAAGCCCAGGAAAAATGCAGAGATCATGCAGAATTGGATTTTGTGAGCTTTGTAGCTTTCTACTTCTTCCTTTGCTGCAGTATCTGCATAAAATCAGAGGAAGTCAATATATTCAGAGCTCTTACAGCTTTGGCAAGATCAGCATTGATTACAAAAACACGAACAGAAATTTCTTTGTCCCTAAACAGTAATAAACAGTGGTGGAGACTGCTGTTCAACAGGAAAGATCACAGCCAGAAGCATTTTGCCTCTCCTGGTTTTAGCATCGAAAGAAATGAACCGAGAACAGCTCTGCTGGAGGTTATTGTTGTGCACTTCAGGACCGAATAGAAAACTTTTTTCTCTGTTACTTAAATACTGTAGCCAGACATTAACATCACTAGGGCTTTTTTTTTCTTACAGGTCACTTGATTATTCCATTAGGTATTTGTGCGTCTGCAGTGAGAAATGTTTGGTGGAAATAAAGTTGTCTAAGAAAAAAATAGTTTGCAAAAAAAGAGGTTCCTTCTTTTGCAAATAGGAAAGTGCTGTAGGGAAAAGGTGTCACTGCTCTCTCCATGGTTGCTGCATTTGCCTTTTAAGGAAACCTGATTTACTGTTAAATGTTTTGGAAGATGGGCAAAGGACCAAGGCGAGTGCAAACAGTGCCAAGGAGAAGCGGGAAATGAGGGAGAAGATAAGTTGAAGGAAATATCTCTCTGCTCTTAAACAGAGAAGGAAAACACATTGGAAATGTGGGTGGGGGGAGATGAAAGCACCTACGTCATTGCAAAGCAAAAGCTGTGGAGTAAAAAAGAAAAAAGATTATGTGTGAAAACTCATGTTCTGATAATTTCAGTTGCTTGATATCCATGAAAACAGGGCTACGTGCTGCTATGCTTGTCTTTGCTTCTGGCCTTGCCCTGCATTTTTTTCTCTCTGAGGCTGGGCAACCTAGAAGGGGGTTAGTTCTGCCTGCCTGGTGTGACTCAGTTTTAGCAACAGAGACAGGGAATGGTCATGCTCCTGCTTTCCTTTCCCAGCTGGCACCTCTCCTCCTCCACTCAGCAAGTGCAGTGACTGCAGGCCCTGTAAGTGGATACACAACGGCTTCTGCATCCCACTCTGCAGCTTTCCCTCGCTCTAGGATGTAATCCTTCCCATAACCTTGCTGATCCCTTGCTGTTGGTGACAGTGATGCCTTTCTGGGATGGGCACTGAGAGCAGAAGTGGGCAGGCTCATCTGCAGGACCCTGGTGTGGTGTTCAGCAGAAGAGATGGTCCAATCTATCTCTCCAGACCAGTGGGTACATCTCCCATCTTACTACTGCTTTCCTGTGTTCATTAGCCCTGTAGTGGCAGCTGAACACTTGATGCTCACATATATGGTGCACAGCTCTGAGCCACCAGTCCACCCTCCTGCCTCTGCATGAGAAACACAGCCTCCTGTGTCAAGGGTCAAGCCCAGACTGGGGCTCTGAGAAGCAAGACAGCCCCAGTCCTTTGTTATTCCTCACCGCTTGCAGGAACAGGTAAGGTTTCCCCACTCCAGCTCTGGGAGGGTCTTTGACATAATCAGACCTCTCATTTTGGCCTTGTTGTTGCGCTGCCATTACATGAATTAATCTTTCTTCTCTCCAGGGGAGATGCAACTTTCAGTTCCCAGTTAAGATAAAAGCAAGTCTATGGTTTGAAACCAAAGATCCGTCTCTCCAGTCATTGTGTTTCTTATAATGGCAAACAGCAACTCCTTGGGGAAGGGTAAAAGCATGAGGTGAACATTTAGTTCTGCCTCCCCAAAATTGTTCTCCCAACCTCCAGCAGTTTGTGGTCCCTGGGTGTCTTTTGTACTTGTTGGCTCTCTAGTGTTCTGAACACCAAGTTCCTATGTTTTAACCCCTCATTTTCTCGTGTGTGGCTGTTCTTATTTTATTTAGAGCTGTCTTTTTTGATTAAGAGTCTTTGTTGAGAATCCTCAGTGAGTAACTTCGGACAACTTGATCTGTAGTTGCCCATATCCGTTATGAAACCTGATTAGAAATTGGTGTCCTTTCTAGTCCTCTGGCGTTGAGACAGTTTATGCAAGAGATTTGTAGGTAGCAGCTTGTAGTCTTTTCAGCTATGATATATGATGCATTTGCTATGTATTACTCTTACTTGCTCTCTTCTTTGCCAATTTTTCTTGTAATCTCATTTACTAATACTTCAATTTGAGGCAAATGCCAGGAATGCCACATAAAGGCAAGTTCCTGCAGGGAGCAGTCCTTTTACCCAGTTTGATTTCTTACTGGTGATGCTTCCCAGTTGGCCAGTGTAAGTTCTTTAAGTGACCCTACCGTACTGCTTCTCTGAAATGGATGAAGTAAAAAATCAACGTTTCTAAAATATTGCTTTGGTTTCCAAAAGTAATTTTTGAGTTCAGAAAAATGTAATTTAAGCCTGTGTCTATCTTTATGGAGAAAACAAGGCAAAAGCTGATATTCTGGTCAATTTATAACTGCACCATATAGAACAGAAAAACTATGATTGAACTCTCATTGGATGGTCTTGAAATTTCAGAAGCCTTATTGCAACTATGAAATGATTTAAAAAATTACGTGACATTAAAATTGAATTGAAATGCCATTCAGTTAACCTATGTATATTTCCTATGTAATTTCCTAGGTAATTTAATTGTAAAGAAACTAAACATGATTATAAAGCAATAGCCTTTTTGAAGGCAACAAGGTCTGTAGCAAAAGGTGATACATTCTAATAGCCCAACAGACCATTCTTAGCTGTAGCTTAAACAATCACAACTACAGCACCATCACCATGGATTCCTTTTCATTCTCTTTAGTACTAATTTTTCAACTGAGCTGGAGAAAAAAAATATACAGTATTCTTTTAAAAAACAATATCTGTGCTTTGTTCCAAATTTGCTTCAAAATGCTACACCCCATCCAGATCGTACCATAAAATCCATTCACACAGACGCAGGCAGCAGCAGGAGCTATGGCAGGAAAGCACTCGTGTGGTTGGCAGCACAGTAAGTCCTTGTACGGAGCGAGCGCCAAATTGGCTCTCACTGTGTGGGGCTGGCAGGACCCACCGGCCACAGGCTGATCCCAGGGAGGATGCTACAGAGCTCTACACAGTCAGGGGGTCGAATTGTTTAGGACTGCGTTGGATTTTCTTTTTCTCAATAGCTAGTAGTTACCAAGTTGGTTCCTAAAAATGGAATTCTTTCTTCAAGAAGTAAAGGAAGGGTTGCTTAGGTTCTTGCACCTTCCTGTTTCTATTCCTGGGCTCTGAGCAGGACTGAACACTGTGTGTTTTATCAGGGAGATTTCTGAACTCTGCAATAGTGTTTGAGATTTCAGTTGTCAAAGGAACTTTAGCACCTGACTTTGATGTACAACATAAGAGAAATCCATATTTGTATCTTGGTAAGATATCTTGGAACAGACTCTATGCTTCCGAAATTGGATTTCTACTCAAATAATTCAAATTAATTATTTATCTAACTGGCTTCTGGCAGTTGCCAAGCATGAAGAATTAAATTGTCTCTTCTGAGATGTGTCAGAACCATACCACTTTTTAAAGCTTCCATCAGAACTTGACAAAGCATTAAAGAAACAGCCAACCACTGCTGGGCCTGACTGGAAGAACACACGACCAATTTCAGTATCATCTCTGCAGCTCCCAGAGCAGAATCAAAAAATGTCACAGGTTTGTCAGCATGGCCTGTGTTCAGAATGGAAAATACACGTATATCTTCCAGCTGTAAAATCTGTTCATTTCTTCCACAAAATCCACTGTTAGAGAAATGAAGTTTTCCTTTTCCCCTGTCACCGGAGAATAGATTCTTATACTTGAAAAAGTTTGCAGTTTCGCATAAAAAAGAATCCCAGCTGAAGTGTTTCCATAGCCAAGTACTGGGTACACCAAGTACTGCAAACTTTACCCCCAAGCACAGAGGGGTGAAAGTGTGGAGAGTATCTCCTAGATCTCTTTCCAAAGTTTGCATCTTGCCATTGTAAACACTTTCTGACTTTTTCACTGCTCTGCCATCCAACATCGTATGAAGGTGTTGGATGGTGGCTGGCACCTCTTTTATCCACAGTTCTTCTTGATGTTCGTGTTAAATTTGGGCCATGTCTTCTGCAGGCTGGGTTGAGGAAGAGCCTAGACTGACCCTCACAGGAGGATATAGTGCTTGGGGGATCAGTTTATCCAGGCTTATTAATGCCAGAGCAACTCTTGCTAAGTGAACAAGGTAGCCACAGCTTGGTGTGGTGGTTGTGCCATCAGTGGATTAGCTGCAGGGCTACATGTTTGGCGCTGTGACTGGGAAATAAGCTGAGCTTGTCCACAGCTCCCCAGCATGGGCCTTTGGGAACCAGCAGTGCCCAAACCAGCCCAGTGCCCACCAATAACCATACTGACGGCCATCCTGTGAAATTTCATGGGGTGCAGAGCTCATAAGCAGAATAGCAGCCTGAAGACCAGCAGCACATTTTGTCCACCCAGAAATATTTGATTAGGCAAACACGCTTCTGCAAGTTGAAGTGGCTTAAATCATCCCAAATGCCTGCAAGTTCTGTCTTACCTATTTTGTTATTAGGTTATAGGGAGAGAGTGTCGATACATTAAATATTTCCTACACCAAAAAAAATAAGAAAGAAAATCCATTCACTGCAGCCAGGATGCTTTTGATTTATGAATTTCTCATTCATCCTGAAAGCTACTTAAAGATTCACGTTGAACTCCTCATTAATCTTGGCCAGAAAAAGAAAACAAAAGTGTTAAGTAACAAGAGTACTACAAAATGCAGCTACCATTGTGGATGTGTGCAATGAAAGGCATTATTAACATTTAGCTCACAAGAGGAGCATCAGTACATGTTACTGGATACTTTTGGTTTTTTTGAGTCTGTTGAACATGTGTACTTGGGTGTGGAAATGTGTCTCTAATATTGATGTCTCATTACATCATTGCTCTTCTTTCATGCATACAGTTTTTGTGTATGTCAGAGCTTCCCATGTGTCACTGGATGCAAAGTATTTTGTATAAGGGAGGAAATAGAAATAAATTGCTCTTTTTCTTCTTTTCTTCTCTGTACTGAGCATATTGGAGATTAAAATCTTAGCTTAATGACTTGATTGATCAAATAGCATTCTCTCTAGTACTTTGGAGAAATTATCATAAACTCAATAGAATGTAAAAAAACATCCTGATTATTATTCGTTGCCAATGTTGTTATTTTTTTTCCAAGAATGCTTCATTACAAAATGTAGTGTTTTCCCAGAAAATAAACAGATAGCCTGCAATTTGAATATATTAAGTGTTTGAATAAATAAAAGCAGCTGCTTTCCCCTTGCAATAGCTGTGTCTTCTACTTAACATTTCTAAACCAAATTTTACTTAGCATATACCTATGACAATTTCTTTAGTATCTTGTGTTTTGTAAAGTTTTTTAAAAGGCCCCAGGCCCAATGTGGCAGTAGGCGGTCCTGATGCAGATGGAACAGGGAGAGAGCAGAGAAGGGAGGTGTGTGGCTGCACTCGTATTCAAAACCAGTTATGGTTCTAACATGAACTGAAGCCAGAAAGCTGCGCTGGAGCTTAATCATAAAGGGCAGTTGGTAAAAAACAGGAATGAGATTAAGTATATGCAGGAGATCTTTTTTTTTTCCTCTCTCTTTTTCAATTATTTAATATTAAAGAAAGAATACAAGACACTACTGTGGGATGCTTATTGTATTATTACAAAAACATTAATTTCATAATTGAACAGTTGAATGGGATTCTTCATTTGCAACGTGTCGTATCTGGCCTGTGCCCATTATTTACAGTTTTCCAGAAGTATACTAAGCTATGTTCAGTTGAATTAAACATGACTGTTAAAGTTTTTAAAGAAATTTAAGGTTAAGGATAATTAAACAGTTGGGTTAGTACCGATATTTTCTACTGAAAATGGTTATGTCTTTGTCTCCTATTTACATAGGCTTTCAGGTAGCATCATTCACACAGTGTCCTGGATTGTACTGAGGTGATGTTAGAGGTCCGTGTTGGACAAGCAAGGAGGTCAGAATGGTGGCTTTTGAGAGGAATTGATAACGTTCTTTTCACTATCGGCTCCTTTTCTGAGTTGGCTGCTTTGGTTTTCTTGTAGAGTGATTTTCAATTTTTTTTTTTCCTTAAAGAAAGGAAGGAGAACAAAGGAAGGTGTGTGGACAGCTAAGCACTGCGCCAGGCAATTTGTCTTATTGACTGCAGGAAAATTACTGGCATGATACCAATGCCCTTCTCAGCCACTTTGAGACTTGGCAAGTTCTCCCTGGGCTGTTAGGGTAATGTTTGCATTAGCCTTTTGTAATAAACAGGTATCAGAGGAGTTGCAAAGGTAGATTTATCTTGGCTGCTGAAAGTGGGCTCTTACTAGACAAATACAGGGAAATAACTGAAAATGATCAGTGCTTTATGAAAGATTATCAGCAGAAAGGTTAGGTTTTCTATTGTGGATATCTAAAACTCTTTTGACTCAGCTGAACTATTGATTTCCCCGTACTTGTTGACTGGCACATTCATGATCAGAAAAGTGTTATGATGGAAAGCCTCATGAGAGGAAGAATAGTCCAGTTTGTACTTCTTCGAGACTTGGGAGAGGAGAGTTCAGTTGCCAGCTTTGCAGCAGATTTTTGCATGACAGTAGCAACAGGCTGTCATGGCTATTCCATTACCTCCATATGGTCCGGGCACCCAGTAGGGTTTGGTAAAGTTTCCGCCACAGTTAGCATTTTCCGTTGAATGCCATCCACCTGTCTGCTTTTAGTATTTAGGAAATCCTGGTAGACATCTCCTGATCTAAATACCTTTGCAAATCTTGTTTATACATCCCAGGGTTTTTTGATGGAGAAATGACATGAGGCAGTGTTGCATCAGTGAAGTGTGGACTGGATATCAGCTCGGAGAGGGGATGCCGTTGGAAATACAAGTTGCCCTCTCGCATCTCCATTTGCAGCCAAGAGTCCCATTCCCATCTGCAAATGTCCCAAGGCAGGCAGCACATTGTCCTCTGGGCACAGTCTAAATACAAGGTAGCCTTGGCAATAACAACAATCCAGCTGATTTCCTGGGATTCCAGCTGAAATTTTGAAACCTAAGCATTGTCTTTCTGGCTTCAGCAACTCCTAGTTTGTACCTTTCTTTCCAAATGCCAGTTTGTGGTCATTTCATATGCTATTGTTTCTAGCATGTTTCTACATTAAAACACATCTTGTTTAGTACAATTCAGGATTTTACCATTGCAAAACATAGCTATGTGAAGTAGAAGATAATATCTCTAAGATTAAACCGTAAAGAAGTGGTGGTTTATTTATAAATCCAGAAAAGGCATTTAGCAAGCTGACCAATCCCAGATAATTTCAGACTGTGTTTCTTACATGGAGGTCTATGATTGACAGCATTTCTGATCTGAACATGGGGTTTGGAGGGGCTTCTCTTACAGACCCATGACCCTGCAGAACATTCTATGATAAATGTATATGGCTTGTTTGACAGAAGGGTGCTGGCTACACCATGTCTCCCTTTCTGCAGTGCATCCAGCAATATCATCTATATAAGCCTCAGTATTGCTGGAAATCTGTGTTTATTACAACCCATGAAACACGTTTTACGTGTCTCCCCAAGATTAGTTTATAGAAACACACCACGTGACTGGTTCCAGTTGAAACCTTCACCACATCCATCTGACTCACTTCTTGTGAAAACCAATGGGAGAAAGGAGAGCTTTTTTCATTACTGTTTTGCCTTTTTTTTTTTCCTCCCCTTGCCACATCCTTATATCATTTTATTACGTGGTTGTCACCCTTTTTACTTATGGTTTCTTTACTTTCTCCTGTCTGACAGGTCTAGAAGATGTTGTAGCAATAATGATTCCTGAACCCAAAGGAAAAGAGATAGTGAGCCTCCTGGAGAGGAACATTACTGTGATGATGTACATAACCATTGGGACCCGCAACTTGCAGAAGTACGTCAGCCGGACCTCTGTGGTGTTTGTCTCCATCTCCTTCATTGTGCTGATGATCATCTCACTGGCATGGCTGGTCTTCTATTACATACAGCGATTCCGCTACGCAAATGCCAGAGACAGGAATCAGGTGAGCAGTACTGGACTGACTCTTTGTGTTTCAAAAAAATCACCGTGGGAACGATCATGGGATTCAGCTTTAATTAATTTAAAAGTAAAACTTGAGGAAAATGTGAATATGTGGTAAGGAAAAAAAAACAAAACAGAACAAAAAAAACCCTAGAGGCTAAAAAGAATGGGTATAAAACAGTGCGTATGTCAATAGGCACAGTGACTTATGTCAATAAGGAAAAAAGAAATTAATAAATATAGTGTGCGTACGTTATGTGGGTAGCCCTGGTGCATATAGCCAAGGCTATATAATAATCCTGAGATCAAAATGATGACCAAAATATAATGAGGTATGTGAATGGCTCTATGTGAAACAAGCTTCACTATAAGTGAAGAAAGAAAACAGAACAGAAGGGGGTTTTATTTTAATATTTCTTTAAAAGTGTCTTAGGCTTGAAAGGCAAACATCTCCCTATTCACTTGTCAGTGATCATTGAACATGTAAGTGCTGTAGTGATAGCCACCAAGAAACCATTGCTTTTGGGTTTTCCATCTTGTCCAAACCCCCTGGAAGAGATACAAACCCTATAGAGCTGGAAAGAAGTCCATTGGGAATGGGCCTTAAATCCTGAGGCTCTCTGGATTTATAAAGCACTGTGTATCTTTATGGTAGTTCAGCAATGAATAACAGTAGCAATGATGATACTAAATTCAATCTTTTCTTGTCTGGATGGAACTCTCTCAGCATCAGCAGAACTGTGAAGCTGAGGCTTCTACATTTCATTCTAATGGTCCAGTAGAAAATGTTATCAGTGTATGAAATCTGAGGACATATCCATTTTACTGCAGGGGAAAAAAATGCACAGTAATTCAGAGATGTTTCTGGACCCGTAATACATTACTGTGGGGCAGAAAGAGGGTAGCCTTACTTGCTCTGCACAAAAAGTAAAATAGCGTTTTAAATCATCATCTTGTAGGGAAAAGTGCTGCCACACACTCTGTAGTGTATACTTAACATATAGGGATTCCTCACATACCCCCACTGAAATTCAGGCATCCTCTGAGATAGAGAGCAGCTGCTCTGTATTTACAGACAGAAAGAAGATATTTTCCTTTTAAATACACAGTATGAAATTTTGGATAGCAAGAATGAGACTATCCCAGCTGGAATTTGAACATCACTGGCAGTAGATTCGCTGTGACTGTGACGGCTGTGATCATTTTTAGATGCTTTGGCTGCAAAAGCACATGTGTGCGTAATTTATGTATGCAAGTACCATAAGTGTGCTTTCAATCAAGTAATTATAGAGGCAGATTTACAGTGTAAATAGACATACATAAACATGAAACCAAACAAAACAGGAAGCTCATTCAGGTAATACGCTATAGTTTGGAACTGATAGGTTTATATGTTCAAGCACATTTGCTTGAACATATTTTCTTTTCGAAGTCTGGATGGGACTAACATGAGCACAAGCAGTTGTCCTGTGCACAGGCTTTAAGGATTTTGTTATTATGTTGGTTTTGTTCTTCTGAAGAATAAGAAGGCAGACCTGCTAAGCAGTTGTTTATTACCATCTTTTGCCAAAGCTGTAATAATGATATGGGACAAACTAGAATTTCTCCGTGTACTTTATTCATCCAGTTTTGCCTGGCATCTCCTCTAATCCCTTTATTAGCTCTTTTCTTATGAAAAATGGTAACAATATACAGACAAAGCTTGGCCGTTTGTGTTAATGAGTTGCTGTGTTTGGGGTGTTTTTTTTTTAATTTCAGTCCTGTCTATGCAATATAATGATGTTTTGGAAGAGCTTTCCATGAGGATTGCTCTCTGTTACCCCTAAAGTTCTACCTTTGTTTTTCTTTTTTGACACATTTTCTTGTAGCACAAGGATGGGATCACAAAGCTCTTTGCTAATATGTTGGGTATTCAGGTAGATAGAGGAAAAATGTCTTGGGTTGCTTTGCTGGAGCAGGATTCTTTTATTATTGCACTCAGATTTTTTTGCCCTTGTAGCTTCCACATGTCTGAAGGTATTGTGCTTACTTGTTGGAAAGCCTTGCATGTGTTGTAAGCACCTTCATTGCTGGCCAACTTTAGAAACGATGCTTCCTTCTACTTGTATTTGAAGTACTCAGGATAAAGTTTATCCAGAGGGTAAGGCTGAAATTTTTGGCTAAGTAGAACATCAGATGAAGGGGGAGCCAGCTGGTCTATTCAGAGAAAGTTGTGCTGTTAGGCCTACCCTGCAATGCAATAAAATCAAACTGCATACTGGCTGCCCTGTTCTGAAAGTGCAAAAACCTGAGACTTGTTTATTAGATTTCAGTTAAAATTTTGGAAAAAAAAAATTACAAACACCTAATTCATTTTTACATCTGAATGAGTTAAAATCCCACAATTTTAAATCAAGAGCTTTTGAGGGCCTATGTTTTCTGTGTCAGATGACAACCAGTGCTGACCTTTTTGTTAACATCTGTTGTGCATGCCTTTCCTAAATTTGGCTGATACTGGGGTTGCTATGGGGGCAATTCAGCCTCCTCTGCATTAGTAGTCTGGGTGCTGTGCTGAGGGAATAGGATGATGTGGCTAACTGCAAAATATGATTGGAAAAAAAAGCCATTATCTCCATGCAGGAGGGGTGTTGCACTGTTACATGAAATGAAGATTTCTGAACATCTTTCCTTGATCCTTTCAAGTCTCCCTAAGTCATCTTCCATTTTGCCTCTTCCAAGCTGACCCATTGCAACTCCGTGTTCCTTTCATGGAAAGCATGGTGTGTCCTTTTGTCAAGCCTTGTAATCACCTTGTCCTCTTTTACTTGGTGACCCTCCTTTCCAGGTCTAGTTCCCTTCTTGCACACAGCACAAGTTGCTGATCAAGCAGTAAGCCCAAAAGGAACTGATATAATTATCCGTTGAGAAAGCAGTGAGTCCAGCTAGTGAGTGAGGCAGCTAGAAACACAGGAGAATCTCCTGGAATAATTTCCTGTGACTGCCCAGTGAGATGAAACCTGGGCATACAGTATGTATATCTTCAGCCACCGCTATTCATCACCATGTGTACAAAATCCAGGTTGAGGAGCCAGGAGGAAGGCACAGCTCACTCCAGTTAGGTGCCTGATTTTGATGAGCGGAGAATCAGGACTTAAAGGATTCTCACTGAATGCCTGGTTCCAACTTGGCTGGGAATTTCTGCACTGGAGCACAATGTCTTCCATTATGGACCCGTGAACCTGCACCCGGGGTGTTAGCTACAAGTATGGTTAGATTTAAATTTTTATTATAATACATTTGATTAAGTGTATCACTAGAACGGACAACAGTACAGTACCTGTGGAAGTAGAAGGCAGGTAGTAATATTTAAGGTCTCCTCTTTTTTCCTTCCTAAAAACATGTCCAAGAAGTGGGTGGTTGCCCTGAAGATACACCCTCTTGATGTGAAGAGGATAAATTTGTGTAAGGAAAGCATAGGCAATCTACTTCCTCAGCAGTTCATTCCTGGAGCTCCCCTGAAGATGCGAGAGTTTGTCTGTGAAAGACTGAGAGAACTGTTTGCATCAAGAGACATCAGGTTGCAGAGTTAATTGTAAGCAGTTTGAAATTACATGACAAGTTAAGTCTTGGAGATGATCAGCAAAATGTGACTTGCTGTCTCAGCCCTGTAACAGCCGGGACGCAAACTTTAAAAAAAAAGCCAGCCCTGCCAGTGTGTCAGATTTCATATTTCACCAGTAATAATAGAATTCTTTTTCTGTCATCTGTGAGCTGTGAAACGGGAAGGTGGCAGGGAGGTGACGTTAAAGTGCCAGACTGTTGGCAGGTTTTCTTCCACGTCATTTCTTCCCATTGGTTTCTTGTTCAGAAATTATTTGTAAAAGCAATTTGAAACCAGGTGGGCTCAATGAGTTTTGTAGTGAAAGCCAAAGGATGGAGTGATCTTTCTGGGGCTGAGGAGGGTCCTGGCCATCTTGGGCTAATGCCCAGTGAAGGGTCTGCTTTAGTTTGACTGGCAGCTTGTGCAGGATCAGGTGCTTCCTGAGAAGGAAGACTGCTAGTCACAGCTTTGAAAGAGACTTTTGGGCCATTGAATGGAGACGTCCTCTTTGAAGCAGTCTTGGGACAATAATTCCCACAATGGAGTCTGCAAACCTGACCTGTGGTACAGATGCATCTGATATTTTATCCTGTTGGTGCACATCATTCTGCACAAGGTGTTCCTCTCACTGCAAAGGTGATAGTTTAGTAAGGCCATTAAGAGAAAAGCACATACTTTCTGTTCCACAGTACATACCGTCATTCACTTCCTCAGGAACAGACAAGTGATGCTTTTGACGCTACTGTCCTTTCTTTTTAACTAGTATCGACATCTCCATTAGACCACTACATCTGATGTGCTTAACTCCTTCTAGTCCAGTACTGAATGTTTCAGCCTTGCTAATGGGATTATGGGATTTATGGTTATAAATCTCTAAGCCTCACTTTAAACCCTTAAACAATTGTAATGCCCCTTATCTTTTAGGGGAAATCATTGGTTAGTGATAGCATGCCTTTCATTCAAATAGAACAACCCTTTGAAAGTATGACTTTACTCCAAGATATTCCTGTTCTTTTGAAAATTAAATTATTCTTATTTGCATGTAAATCATGGACTTGTCTATTTGAGACAGATAAGAGAAACCAAACATGAAAACAAGCAGATCAAAGATCTACACGAATCTTTAATCTTGTCCTTTCCCCTTGAAGAACATGCAAAAAAGAACTGAGGCATTTCATTAGTTTAAGTAGTAGTAATGATAAAAAGGAATCACAAGCAATTCCTGAAGCTGGACGTAATGGCTCTTGTCTTGCTATATGTTATCAGTCTCTCTGATTTGCACTGAAGAAACAAATAGCTGGCAAGAAATGTTTCCATCTCTTGTCTGATCCTTTTATTTAAGGGAGACTGTGAGAAAAATGTACCACGGAAAAGATGTTGTATAACTACAAGATACTCATGTGTAATAATTACTTATGCTACAAAGTCATATGTAAATCTCAGATGACAGCCAAGATAATTTTCACCTCTTTAGCCAGATCTGAAATTGCTCTCTGTTTTCAGTGCTGCGTGCATTTTGTCAGTCTCCAATGTCTTTCAAATCCAATAATCTTACACTCTAAATTTAATTCAGTGATTTTCATTGAATCTGAAGAACAAAGTGGTTATTTATTAAAGGTATCTGTATGGCTGTAGGGTCCCAATTTGCAGACTACATCCAGCTTCCTGCCATTTTTGGCTTCATGCTCTTGCCCCCTCCAGCTGGAAACCCTTCCTGCTGACAGGCCCCTCTGAACTCCAGCACAGGCAGTCCTCCAGACCCAAAAAGTTGAATGTCTTCTGAGTCACCAGAGCTCCTAAGTCTCCTTCCTGCCTAGCAGCATACAGCTGGAAACATAGATGGGAAAGGGAGGTGAAGAGCAGAGTTTAAGTCTGTCATTTACTGGTGGCAAACTGGGATGCCAGGAAGAGGGTCACCAGTATGGTCTAGGAGGAGAATATGACATCTGAGGAAAGGTGGAGGGAGCTTGGCTTGCTAAGCAGGAGGGGAGCAGAAGAGGAGGAAGGGCTCTGCTTGCTGCATTCCTGCATTCAGCTGCAAAACAGCTGGTTGGAAAGGAGGCAGAGTCAGACTCTTCTCAGAGGTGCACGGAAAAGGACAAGGGTAATGGTGACAGATTGCAACAAGGGAAATTCTGTTTGTATATTTAAAAAAAAAATAAATTACTGAGAGTGGTTAAGCACTGGAATAAATTATCCACAGAGGTTGTGAAATCTCCCTTCCTGGAGATGTTCAAAACTTCACTGGCCACAGCTCCGACTTTGAAGTTGACCCAGCCTTGAGGAGGGAGAGGGAGTACACGACCTCTCAAACCTTTTCATACTGTGAGTCTGTCTCCAGATTGCCTTGTTGTTGGGTTGGCAGAAGTGAGCAGCCGAGTCCTTGGAGCGCTGATACAGGCACAGACTCCTTAGGCGCAGGGTGCAGAGGTAGCTCTGCTGAGCAGTGATTGTATGAACTGCCTCCTAGTGTTCTCAGCCTCTTTCAAGAAGCAGGCATCTCCATCTTTAGCTTTTGAGAACAGGGTGTTTTGCGTCAGGCTGTTATTGCATACTTTAATCCTGAGTGGCTGTGACCCTGCCAGCACAGTAATAGTGTTTTGGAAATACGGGAGAACAGTCAGAAACATCACATGGTGAGCAATTCATGGTCCACTGGAGGGAAAGATAGAGAGGCAAAGAAAAAGCAAATGCTTATGTCTGGGTAGGATGTTACTGCACGACTAAATAGGGCTTTACTTTCAGAAACTGCAGATGCTTTAGCCTCATTTTTATACTTTGCATTGCTCCTATAAAGTAGGCAACTCTGTATTGAAAAGAGAACAGCAGAGCGGATGATTCATGCTTTTCATAGTTAACAAATTAAGAGTTCACTTTTGACACTTACATCTTGTTGAAAATCTTGAACTAGTTCTGGAACAATGTAAGAATAAAGACCTCCTGAATCTTAAGTCCATTGTTCATGCTGCTTACCAACCCAGGCCTCATTTAGTATTTTAATTTTTACAAATGTCATTAGAAAAAAAGAGAGGAAAGTAGTAAGATACCCAAATAGTGGGCTGTTACATGCATTGCTACTCATTGGAATTGTAAAAGTGCTGTAGTGTGACACATGACAAGCTCACATGCAGTCTCCACTGGAATTCTGTTAGAGTGACTTTGGCTCATCAGCAGTGGGTTACCAGTGCACGTAGAATACCTACTGTGCCCTTATTCTGAATAACAGCATGACTGACCTCATCTGTTTATATTTATACAGTACTGTCCTGTTTCATTTACACTCACTTCAGATTATTGAGAAGCCTAGGGAGAAAAGGTGATGAGAGGTACTCTTTGCTTAAGATCAAATTTTCTATTACAGCGCCGGCTTGGAGATGCTGCAAAGAAAGCAATCAGCAAGCTGCAAGTCAGAACAATCAGGAAAGGTGATAAGGTAAGTCTTCAAATTGCTCATTACGAAAAAACTCCGTACGGAGGATTTCTTTAGACCACAGGGACAACAAGGCAGAACAGAAATGACAATTGCTTATTTAGCTAGGATGTGTCCTTCAGGGAGAGAGGAATACTAGCAGGCAGTTGGGATGGGATGGGATGGAATGGGATGGGATGGAATGGAGAGTGAAGGCAGCAGTTCTGTGATGGTGCAGAAAATCCTGAAACCTCTGCATATTAACTAAATCTGTATGCTTTCCAGGGCAAGTTTCCAACTGGAGATGTGTTGAAAGTCTGACCTACCTGTCTTGAACTCGTTAGTGGATTTTCAGAATGCATCAGTAACTGTTTTGCTTTACTGTATGAAGAGATTAGCTGAAAAAGTGAAAAAATGAAAATGATGAATGTTCTCTTTCTTGTAGGAAACTGAGCCAGACTTTGATAACTGTGCTGTTTGTATTGAAGGCTACAAGCCCAATGATGTTGTCAGAATTTTGCCTTGCAGGTAAGTTGAAGGTTGAAAGTGCTTTTAGCACCAATAGCCTCTCTGCTTCAAGATAAGCTCTGTTCTCAGAGTATCATTCTGATGAAATTATCTGAGAGCCTGGGTGGAAGAGCAAGTCGATCATTTTGATTTGTTCAATATCTGCTGTCTAAAGATATCGAAAATACCTGTTTACTCAGCTTGAAGTGAAAGTAGTATAAATGGTGGTGAGAACCCGAGTTTAGCACAATAGTCAGAAATTTTGTCTGATCTGAACCTATTACAAAATCTTTAGTACAATTTTTAAACTGAAAGTTTTGATTCCTCTGCATTCCTCACTGGTTTCATGTCAGTTCAGAATAACTCACTTAGAAGAGTTTGTTCCTGACTTCCAGGTGAGCCCTGGGCACGTTAGCCAGGTATTAGTATAGGCTTCTGCTCCCTGTGGAACCCTTTTTGCGGTCCTGGGGCATGACAAGGCACTGGAAAAGGGATGACTTGAATGAAAAAAAACAGCCATAAAGAGAGATATGCTGAGTAGAAACAGTAAGGCCAAATGGAATGTGGCAAAGACCACATTCTCTTTTGGTGCCCTGAAAATATTCCCAGGCACGTGGGACATGGAGGTGTCAAGAAGAACTTTGGAGCTTATTCTTTTCTTTTTACTTTCCCCTGTGCCCTGTGCAGCACATCCACTTGCAGCGATGTGATGCAGGAGCGCAGGCTCTTGCCACCTGAAACAGCTGCATTCCTCTCTCTGTGCCATCTGTGAAGTGTTAGCTAATGAAGAATTTCTGTAAGGAAATCCATTTTACAGAAAATTTCATAGGAACAGCCCTAGGAGAGCAAGAGCAAGTGTTTGATTTTCCCTAGAAACAGGAATCTCAAGTGTTGCACATGCAGAGCAGAGATTGTATTTTTTATAGAGTTTTTCTTCTAGAGACGTATTCACTGGCTTGAGAAAATGAAATATTTGTTTCTTTTCCTGGTATGTTGTTCCTTGTACATATGTTAATGTTACAAGCTGTCCATTTCTATTTGTTCATGTGACTCATTAAATCTATTTACTGCCATCACTAAATGGCAAACAAGAAGCAGCAGATTAATCATAAATTTGACCTTCAGTAAATCCCCCACAATAACAAATTGCATCTGAGCTCTTTTTTCCTTTTTTTTCTACAAACAAACACAAATGCATCAATTCATGAAGCAGAAATACAGAGAAATGAGAAATTACCAGAAAACCTTCGATTGACATCAAGCCTGTTTTCATATAAGCATAATAATTCTTGGAAAATTTGCACCACAGAGACAGGCAGTTTTGGGAAGTAGATAGACAACAGCAAAAAATATGTTTAGGCTCTGGCTTTCACTTGTGTCTTGCCTCACAATTCAATGAGATTGCAGTCAGACACTGTCATCCACAGTGTTGAGTCAAGCAGAGTGAGTAGGAAACACATAGTTAACAGGTGATGTTCAGTTCTTGGCTGACTTAAAAGGTCGCCTAGAAAATGACTCATGCTAAAAGGTTAACAGCAGCAGAATTGTCCTGTAAAATACTCACCGTTTGAGCCTCAGCAGTTTTGATTTATAAAAACTCAAAGATTTTTATCAAGCAGCTGCTTAACAAACCCTAGCTTTCTTGCCTCTCAGATTGTGAGAGCAGAGCAGTGTTCTACACATTTGCATGGGTTTGGGCTTCCAGAAGAGGAAATAGCACTCAGGATTCTTTCTGCTGTTGTCAGCCTTATCTCCTCATCCAAAAAATAACCAGCTAACTAAATAAAGTGCATTAATTTCTGTTTTTGTTAAGTGAGTAGGAGGGTGTTATATCTTGATACAAGACCTACAGACTCTGTAGGTTTCTTCCTCTGGCATCCTCAGTTAAACTGTCTGCAGTTTCTAGTATGAGAACCTCATTAGACTGCGGTTTAATAAGAGGCTGGCATTTCACCAACCCTTACCAAAGCCAGCACCGTATGACACCAGTGCTAGCTGACCTTAGTGTTTCTGTCCAGGAGGTGCTTGTGATTGAGAACCCAAATATGCCCCAAGAGCTGCACATGCAAAATGCTGTCTTGTACTGCAAACAGTACTGGGAAGACCACTGCGAGTGGGCACACTTTGTGTAAGGCCCTGAAGAGCTTGATTTCTTTTTAAGGCTGCCAGAGCCTGAACCTCCTAAGAAACTGGTACCAAAAATCCATCAGCCAATATTACAGTGGATGAGCTTTGAAGTTATATAGATGTTCACTAGTAATTATGCTTGTTCCCAAATGTCCTCTCTTTTCTGTTGGCACAGAGCAGGCCTGTCATTAAGTATCCCACACCAGAGAGCTAGGAGGAGAAATCCAGTTAACTTGTGCTTCTTCCTCTCTGTCTTCTTTAGCCAGCTCCCACAACTGACCGTACTGATAAACTTCAGTCTACAGAATGTATTAAATAAATAAGGACTGACACTTGATAAAAAAAGTGTCGACTTGCAGCTGGTTTTGTGTTTAATGGTAGCAAGCATCACTGAGGTTGCCTTTGAGGGCACTGACACAACATCAGATGTAACCAAGTTCATTGCTCCCAGGGTGACATCTCTTGTCATAGCCTTAGTTCCTTCTGCTTGTCCTCTGTATCTTGCTTCAATACTGATGCTGCTGCTCACAATATGTGCCTTTTGCTAACTTTACTAAACTTCTACAGCGAGGTGAGACGGTTCTTTCAACCTCATCTCTACTGAATTCTTCATAAGCTTTTTTTTTTGGTGGTTTCATTTCTGGTACTAATAAATGCACTTTCTGACCTTATTCCAGCTTGTTCCCCTGAACTATAAACAACGGTGATTTCAGACACTGCCTCACTCCTCCTTTCTCTTTTTATTAGCTTCCTCTGGAAATTATTTCATCACACACATTTTTCCTTTTGATTCCTTCCTCTCACTTACTCTTATCATCATCTTTTATCCTTCCTCTCCCTAAAAAATAAACAAATACCGGACAGGCACCTCGAAAAGCCCAAGCTTTCTAGTTGGATTACAGTGCTGCTCAGTCTCTCGCAAATCCCTTCTCAGTGCTCTGCTTTCAGCCTTATGTCTAATCCAGGCAACGCATGCTCTTACTCAGGGTCCCTAGGGATGTACCTCTCTTCATGCTTTCACTTCCTTTTCTCTTAGCACATGCTTTTCTTCTGAGAACAATTACATGTCTGCTACATTTGTTTTGTGTGCAGTTTGGAGTTGAGACTAGTAGTAGAAGGTGAGGAGAACAGTTTCCCTTAACCTGGGAAAGGAGCTTCTCAAGATTGTTGGCAAGCTGAAAACTTCACAATAGTTTTACAACAATCAAATTACTATTATAATAATTCTGGACTGAGCCCCAAATAATTTTTTTCTTGTATTATTAAAATTGCAGCTTTAAAAAAATGTAATGAAATAAAAATAATCTCCAGTTAAAAATGTAAGTGCTATTTAGATAATAGTAAACAAAATGCTCTGTGATTTTTAGGTTCCTTTTCTTTATGCTCTGTGAGCTTTACACAGCCATGAGCAGTCACGTATGAGTACAGGAGGGATCCCAGGAGGCCACCACCTTTGGAACTGCATAGGGGTACTGGTCGTGCGTGTGTTGTTCTTGAGAGTTTTTTTCCAACACACCCAGCAGTCTCCAGGGATGTAAACTCTGCAAATTCCCCTGATAATTTATTGCAGTGCTTTGCTCCCAAGTGATTGTGGTGAAGCTTTTCCTGTTGTGTAACCTGGATCTCACTTTCTGCAGTTAAACACATCATTGTGTCTCTTATCCCTAGGAGAGGTGAAGAACAGTTGTTTCCTTCTCCTTATGGAATCCTTTGTTTTGTATGAGGGTTGTTATGACATCTCTCTTCTTGCCTCCCTCTCTCTCAACTAATCAATTACAGTTCTTTTGAGAAACTTTTCAACCCATCCAAATGCATGCGGTTGCACACAACAGAAAAAAACCCCATTTTTTTCTATCTCTTGATAGATTGTTGGAGCCTTGTCCCAAACCTGTGCTTGAAACATCTCTCCCATGTCTCCGTGCATGGTTCATTACTTCTTAACTCATCCATGATGCCTCTACCCTATCCTTCCTTTTAAAACTTGCATCAGCCAGAACTGCAGGAGAGGGATTTTTTTGCTGCAGTTGATGTTTTCACATCTTTGTCTTACCACACAAGAGTGAAATACTGCAGTTGGTTTCTCATCTTGCTTTGTGCTGACCCTTTGCCTGAATTTGGATGGTAAACTTATCAGGACATCAAACAATGCACAATTTGTTGAAAGCCATAAGCATGTATATAGTGCCTCAGCTAAACCAAATGAAATTAACTTTCAAATCCAAGTCTGCAAAGCCTGCCACCTGACTTCTCTACACAAATGTTTGTGTGTTCAAAACTAGGTATTATGTGTGCTCTACTGATATAATGTGGCACAAAAGAAAATTAAAGAAGCTAATCTTTGTCTAACTTTCAATAACATTCCATTTTTCTGTAGACTTCTGTAAAATAATCGAGTTCCTTCTATTGTACATATTAAATCTGAAATTAATGCAGCCATAATACACTGTGTTAGTTCAGTATTGAGAAGTGCAAAGTGACATGATCTGTCATGTATTGAAATTACTCTGCATTGGTAGGGTTTCTTTAAGAATATTGGGTTTTGAAGCCAACTTTAGGAACACTAAACTTTAGGGTTTGAAGTCTTTTAGGCATGAAAGTTGAAAGCTTCTGGTGATTAATAAACATTGTGAACTGCTGTAATATGAACCACAGCTTGACTAAGGCTCTCGAAGCCTGAACTTGAAAACAAAAAGAGACTTTCTAGTCTATGGTAATGTGGCTTGATAAAAAATTAGGCGTTTTTTTAATCCAAAACAGATTTTTAGAAATCTGGGTTGGGTTTTTTTTCAAGAGAATAATAAATAATTTGGATTTGGTAAATGTACTTTTTTTTTGTTGGATGAGGCTTTGAGCAACCTGATCCAGTGGAAGGTGTTCCTGCCATGGCAGGGGGATTGGAACTGGATAATCTTTAAGGTCCTTTCTGACCCAACCCATTCTATGATCCCATTTTGGCACAGATGTACTTCAGATTTTGTAACTAAAAATACTTGTTTATGAATTTGAGTATATCATTAAGGAAAAAAATCTCTATTGAGAATTTCATGGTTATTTCAAATAGCTGAAAAGCAAGACATTGACTTTGGGTCCTCTCCGTTAATTAACACACCTAAGGAATTCTGTCAGTTAGACTTCTAAGTGTAAAGCTACACGTGCCTGAGGACTGTATCTTTATGCTTCCACCTGTTCAGAATGCTTGCCTGATGATGTGCTGAGAATGTTCCTCCTCAAGTAAAAGAAAACAATAGTTATGCAGGACAGAGGCCAAAAATTGGTACATTGTGTTTCTACCTGGTAAAGCAAATACTGTTCCGAGGGAGGGTTGTGAACTTAAGTAGCCTTAGTACAGTGGTGGTTTAAACTTAAAATATCATGATACTTCATTTGCGTTGATCGTGTTGACATACAGGATCAGATGAGGTTTGTCAAAGCTTGATATTGCAGCCAGCTGATATAATTAGATTAGGTTGAACTTCCAAGAACAGATTTGCCCTTTCCCATAGTTGTGTGAAGTCAGACCAAGGACAGGAATGTGATAATTTACCATGTAGCTTTGTTTCACAAAGCACCCGTTTCTTCTTGAAGTAATGAGAAAAAAATAGTGAAAGGAATAAGGTTCTGAGATTTCACATAGTTTTGGCTTTGAATTTCCAGTGTTATTTAGGACTGAAGCCAACTAGTAAGCCAGCCAGCTAGCGTGTGGGCCGGTAGCATGTTAGTAAGAGCCAGGGTTGCAGATTGATATTTATCAAAGTGCAACTTGGTATCTTCCATCAAGTTGAAAGGCTAGGTGTATCTCCTTGTGACAGAGAGGCCACAACACAATACAGCAGCCAACCTGTTCAGCTGAGTACGTGCTGCTTAAATATTTAAAACTATTTTGGTGCACTAAGCCATTCTGGCTTTCTCAGAGACTGCATTTCCTCATAGAGGCTGGGATGTGGCCCAGCTCCAGACCACTGTGAGCTGTGAACACCTGCAGTTACCTGGTGGGTTTGTATGACTGTGCTGTACGAGCGATGCATGTGGGGCAGGCACAGCACATGGAACACAGACTGGGGACTGTTCAAGTGTAAAAGTTCAAGCAGACTGAAACGTGACTTTCAGGCCCTGCCAAGTAAAATGCTGGACACCTGTTTCAAGCCTTAGAAAGGAAATTTAAAGCTGATCTGTGTAGTGTTTCAAACAAGCAAATTACTTTTGCACTTTTTGGAACAAGACTCTATGAATATTGAGCTTCATATTTCAGAATAAAATACCCTCTCTCAATTTTGCTTAAGGTATTATTATTATTATTTAAACTATATTAGGCAGTTGGACTAAGGCTCCTTTCAACTGAACTATACTATTCAATTAATTAATTTTTTAAGGTTTTTAGGAACACAGGTCAATTTTCAGTTTCTTCCATGCCAGAGTAATTTGTGAGGCTGTGTGCTTACTAGTGAACTTTTCTTCTTTTCTTCTTTTGTTCTGAAGGAGTGGGGCTGTACAAACTTCACTGCCTTGGCCTCAGCCCCGACTCCTCTACTTGGCCCACTCAACAGCATTTCTTAAATCATGAGCCCTGCATTCCTGCATATTATAACATTTGTTCTCTATAACCACAGAGTAATGGAATATGCTCGCAAGAGAAAATACAATCTGTCAGCCAGGTACTCACACTAAATATCTCTATATTCAATATCAGTTTGTGTCAGGCAAGGCTAGACAAGCTTTCTATTCCTCCACCTGGATATTTTCTAATGAAAGTGACCCCCAGCAACCACAGGGCTCAGGTAGTTGCTTAGTGGTCACTTCAGACTGCGCACAGGATTTGTCACAGCCCCGTCAGGTCTGGAATTGTTTAGGAGCTCACTCTAATGGACCACTTCTAGAGAGCAGGAAATTCAGGGAGATGCTGCGAAAAGCATCATCCTTTTTTTTTTTTTNTCTTTTTTTTTTTTTTTTTTTTTCCCATTTAAATGAGAAGTAGCCTTCTGTTTTATTCAGTTAATTTCCTTATGCCTGCATCCTAAAAAACTCCAGACCCTAACAGCTTAATATTTAAAGTAGGTGTAATCAGGTTTGTCTGTAGAACCATCAAGAAATACTAATGTGGTTTTTACCTTTACCAACAAGCAGGTTTTGTTTCCTGACAGCTTTTAACATTTAAAGAATATGGGGCTTGCTGATGCATTTTGTATCTTTTTCCCAATTTCCTAATTATGTACGTGTCTTCGTTTCCAAACTCAGTTAAACAACATTGTGCACACATGCTTTAGATGCTGCAGATATGATTTTAGTCTTGTGCACGTAGAATATAGCTTTGCAGCCCTTGCAGAAGTCATGAACCACATCATTTGAAATAGTCTCACTTTCCTGCATTCAGAAGAAGCATCTGGTAGTATGTTGTAAATTGCATTGTGGTGGATTTGAATTAAAATATCCTCGTTTTCATTGCAGGCATCTTTTCCACAAGTCCTGTGTAGACCCCTGGCTGCTAGACCATCGTACCTGCCCAATGTGTAAAATGAATATTCTAAAAGCTCTTGGAATCCCGGTAAGCACATCGCAGAGCAGCCAGTCGCGGTAGGAGGGAAACACCAGCTGTTTGGGCATATCCCTAGCCTTTGCCTGTTACTGATTTATTAAGGGGAATGCAAGCTGGAATGTCTGACTCTACCTCTCTCTTACACCTCACTTTTATTAGCAAGGAA